>VXAX01003112.1:51209-72866 GCA_013399835.1 Leptocoma aspasia
TTTTTTTAATGTCCTGATTATTATATAATAATTTTCTATAGATAACATCTTATAAATAATGTTTTCATCCTGGTTTTGTCAGGAAGAACATTTACTTCTTTCTAGTGGTAATTAGCAATTAAGTTCAGCATGGCTGTGTCTGAATACTAAGTTCTCTACGCTTTGTATGAAACAGTGACAGCTAGGGAAGTCGATTAGCTGTAAACCTATTTGCTAACAGCATGACAAAATGCAGGAAAAATTACTCCTGTTTCTATGTAGATACTAGAATCCAAATGACATTTCATGGTTTTATAATCAGAATTCCCTATATTACAAGATAAAATGCAAGTACATTCATCATTTATTAATATATATTAAAATGAACATTGATGAGTTAGAAAAACAGAGCAAAGGTTCATTTGCTTCATCTAAGTGATACATTAAATAAACTAAAGCAGACAAAACAAATAGTCTGGCAAAATGCTAACAGTGGGTCTAGAATTCACTGCAACTGCAAATACGGAGAATCTTTGTTAGCAGTGAATCACTAATAAAAATAACATTCAGTTAATGATAAAAAGAAGATCCGTTTAAAGATAAGCGAAGATTGACCTGACATTAAATGTTGTGCAAAAAATTCAGCAATTACGAGGCTCCCACCCCTCTCTAGAAGCCACTGAGGGTTTTTAACATTACACTTCTGTTANGGGGGTTTTTGGGTAGGAGTGGGTGCTGTTTGGTGAGTTTTGGGGCTTTTATCCATTTGTTTGTTGGGTTTGAGGTTTTTGGGGTTGTGGGGGTTGTTTTCTTCTTTTGGTTTGGTTTCTTTTGGTTTGGTTTCTTTTGTTTTGGTTTTTTTATTTGTTTTGATTTTTGTTTGTTGGTTTGGGTTTTTTGTATGGTTGGCTTTTTTCAATCCAATGAAAGGAGTATTATAGTAAGAAGTAGATTTCACAAAAATTTTTGAGGAAGACATAACTTTTTTTTCAATTTAAAGCACTAACAATCAGTGAAAGAAGAGAAGTGCTATTTATGGAATCATGTCCAGTATTAGGGAATAAAAGGCAGTCCTATAAGATTCATTCAGCTAGGAACTGAAATTCTAGAGAACTGAGATTGTGTATTTGTGCACAGTCTATTCACAGGCCTATAAAAGTCAGTGAGACTGAAAAATAAAAGCTCCAATCATGGCCTTTTTATGGGATATATCAGAAAAGACAGTTCAAAATTAAGAGGTGTATTAGAGCAAAAACGGAATCCTTGACTGTTCTGAACTCCCCAGTAAGTCACAGCATAGGGAGACCCAAGACTTACGATGATGCATAAAATTACCACAAACCCTTCAGTCTGTCAGTGAGCATCTTTGGGTCCATGAAGAAAAGACCCAGTTGTATTCCTCATGCAAATACCACCCTGCACTTACAGGGCCTTCACTCTGCAGCCACTGTAGTGGGAGAAGAAGCTCCAGTTGTGAGTGGCCCCCAACAGTCCCACACCAGTGCATGCTCCACAGCCAGTACTAGTACAAACTAGCATATTTACAGTGCCATCAGCACTGTAAATATGGACAATGAGGAAACATAGAAAAATGTTTCTGTAAATACAAGCACCAGGGAAATTCCTTGGCACACAAGGTAGGCCAGAAACAGCTCTGCTCGTGGGTACGTGCTGTGCTGTCCTTAGCTGTACCGGCTCATTTGTCAGCCTTTATTGCACCCAGGAATTCCACTTTCTGACTTCTTGCTGTGTTTAAAGTCTTTTAGGACAGAGCTACAATCACATGCCACAGAGTTTCATTCTATAAGCGTGGCAGAAGATCCTTCAGTTCTAGTTAAATATTGAACCAAGGGATGACTCAGAAATTTTCCCATGAACGCTTGTAAAACAATCCTGGAATAAGCTCCTTTAGAGTACAAATATTTGTAGCACCTCTCACACTCCTTTTATCTGGAACAAACTGATTTGTCCCACCAGTTCTTTGGGCACTAGTGTGATCAACAGAATACAATTTATTTTGATGCAAAAGACATGTAAATAATAGCAAAGCATGACCAATACATTGCCATTTCATAGGAATAGAAAGATGCCCCCAAAATTTGATGTATAAGAGAGGACCAGTGCCCTGCATAAGACACCACTGCCATCTCAAGGTGCTGCCAAACATTCTCCAGCAGCCTATTAAAAGGAGTCTGATAGTGGTTGTTCAGAGTGAATCCATAGTGATTGTGCAGGCAAATGGTACCATGTGTCAACACAACCTGAATGAACCAAAGGTTCGTTCCAGATCACTACGTTATTTATTACCACTAATG
Source organism: Leptocoma aspasia (assembly GCA_013399835.1). Taxonomy (NCBI): domain Eukaryota; kingdom Metazoa; phylum Chordata; class Aves; order Passeriformes; family Nectariniidae; genus Leptocoma; species Leptocoma aspasia. The sequence goes on from VXAX01003112.1 coordinate 53,504, forward strand.
GTAAAAGACTCTCTGTTATTGCTCTGTCCTTTCTTCTCTACATAATCATACTTTCTTCTCATGCTACCTTTCCTTCCTTCCTAAAATTTATTTCTCCATCTTATAAATACAGAAAATTTTATAAAAATGTCCTTATATTATATAATNCAAAATGCAGGAAAAATTACTCCTGTTTCTATGTAGATACTAGAATCCAAATGACATTTCATGGTTTTATAATCAGAATTCCCTATATTACAAGATAAAATGCAAGTACATTCATCATTTATTAATATATATTAAAATGAACATTGATGAGTTAGAAAAACAGAGCAAAGGTTCATTTGCTTCATCTAAGTGATACATTAAATAAACTAAAGCAGACAAAACAAATAGTCTGGCAAAATGCTAACAGTGGGTCTAGAATTCACTGCAACTGCAAATACGGAGAATCTTTGTTAGCAGTGAATCACTAATAAAAATAACATTCAGTTAATGATAAAAAGAAGATCCGTTTAAAGATAAGCGAAGATTGACCTGACATTAAATGTTGTGCAAAAAATTCAGCAATTACGAGGCTCCCACCCCTCTCTAGAAGCCACTGAGGGTTTTTAACATTACACTTCTGTTATTTTTAACATTACACTTCTGTTAAAAAAAGGACAAAAAATTAAATTGGCAATAAAATTATTTAAAGCTTAACAAAGACATATGAATACAGCCAGAACTAAGTAAATTAAGAAATAGAATTCCTGAGGACAGATTATAAGGAGGGATGTAATGTGAGTATTTCCATTACTAGCTTCTGAATCTAGAATATTATTTAAAATTCTGCCCAGTCATCCAGAAGACTACTTTCCCCAGAAAAATTACAGAATTAATCTAGGTCAGCTGCCAGAAATTGAGTCCAGGGGTTGTTTCTCAGTTTACTGACAGAAGGAACTCTTGCTAGAAACAAGGACAGTAAAATGCAGCTTTTCTGCTTTACAGAAAAAAATCCCAAAACTGCCAATTGCAGTAGGGGGTAAGGAAAACATGACGGAATGAATAAAACAATAGGGGAACAGGAATCAGTGATTTGTTACTGAGGAGATTTTGTGCCCACAGTATCCATAGTATGCCAGCTACCAGCCAAGGGGGAATCAGATTGAGTGTGTCATCTGCAATATGGTAAATTGCTTTTGAAGGGGCTCCCCAAAGACTATTTGTAAACTGTCAGACTATTTTAGACTGACAGACTACGAAGAACTCAGTGCTGATAAAGTTCAAGGCTACCTCAAATACTTTAGCTGATCAGACTTGATGTATGATGATCAGCCAGTAAACGAGTTCCAAGTGCTGTTCCTCAGAGGTTCCTAGCATTGTAGGACTTCACGGTGGGAAAAACACAAAAAACTTGGCAGTTCTCTAAGGTACTGTTTTCCAGATCATGCTCAAGCCTTCAGCACTCAGAAAAGTCCTGGTTGCTGAGCATTTTATGATCCTCTGTGATTTGGCTCTCACACATTTGCCCTTCTAGAAGAAAAAACCCTAGGTAGTGGGTGACAGCCCTGCCCATGGCAGGAGGGTTGGAACTTCAAGGTCGCTTCCAACCCAAGTCATTCCATGATTCTGTGAAGTGGCAGTCACAGAAATTTTCTCACAGAATGTCTCTAGCTGTCAAAGCCTTCCCACCCCCAAGTACTTCTCCTGGCTGCCTGAGCTTTTCCCTTCTACACCAAGTTTCATGTTGTGAATGAAGGAAGCTTGCAAAGTGAATTGAAATCTGATTTCACAATGCTAAGCATTTCATAGTATCTCATCAATCTATTTTAAGGGATCTCATTTAAGGGAAGCCCCAACACTGCAATAATTTATACTCTGTGCAAAGTTTCCCAAGTGGCAGATAACTCCAGCAGAGAATGAAAGAGAGCAGCACTGCCAAGCCTACCACTAATCTTTGTCCCAAAGTGGCACATCTACATGTCTTTTATCTATCTCCAGGGATTACGATTCCACCACCTCCCTGGGGAGCCTGTTCCAGTGTTTGACAACCCTTTCTGTGGAGATAATTTTTCCTAAAATCCCATCTAAACTTTCCCTATAACAACTTGAGGCTACTCCCTCTCTTTCTGTACTTGTTATCTAGGAAAAGAGGCTCACACCTCACCCCATTACAACTTTCTTTCAGGCATTTGTAGAGGGCAGTAAGGGCTCCCCTGAGCCTCTTTTCCTCCAGGCTAAACAACCTCAGCTCCCCCAGCTGCTCCTCACAGGACTTGTGATCCAGACCCTTCACCAGCTCCATTGCCCGTCTCTGCACACACTCCAGCACCTCAGTGTCTCTCCTGTAGTGAGGGGACCCAGAACTGGACAGAGAACTCAATTTGAAGCCTCAATGGTGCCAAGTACAGAGGGACAAGCACTGGTCCTGCTGTCACACTATGGCTGATCCAAGCCAGAATTCCACCAGTGTTTGTGACCACCTGGGCACCCACTGGCTCACGTTCAGCTGCTGTTGATCAGCACCCCCAGGTCGTTTTCCACCGGTCAGCTTTCCAACCACTCTGCCCCCGGGTTGGAGTGCTGTCTGGAAACAAGGCACTTTGCCTTGTTGGACCTCACACCATTGGCCTCAGCCCATTGATCCAGCCTGTCCAGATCCCTCTGCAGTGCCTTCCTGCCCTCCAGTAGATAACACTCCCAGCCAGCTTGGTGTCACTTGCAAACAGACTGAGGCTACACTTGGAACCCTCATCCAGCTCATCAACAAAGACATTAAACAGGACTGGACACAGTGCTGAGCCTTGGGGAACTCCACTAGTGATCAGGAAGTAACTCCATTCACCACCTCTCCCAGGTGGGCCCAGAGACACAGTTCTTTACCCAGCAATGAGTGTATCCATCCACACCACAGGAAGCCACTTTCTCCAGAAGAACGCTATGGGAAGCTGTGCTAAAGGCTTTATTTGAATGACTAAGTGGCTCACCTGTCAGAGAAGGAGGCTGTGTTGGTCAAGCAGGACCTGCTTTTCATAATCTCATCTGAGTGGGTCTGGGTGGGTTGTCCTGCATGTGGTGTGTGGTGACACTCAAGACTGTCCATGTCCTTCCCCAGCACCAAGGCCTGGCTGACAGGCCTGTAGTTCCCTGGATCTCCCTTCCAGGCCTTTTTGTAGATGGCTATATTTGCCAACCTGGGACCTCCCCAGTTAGCCTGGACTGCTGATAAATAATGCAAAGTGTCTTGGTGATCACTTCCATCTACCTCGTCAATACCCTTCAGTGAATCCCATCAGGCCCCATAGACCAATGTGTGTCTAAGGGATGTAGCAGGTCACTGAGCATTTCTCTTGGGATTACGTGGGCTTTTTTCTGCTCCCCAACCATGTCTTCCAGCTTGGGGGCTGGGTACCCTAAGAACACCTGGGTTTACTATTAAAGACTGAGGCAAAGACAATGAGCAATGCTATATCTTAGAAGGATTTTTAACATAAGACTGTGGCCCACAACCCATCTCAAAGAGATTAATCTGAAAATATTAGATTTGTTGATTGTGGTCGCCATTCAGCATGGATGCTTGCACCCATGTCGAGTTAATTAGGACTGATACAGCCTCCCTGATCCACAACTATGGTAATGTTATGAGAAAGTATATTTTATCAGTGAGAATTGTCTGAATCCTCATCACTGGGTCTTATCACTTGTTTTTCTATTTTGTTTTATTTTTTATATGTTGCACCCTTACAGCCTGTTCAGTGAGGCTGATCTGGCTGCACGGGGGCCATGGCTAGTCTCTTCAGATGGGGTGTGTGCAATACTGCTATGAACAAGTCTAAGTGGCAGTGTTCCCTGTAGAGCACTGCCCTCTAGTTTGATTTCATGTCAAGTGCCATTTGCACTCAACATTTACACTTTTTGCTTTGCCAAGACAGATTAGTTATATAGTATGTCCTGATGACACTTTTGTGAAAAAAATAATTGAATACTTACTGGCATATGATACAGATATACTGTGTCCTTGAAGAATTTTCTAACCGCCAGCTCAATTCTCCTCCACATTTTTGAGCAACAAATATGTAAGAGTTTTACTAAAAGCATATCAGTTTCACCAGGATGTGGAGAGGCATAGTTTGAGTAACATGATGGTAGAAAGACATAATCAGAAGATAAAGGAACAAAGCAAGGAGCTTTTGGTACATGCAGGACTTAATATTATATTTATGCAGTTGCTTAGGGGTTATAATACCATTAACATTAGTGTTAATGTAAGGAAAAAATGTTCCAAACTGAAACAGTTCAGAAGCATTTGAAGTAAATTTTGGCAAGTAATAGTAATAGAATTTGACAGAATATTTTGTTGAAATCTATGACACATTTGAGTTGAGAGAAGGATGAACACATCAGCACGAATATTCTTCCAAAGTCACTAAATTTTAAAACATGATTATATCACAGTGTTGTTTTTTCTGACTGATTTCCTATGGATGACACAATCATGAGGGCACCAGCAGACCTTATAACCCAACCCATCATTACCTTAGTGTCTCCTTCACCCCTGATTATAGCTTGGGATCCTGTTTGACACAGCCCAGAGCCACACATCCATGCTCCTTCCTGACTGAGGACCTTGTTAAATGCAATTCCTACCCACAGGACAATGTCCTGGCCAAGCCTCAGCTCTGTCCTGGATCCAAGAAAGCGCCTGATGTCCGTGACTGAGGCTATCCAGCTCCCTGGCTACCTGCTGGGATGGGGCCTGGCTACCAAGCTCCTGCCCTGCCATCCTGGAGATCCTTTGCATCCCTATGGAGCTGCCAACAAGTGCAGTGTTATGATAATTCAAATGCAAAAACTTTTCAGAGGAAACTAGGAATACCAGTATTTCACAATAAACAAAAAAAATAATTTGTATAAAATGACCTATGTATAGATTTACATGTTATAAACGTATGTGTCATAATTTAATTAGTTTATACTAACCTCTTTCTTTTAAAAAACAAATAAATAGTGCACACTTCTATGTGATTCTGTTCAAACAGTGTATATTACTAATAATAGTTCCTAGTAAAAAGTATGATTAGTACATACTATTGCATTTTTTTCCACAAAATCCTTGAGGGATTATTTCAACTTTAATTACATATTTACATCTATTCCATACATACTAACATCTTTTCAGTTTCTATATTTTTACTGATGAGATTAAAATGACAGCTCCAATCACTTAATACCTAGATAAGTAACTTGGTTTCATTCTTTTATTCTAAGAAGTTATTATTGCATTGCAAAAATCTTGAATTTATATAAAACAATATGCAATATCAATCAAGTTTTCATCTACACAAAGCAGAATGTACTTCTCTTCCCAAGTTACCTTCTCAGAATTTTTTTTGATATTGCCAAAGACAATGGAATCAATGGCATAGATCTGAGTACATTAGGGAGCATTTGTTTCAGTATTATGAAAACTCAGGCCCCTGAGCAAACCTGCAATAAAATTAAGCATGGGAAGTTTATGCAATATTTTAGAGTTGCTTTTCATGTCTGGATATAACTCTGTAATTCCTTTGATTTGCATGGATATGGTCCCCCTCCGGGTCTTCAGTCTTGCATGAAAAAAACCCCGTACAATTTCAGTTCTAATCACATACATCTACTGTCTTCTCCTGCTTCCCCAACTGATATTGAAAGCATCCCACTGAGAAATAATTACACGTCAATACACCAAAAATCTGAGGTACAAGAGGATACAGACATGGGAGTATAGAAGCATGCGGTAGGCATCTTAATATTCAATCATTTGTTCTAAGCAGTCCAAAAGGAGGCAAACATTTTGTATTGCTTTCTAAGAAGAAAATTAAGCACAGACTGAAGGTATCAAAATCCATTTAACATGATTTTTTTCATAAAAATCATTCTACCTATCTAAATGAAATTACCATTCCCTTTTTAAATTATTTGAGGAATAGAAGTATGTTACATGTCATGCTATTAATATTGAATTGTGTATCTCTTCAAAGTACTTCCTGTGATACCACAACTCAGCAAACCTAAGTTCTTCAGAGCAGGTTAACTGGAACATATTTAATAGATTCACTATTACAGAGCTGAAGTATTTCTAGGTTCTAGCAACAGGAGTATCACACCCACTGAAATTTTAGTTGGGCAAAATGACAACTCCTGCTCTCTTATAGAAATTTAGTGAAGATGAGCAAATGGCATCAGTCAGCTGATAGGAAATGAGATGCAAAAACAGTTTATAAGAGGCTGGTTTATTCTAAGGTCCATCAATAGAAATAAAGTCTCAATGCTGATGCACTGGGAGCAGGTAGTACTCTAACTTTTAAACATTCACCTCCTAGAGAATGCTAAGGAATAAATATCATTTGGTCTGGCTACTTCTCCACTCACAAAGTTTCTATTTTCCTAGGAATAAAATCTGCTTGATTCAAGTAACAGCAAAACAGCAATTGATTTGCAACCAAAAAATAAAGTAAACATTAGATTATTGTAAGGCTCAGTTCTAAAAGATAGAGATAATAGTATCCAATTTGGTCACAAAGAGAAACAGGAACATTAAGCCTCAATGGCTTGCCTGGCAATTTTGCAGCCATTCAGTGGTAGGACAGTGATTAAGATATTTTAGTTCCCTTTCTAAATCCATTTGAATAAGCTGTTTCTCTTTGAGACATTTGAGATGTAAGGATCTCAGTTTTCACCTGCTGCTTTGAGAAAGTTAGCTGCTTCTGTTGTTGGGTTTCCAGCACGGCCACAAAATGGCACAATGGAAGCAACACCTTAGGTATAATATTAGAGCAGCATGAGAAAGCCCTCTCACACAGCTTTCTGCTGAATTTCATTACAAAAAAACTCAGAGGAATTCAGATAAAACCCCAGAAATGCTGAACTCCATTGTTTTACCAATTTAAATATAAATATATTCTTGTCTTTTTTTTTTTTTTCGTTCTATCATAACATTATGTCCTAACAACAGTAATAAAGAGGTGGAGAAAAGAAGCTGGCTGTAAAAGTGGAACGTCTACAGTAAACAGGAAACTAAACTAAATATATCAGTCATGACAAGAAGGATCCTAAGGGGAAAAAAGCCGCTAACCTTTCTTTCAAAGTTCCCTTGTACATAAATACCTAAAAAAAAAACTGAAGAGAAAGAGAAAAATGTTTTAGCAAAAAAGTTTTGCGATACTTCTTATATTTCTTTATAGAAGAAACCCATCTGAAATTTTTGTTCATCTGTGCTCAGGTTTTCTATGATTTTTATTTAAAAGCTACACAGAGAACAACTTTAGACTCGCATCCATTGCTATATGTTCCTTCCATGCTGAAATTGTCAAATTCAAACTGATGCTTAAGGTCTTTCCTTAAATATTTTTCATGTCAAATTCACAACTATTCACATAGAATCATCTGTTCTACTTGTCCCACAATAGACAGCATCTTTTGTTGGCCCTGAGGACATTTAAATTCTTCTGGCAGATCCATGTCCCTTATGACATCTGCAAAAATGACCATGATGATACTCAGACTTTAGGCAATTCTGTTACTTGATAAAATCAAGGGAAAGAACAAATGATATAAAAAGAGAAACTGATAAAAGTTCCCCCTTAAAATTCAGAAAAATTCTGATATCGAAATACATTGTCTGGACTGAGAATGTCCTCTATTCAGCCTCTGTCCCAAGCTCATTTTGTTGTTTCTTTTAAAATATCACTCATGTTGTTGTGTGTTCTGATGCGGCTAACATTCATTATTGAAACTAAATGTTTTCTATTGAAAAGCACGCTTCCTGTCCCTACAGGCTATCTTCTTAGTAAGGAAAAGAACCTTAATGAGGTTTCCTTGTAAACTAATGCCACTAATAAATGCATGAACTCAGAACAGGAAAGAAATGAGGAGAGACTGCTGATTGTTTTCACAGTCTTCCTTTCAAAACAACATGTTCCCTTTAGTCCTTAAATGCTGTGGTCTCATGAAAAGCCACAAACTTCAGAAACATGAAGGCTTCACAAATTCTCAAACAGGTAACACCTATTTAGGTCCTATTTCTGTAGGCAGTAACAGAACCACAATGTTATTTCAGGTTACAGGTGTAAGATCCAGTAGAAACATGGAAGAGTATCCCTTACATGTGAAAGTGAGACCCTGACACACACCAGTCCTTGTTCTGAGACTCAGAAAATGGAAACTGAAAAAAATATTTAACTGTTGCTTGTGATAAAGGTGAGAAGGAAGCAATCAGCAGCCAGTTGCCTACCATACAGATGAAAGAGAAATATGCATTCTGCGGAAAGGTACGTTCTGCAGAAGAGAAACCACAAGAAGAAAAAACCTCTTCTCCTGAACAAACCAGGTACTTATCTATGGGTAACATATTTGGACAGTCCGTCTGCTTCAACATGTGTTTGCAAATGGAAGTGGAACAGGATACTGTATAATCTAGTGAGACATTTCCCATCTCACCAGCTAACGAGACATCAAAAAGTATAAAATAGTATCAGGCAAGGACAGGCCAAACAAGCTATTATATGATGCCAAAGTTTTAATGCCACAAAAGATTCAACTGTTTCTGTATATATTTTTTGGATTGTACGTTACTAAAATGACCTCCAAAGATCCCTTACAATCTTGTCCATTCTGCAATTCTGTGAGTACTAACAGAAAATAGGACATCCCCTTCATTTTTCTTTCTGTATTCTTTATTATAACATACTTCTCAGCACTATGAGAAAGCACATAAAGTGCTAATGTTTCGAGGGGAAAATGGATTAAATTTGTAGTGCCAGAGTTATATAAATATGGAGGAGAGGAAAGCATTGACTAAAAAGTTTTGGGATTAATGTTGTACCTTGGCAACTTTAATGTATTTTGATGTAAACTAAGCTATCTGGCAAGATAAAAGTGCTCTCTTTCAGAGGAAGTATAAGGAAGATCTTGCACATCTCATTCAGCATGTCACAAACAGGGGAACAATCCAAGGTATGCCAAAAAGAATCCAAGGACAGCACAAAACTTGGAAGAGCTGAAACAGTGTAAGATATAATACACACATGATCAGTGAATTTGAGGGCTGAGCAGCAGCTGGAGGTTTGAACTTGAAATAGATATTCTGTAAACTACTTCTGCTCCTATAACAGCTGTTGTTCCCTGATGCTCTAATATTTAGCCAATATTAAGTAAAGAATAAGTGATAAAGCTAATTCTTTAGTGTGTCATATAGCAGTATGTCAATGGCACTAACTAAACCAGAGTGACACAAGCAGCAGTTCAGTTGCATTGTTGAGTCTTTCTTTTTAAATCTGAGTTTGGTCTTTCTTTTTAAATCTACAGTTTTCCCAAAATGGATGATACAAAAGATAGAGATAAGGAGAGATTAAACCAGATGCCAGAGTTGTAAATCTGACATATCTTCATCTTTGACATCACAGAATTCACACTGCTTTCATAGCTGAGTGCTTGGAAATTTTAATGTCTGTGGCTCTTCATCCATGTGATGGACAGATTAATTTTTGATTTAGGTGACTGATTTCTACTGATTTGGGAAAGTTACCTAAAATAAAAGGGCAGGGCTATAGACAAACTGTAAAAAGATAGAAATTAATTTCTGACTCCTGGCTGCTGGAATAGGTGTTTTCTCAAGAACCGATTGCACCAACTGTGGACTTATGGTAACACAGACCTCTTATTTTTCATATTATCACCAATGCCACAAGAAATATTACATTTGTTAGCATGACTCAAAGTCAAAACACAGGGGTTTACACCTAATTAATTAGTTACACCTAATTAATTAATTAAATATTCACATACACTTTCCCCATGCTATTTTAGAGTAACACTCTAGGAAAAGTACAAACCCTTAGCTCCTTAGATGAGCACAAAAGCTGTTCCTGGTCACTTACACCCTGATTACTGCTATATACGCTTTTCTGACCTAACGAACAACTCTTGTTCTGCTAATATCTATCCACAATGCTTCTAGTAAAGCAAAAAATCAAGAGGATAGAAAAATTAATTGAAAACATACAGAAAATGCTTTGAACTTCTTTTCACAACAATGAAGACAAGTGTCTTATCTTTATTTTCAAGACCTATCAATCCTTGTCCTGGTAGTGCAGTTCTATATTGAGTATAGAAAGTTCAAGTCTCCTCCAAATAGGGAATCAGCATTGCCTCCTACTTATTTCCAAGAAGTACTTATTCTTTTCCAGGCAACACATTTTGAGGAAACTACTCTCACACAGATCCATGCAGGTAACCTTGCTCTAAACCAGCCCTAGCATAGCTCAAAATTGCACGTATGTTATTTTTTTCACAGAAAAAAAGGCACAAGTTCTTCCCTTATAAAACCACACTTAGTATGGTAATTGAAATATCCAATCTACAGCCCCTCTGGGGAATTGTGACTTCTGCTATCTGGTTCTCATCTAGTTAGGTCTTTCCCTCTAAGACATAACCCCTCACCAACTTTTCATTGTCACTTGCAAACAAATTCTAGGTATTCAAAGGTATTCTAATCCACTAAATACACTCTCCATGGAATTCCCTCTGCCCTGCTTCAGGCAGTTGTATCTCAGTATGGATTAGGCTGAGGACTGCCTATGGTGCCCACATTTTCCTTTCCTCTTTTGCAGTAATATTATCCTGGGCTCCTGTAGTTGGGGCCAGGAAGGTGTTTAAGTGTCCCCCTCAAGCTCTGTCCTCTGCAATTAAGTCCAATGCGTCTAAGACTTCAATACTAGAAAGAAGTGCATTTGCCTAAAAGCTAATATTTCTCTAGGCCTAGAGCTAAAGCTTTCAAACACCCTTTTAACATCAGACATGAAGTTTCTTGTCATCAAAAATCATGTTATTTCCTTTCCTTGAATTAAAAAAAAATCACTTCATATATCATTTTTTTCCTAGCCAAATTAAGCAATTTCTATCACAGGGCTAGATGTAAACTAAAGCCAAACATATAAACTCAGGAATATTTTAGTTTTTTTGACAATGAAATACTGCAACAACATTCAAAACAGGAGTAACAGTATAAATCAGTACACTATTTCACCAGTTCAGTTAATTTTATTATAGAAGTTGATTCAGCTGGTACCATACCAGATTTTCAGTCTTTTGTATGCTTCCTTTTCTCCTTAATAGCAAAGTGGTTTTGATAAAATTCTTCAGGTGAAGGTACAATTTCTGTATTTATTCTCTGATAAAACAGGAGCCTCCCATGGTGACAGGGTCCCAGCAGTGAAAGTCTCTGATGGTGTGAGTGCAACCCCCAGAGTGCCTCCTGAATGGTCACACTGGGACATTTCCACATTTTGCCAGTTTGCTTGGGTGCCTTACAGATTACTCTTGGAATCTACTGCTCAGGCTAAGTTTTAGTTCTGTTGTAATTGCTGTTCATGACATCTGTTTTTGTACAAATAGTTGGTGTGAAAAAAACAATCATGGATAATGCATTCTCCACTGTGCTCCTTTACATTTCTCTGGAGGCATGCTCAGGAAGATGAGACACTGTTGTATTATGTAGCACATACAGCAGTGGTATCTTTGCCTATTTGCTGAATTTTATTGCTCTTCCCTGGCTTTGAAAAGGCACTCTCCAAACTTTTTAAAGTTTTTCCTGTATGGTAATCCAAGTGAAGGTCTGGACTGGGAAAATTTGCAAGAGTATAGGCCAACCTATGTCAAGGCTTTCTGGAGAGCTAATGACATACACAGTGTAGGGCTGGATTTTATATCAGTTAGAGTTTTACACACTTGTGATACTGAGGCATTCTAAGTAGTTAAAAGATAATTTGAGGACACCCTTTTCTCAAGTATTTTGTCAGCTGCTTGGTAGGGCATTATACGGGACTTTGGTAGGACCCTGCTAAATGATGCTTCATTTTCCCTGAGCAAAGAAGAGCCACCTTCTTGTACATGTTTTGGATAGAACAAGATTGACCAGGTTTTTTTTGTTTACATTTGGTTTGTGCTTTGTGTTTTGTCACTAAACAGACCCCACTCTCAAAATAATTACACCTGACCTGAAAATCTGGGAGGAGAGGGCAAGTCTGACCAGTGAAAAGATGTGAGGTAGTCTTGAACTGCATGAGCGCTAAGTCCTTCATATTCTGCCAGGTTTTAAATAGCTTTTGGGGAGCCCCATTAAAAAAAATTAGCATATTGCAGATGACACACCCAATCTGATTCTCCCACAACTGGTAGCTGGCATACTGTGGGTGCTGCAGGCACCAAATCTCCTCAGCAACAAATTAGTTCGCTGATTGTTTTCCCATTCCGTTTCATCCAGCCCCTCATTTTTCCTATCTTTTCCCCTTCCACTTAATAAACTAATGTATTTTACTGTCCTTATTTCTAACAAGAGTTCCTCCCGCAAACTGAGAACCTCACCTTCTGGGCCCAATTTCTGGCACCTCATCTATAAAAGAAAATGTAACCAAATGAAACCTCTGGCAGGCTCTTCCATAAGACGAAGCACTGACAAATGTATATAAAACCACTGTGACTTCCTATTCTATGAAGTAAATAGGCCATATCAGAAAACACTATTTTCTGTGAAGGTCTGCAAAACTACATTCAGGTAACAGGAATGAAAATATTCCTCTGACTTAAAGTGTGAGCTGAATTGCATCTCTTTACAAGGGGCTGCTTCTTGTTGCAACCAGGTTAGGCAAATGCTTTCTATGCCTGCAGAAAACCTGAAAATCATTGCAGCTCACTGTACGTACCTGAAAACAATGAAGAAAACATCCTAATTAGGCAGTGTGCTGGACAGTATCACAATATCAGGCATGAATGACGGCTTAGGCCCCTTCCCACAGTTTTCAGACCCCTGCAAGCTAACTTACTACTTGCAAACACAAAGTTTTAGCCTCTAGAGAGTCCTATCAAACATATGCCACTAAGATTCAGGCTTTCTGTCAGATTAGGCAAGAGCACTGGGTTGCTCAGCACCTTGCAGAACTCTGGTCTTTACAAGATGTGAAGCCCTGAAACCATAGTAGGTGAAAGATTAGGAGAAGACTACAATTTTTAAAAAGCAATTAATTTTATTTCCCAAAATAGCTCACCCAAAAGTCTTAGTCTCAAGTCAGACGTGGTATTCTCATCATCAGGCTGGGTGAACAGGTTGTTGCTCTCATCTACCACTGACTGCTCTGCCATTTTTTTGCCTGTGTAGAACACTGTATCTTGGTGGAGAGTCAGGAAACCTACTATTATTGCAAATGCACTAGCTAAATAGAATGTTTTAATAAAACCATGTGGGGCACCAAAACCCACCCTGATACTGAAAAGCAACCCAAAACATACTGTATTCATAATTCACAAAGAGCAAACTGTAATGTCTTTGGAACGAAAATATAGATAACATCTCATCTGAATTACAGCATTTGATCTGCAACTGAAATCCTTTGACTCAAACAGATTTAAAACAAAAACTAAGTACCTAGTCTTTTAACATGACAGCAGGGTACTCTTTCTGTTCCATTAAGTGCATCTAATTGCAGTCCAAGGCTGCACAGGCTTCTTCATCAATATGTAATTTGTTTTTCAAAGAATTCTGAAGAGAAAGAGAATGAGTCCGAGAAGACCAAAAGACATGCTGATTGATCCTCAAATCAGTACATTTTAATGCTCACTTAGAAGAGGGAGTTTGAAGGCAGATACTGTGTAATAAATACTTCCTTTCTTGTTCTTTTTCTAGAGAATTACCTGATCTGATTCAGAGGAGCACCAATAAAAACAAAGGTGAAACAAGTAAACAAAAAACTAACTGTTGAAAGTACTTTTTATACTGTTTGGAAATATTTCATTAAAAAACCATCATCTTTGACAGGAACAGAAAGATAGGGCAACTCCAGACTTCAGCTGGAAGGAGTCAAATAAAAGTAATAAAAACAAGGGGTAAGAAAAAGTTAATGCCAATATTAAAACCAGTATTAACTTTTCCTTCAATGACATTAACTCAAAGCATAAACCATCCCAGTTTGATCTCACCTTCAAGTACTTCCTTTATTGGAGGATTTCTTGCTTCAACTGTTCTTTTAGAAATGCTATGAGAGAAACTGTCCTTCAAACTATATACTTTATCCATGCTGCAGTTAAATCAGTGCACAAAACAGTGTCCATGCAACACCGGGGAAATTCCTGATTTAACTCTTAATTAGGTATTATTGACACTAGTCTTACCTTAAATACATTGAATCTAGAAGGGCTGATTTAGACAAAATTGTCTGCCTCAGCTAGGTCAACATGAAATGTCTAGAAAATTTCCCATTATCTTAAAGGAAGAAAGACTTTTTTTCATTTTGAACTTGCCATTCAAGAACTGATCCAAACATCTAGTTTATTTTTCTGCTTGTAACAGCAGGAAACAGTGAATGTGCCAAAAGACTGCAAGAATCTCAAACAAAGAAAGCATTAGAACCTGCATGAACCTCATTCTAATTTCTAAGACTGGTTTAAACTTAGAAATGTGGAGCTTCATTTATCTGACAGCTGTCTGCAGTTATGACTACCCCAGGTAAATTGTTACTCCTGTGTAAACTCAATACTTTGAAGCATAATTATACAGTCAGTTCTAGGTGTATTGCACTCCCCTCTATGTGAAGGTAAATTGAGGTTTGCATTCTGCTGCCAGAGAAATGGAGAGGAACGCATTAGCAATGTCAATAGTGGCATACCACTTTGCTGCCTTGGACTCCAGCTCATACTGGAGTTCCAGCATGTCTGGCGTGGCAGCGCTCAGCGGTGAAGTCACTTCATTCAAGCCACGATAATCCACAGTCAATCTCCATTCTCTGTCAGACTGGTACACAGGCCAAATGGGACTGTTGAAGAGTGAGTGGGTTTTGCTGAGCACTTCTTAGCTCTCCAGCTCAAGGATCATTTTGTGGATGGGGATTATGATATCTTGTTTTGTACTGCTGGCAGTGCACTGTCTAGGTGGCAACTGGTACTTGTTGCTCTTCTATCTTCAGGAGTCCTACTGCAGATGGGTTCTCTGATAGTCCAGGCAAGGTATTTAATTGCTTTATGCCCTCTGTCCTTACAGCTGCTATCCTAAACACCTACCTGAGTCCCTCTGGGTCTTTAAAATACCCACTTTGGAGGAAGTCTATGCCCAAAATGCATGGGGCCTCTGGGCCAGTCACAATAGGGTGTTTCTTCCACTCATTTCTTGACTGAAAATGAGTGGAAGAAAAAAAGTCAGGAAAAAACTCACCTCAGTTTCTACCAAAGTCAAATCTTGTGATCCCGTGTCACGTCAGTAATAGAAACAGATTCTGCCCCCACATCTCTTGATGAGATTAATGTGCACTGCTCACCAGTATCAACTAAGGCCTCATATTTTTGTGGTTCTGATGTGCCAGGCCAATGAATCCACACAGTCTAAAAAACACGGTTTGCCCTAGCCTCTACCTGGCCAGAGGCAGGGCCCCTCTAAGCCTGGTTATCCTTCTTTCCCTGGGCATATGTCTTGGAGGTTCCTTCATGGGGATCGGACATGTTATCATCATCATCATCATCATCATACCTGGCAGTTTGGCTATGGGCTATTGGAGTTCTTTTTTTTGGGTTTGGGGCTGCTTCCTTTTTGGTGGAACTTCCTCTCTAAGTCTTGTTGTCCATTAATTCAAGCACCCATTGTGCCAGAGCAGCGGTATATTTTCTATCTTATCTCCTCATGTTTTCTCTATTATCACGCAGGAAGAACCACAGGTCATCTCTCAGGGTGTACCTTCTCTCCCCATCTGGGGGACATCTACGTTTGGTACCAGAACCTCTGATCTGTATTGCTGAGATTTGGAGAAGGTCTTCTTTAATCTCTTCTCTGAGTTTCTTGTGATTCTCCTCTATATTATCTTCTAATTTCTATATACATGTTTCTAAAGCAGTGATCCTTGTATGTGTTGGGCCATGCACAGCATCTGTACATGCTCGGAGCTTTTTGGCCATATCTAGCACAGTCTCCTCCCTGTCATCCTGCTTCATCATTGCTAAAGCAGAAGCATATTCTTATAGCACAAGCCCAAACAGTACAAGTCTTCATCACATCATGGATGTACATGATACCAAGTCCAGATTTATAATGTCTAGGTCATTTGAGAAGATAAATGACCAAGACAAAGAAGAAAAATGGCTCTGCTACTGCCATTTCTCTCAGGTGTTAGATCCCTTGTTCTATGGTCTTCCACTGAGTTTGCTGCATATAGAGATCATCTGCACACAGATAACTTTGTGACACACCTCCCAGAACCCGTGCCTGTGGTGGTGCAAGTTTTTAGTGTTAAAGCTTTTGTTCTTCAAAAGTTTGCAAATATGCCGTGTTTTGGTTCAACCCAATCCTCCCTTTTATACTTGGTTTCTCCCATAAAGGTATCCTCCCCTGTCCCTGTCCATTACCTAAACCACCACCCTTTGCTCCCAAATCCTCTATGTCAGTCACTAAAGCCCTACCTTCCCTCCCTGTCAATCCATGTAAACCCAACCCCTCTTTCCAGAACCCTCTATGCCATTTATGTATTCCTAAGTTCCTCACTGGTTGTTGTGTTAAGGTCTCCTCCCTTCTCTTCCCTCATTGGGTTTTAGACAATGTAATCCCTCCCTAAGATCCTTCCTCAGATCCCCATGATTGGTTGTTGTGTTATCCCCACCCCCGAGAACTCCCCCTTTTATATTGTGATGCACCCCTGTATTCTTTGGTTCTTTTGGCTGGACCCCTTTTGGGTGAATAAACTGCCTTGGAAACTCCTCACAAAGGACTCCCTCCCTCTTTCTTTCACCTTGGCCCTCGACGTTGTCCTACACTGTTACCATCCACGGAGAATGGCTGGTAGCAGGCACTGCTACTCCTCACTGCCAGTGATATCTGACAGCCTGAGGGAGAGCAGCCACTCTTGGCCGCCACCCAGGACTTTACCAGCTAGTCAGTGGCTCTCGATAGCTCACAGGGCAAACGGGGCAGCGTGTCACGTTGTTATGAACAAAGTCCCTCAAGTTACAATTTTCCCAGTTGTGATAAACAGAATCCCTCAAGTTAAAACTCTCCCAGTTGCTAACACCCGGTTGTTTCATTGTACTTAGTTTTATTAGTAAGAGTTTGCCATGTTTGTAAATTAATGTATTTGTTAATTGTTTAATGTACCAGCCCCCTTCCTCCCCCGAATATCTGTATTCCCTCCATGGCGTCGCGCCAATGTCCCGCCGCTGCTCCCCGACATCTCACAACGCGAGATTACCTGCCATTCCCAGAAAGCTTTGCTGCCGCACCATGCAAATGAAGGCCAGACTGACCATAACTGCTGCCCCTAGCTGACCAACGAGCCAAATTACAGTGCAACAACATGAACCATCGCAGCAAGAAAGTCTTCCTCTACCAGAAACTGCTATCGAACAGACTCGCCACGACTTAAAGGACACTTGGAGAGACTGACACCCCTAGACTACCGAGCCATTAGTGAGAGCCTTCCCTGCTACTCCCTTGAGGGTGAAGGTCCCGATTCTGCCCTGTGCGGACAGACTCGCATTGGACTCTCCTCTTCGCCGGCAACGGTCAGGAGCAGCGGCGGCGTGCGTGGCCCCACAAGCCCCCACCCCTGAGGCTGGAATCCATTTAATAAAGGCCTTTCTACTGAGACACAAGGTCTCTGGGCCCGTTCTTTTTAACGTGCCCGGAGACTGTGAGGGTCAGGCCCCCTCAGCATTCCTTGGTCAATAACCAGATCACATGACAGCGAGCCCAAATGCCTTGCTTCAGTACTGNGCGGCGTGCGTGGCCCCACAAGCCCCCACCCCTGAGGCTGGAATCCATTTAATAAAGGCCTTTCTACTGAGACACAAGGTCTCTGGGCCCGTTCTTTTTAACGTGCCCGGAGACTGTGAGGGTCAGGCCCCCTCAGCATTCCTTGGTCAATAACCAGATCACATGACAGCGAGCCCAAATGCCTTGCTTCAGTACTGTCCAGACTTGTAGCCTTGCCTGCAGCATCCCAAAAACGGACTAACCAACTAATTATAGATTCATCAGGTCATTGAGTGTAATCCTTTCTTAGGCCATGAAGATCCTTCAGAGAAAAGGACTCAGTAGTGACTCCTGATTTTGTGTCAGGTTTTGTCTATGAGGGTCCTTCCCCTGGATCATCATCATTATCGTTCACTGGCCGATCAGTTTTAAATGTGTGTTTTCCGCCTGTCATGGTAGGAACAGCCACTGGTTGAGGCTCACTGTCTAGTTTAGCTACAACCTGAGTAGCTGGGTGTTGGCTGCAGCCTGAGTGACTGGGGTAGCTGTTGATTTATCTCCCTGCCCCCCTGCCTCTATCTACTGCCCTACAGTATCTAGCAGTGTGCGATAAGCATAGGCCAGGACCCAGCTTATTGCAATGATCTTTTTCTCCTTAGAGTTATTATGGCCGTACTCTTTCAGGTATTTCCGCAACTCAGCTACATTTTGTATTTGTTCACATGGAAAATCCCAGGCTATAGGGTCAGAAAATTCCTTCAGGGTTTGGCCCATATCCTCCCATTCTCCACATCACTCAGAATTTTCCATGCCTGGGTCTACTTCTGGGTCAGGGGTCTTATTAGCTCTGCTGGAAATCTCAGCCCTCACTCTAGAGAAGTTGTAGACCTCATAGAGGAAACCTACAAGATGAAATACCAGGAAGGTAGTATCCTTGGTATTCAGGGGAAACTGAACATTCTTAAAAAGTGACTTAACAGATTCAAAGGAGAAGAAGGAAAGACTGAAAAGCCTCATCCCCTGCTCCTCCTCTAACAAACTTGGTTCAATTACTAATAAACCCCCAAAGCATGCTACTGGAACTAGGACACAGAGTAGGACGAAGAAACTATAAACCATTCTTATCCTGAATAGACCCTAGTACCTTTGTAAATTCCTTATACATCATTATCACTGAGCCCAGCACAATAGCTATTCTAATTTGTGTTCCACTACTGTAAAAACTACATGTTAGGGATAATACTGGAGCTATTTCTGGATAAGAAAATAAGCCTAGGGACCAAAAAGTTATTAAAACTTAAAACAAGCCTAAGGACCAGAAACACATGAAAGCTTCTGCCCTGAGAGACATTATGAATTCAAGCAACATGGTTATTGACTGCGTTATCCCAATATAGAGCACAAAAATGCACTCAGTACAGGTTTTTTCTACTTTCTGAGCATCACATTGGGTGCCAAAATTGTATTTGTATTGGTTTAGGGTAAATTTGGGAGAGAACTTCCGAAGGGGTTCTTCTAGAACGCAGATTTAAGTGGCCTCTCCCCCAGCTGGTATGGGAAAATATTTCATTGGAGAAAAGTGGGAAAAAACTGTTTAACAGGCAAAACATTCACTAGCACAAAAAAAAAAAAAAAAAAAAAAAA
>VXAX01003112.1:73109-96153 GCA_013399835.1 Leptocoma aspasia
AAAGAACAATATTAAACAATAAAACCTCTTGCTGTTCTAAAAGAGATGACAAACTCAGAAAGTCCCCTTGGTGGGCTGTAGCTCAGCTTATTCAGTCTGTTATCAGTCCCTCTGGCACCAGAAGTGCTGTGGCCCAGGCCCGGCCTGGTGGGTCACAGGTGCGAGTTGTTGGTGGTCTTCTGGGCGTTCAGTCTAGAGCACGTTTAAACAGTTACAAGAAAAAGAAAAACCACAGTCCAGGCAACTTCTCTGCCTCAGCTAGCTGAAAGCTAATTAAAAGTGAAGGAGAGCTCTGTCCCGCTATCTGTCCGTGCTGCAGACAATACAGTTTAGGAGCAGGAATGTGGAGGAGTGAGTGCAGTTTCTGAAAAAAAACTGCGCGCTCCTTTTTCCCCCGCTTCGCTCTTAGAACCAGTCTTAATGGTGCAAAATTATTTCTGGGCTAAACAGACAAATGGGGATACGAGCCTCATAAAGTCACCCCAGGACACACCTGAATGGCTCGTGATCACCCCATGTAAGGACATTATGAAAGCATGTTACTGACACGGCAATGTGTGATAGCTCGCTTAGTGAGAATTACCGTGTAAGGAAATACTGTGCCTTGAAGAAGAGTATAAAACTTGGTTCTTTGAATAAATGTTTCAGATTCACTGCTGGTCTGAGTCCATGCCTCCATTGTTTACATGCGGCAATTTGGAACTTGTTACAGTGTGACCCTTTCTAAGTGAAGCATTTCACCCCCTTATCTGTAACTGCTGTTTAAAGGTGTGTCCTCTAAAAAAGTGTTTTCCTTGGGGTAGTCAGCGCTGTTATTAATTTGTCCCTTCTCATCCCTTATTAAACTTTAAAAAAATTTAAAGAGTGAAGCTCATTTCTCACATGTGGTAATTTAAGGTATGTCCTCTCAGGAAGTGTTTGGAGCATTTTGGAAAATTTTTGCAGTGTGGCCTTTCCTGGGAAATATAATGACCCATCTCTGCAGCTAATTGGCTTGGTGCCATAAACTGTGACCTCCTGGGGAGCACTGTTCAGGGCGCCTGGGAGTATTTATGGTGTGACTCTCCTCAGGAAGCTGTTTCACCCCTCCTTTCACAGTATGCAAGGCATAACCCTCCACAAAAAACTCTTACCTTTTGTGTAGTTTTGGGGAGTGCTTAGTTCAGAAACACAAGTGCACATGCTGAAACAGGAGAGCGGGGTGGAGATCGGTCTGCCACCTTACTTGATTTCCTGGAGACCATCATAAAATGGGCTTTTCACAATATCCCAGATGCTTCAGAAGTTAACATCTGTTCTATGGAGCTTTCGGACTTGGTGGCGGTTATGTGACCTGACTACCAAAAAAATTCTGCAGCACCCCACATGCTTCCCACCTTCTATGCAGTTCTAGAAGCCCTAAAACTAGAAAAGCATCATGACCCTAGCTCTGCTAATACTTCCCAACCTGAGACTGCTCCTTGCCCCTCTGTCCCTGGGAGTCTGATATGCGAGGGAACCTGCCTTACTGTGCGGACGAGTTATGATGACTCCAGCCTCCTATGTCCTCCTCCTTCTCGCCCCTAGGACCGCCCTGGAGTGGGACATGGGGTAGAGAATGCCGCCATGTGCAGATGAAGCCTCAGTTATTCCGGTTACTCTGCTACCCTGTGTCCCCTTCTGCCTCCTCCAATCAGGTCCCAAGATGGCGAAGGCTGTGCCATTTTGGATCCTTCTCTCTCCATCCTTCCTGTTCCTCCATCATCCCAACTGCCCTCCTCTTCCACTGGATATCCTGCCATGCCATCTAGCAACAGCCCTTTTGCCATGTCATCCACCCGAGCTGCCATTTTACCCCAAGGTCCCTCCCTCTGCCCCATCCCATCTGTCCTTGGTCCCACCCCTTCTACCTCAGGCCACACCCCTTCCAGGGAAACCAGAACCACACCCACCATGGTTCCGGAAGCACCACCTTCCAACATGGCAGTGCCCGTGTGGTCCACATCGAGGCCTATGCCAGACGCCAAGCACCTCTGCTCCATCAACAATAAAATGTTATGCTTGTATCTGGTTATTCCTCTTCTCTTGCGGTGCTAGATTATTTTGTTGTTAATTCGTTCCAACTGTTAAATAGTTTGTCCCTGTTTATCCCTGTGTTCCTTCCCCAGCTGGTCTGCCCCTAAGCTGTATCCTCCCCTGTACTTTCTCTATAAGGTGATTCTTCTCCTCTCTTTCCTGTTCCTTCCTTGTCACTCATTGTAAGCCTCCCTCAACCCTTGNGACATGTACGTCAGCCTCGCTGTAGGGCTGCTGCCCTGAGGGTTCAGCAGTGGGTGTCAACCCCAACCCCTGCTGTTCTCCACACCTGGTGCGGCTTGCCAGTGTTGGTGTGCGCGCACAGCTGAGCTAGCCCGGGTCAGGTGAGCCATGTCAGCTTGCGCCTGTTGCAGTCCACTTTATGTTGCAAGGTGGCTAGCTCACTGAGGTTGTGAGGCTGCAACAAGGTGTGGACACTCCCCAAGAGCTAGGCAGCCCAAGGAGTTGCTTCAGGGCAATTGCCCTGCGGGGTAGGCTCAAACCGAAAGCAACAAGTTTCAAGACAAAGACGAGGGAGGCTTCTTTGACAGGGTCCAAAAGGGAAGGGTTTATTAGCAAGGAGTAGAGCGAGCAAAAGAAGCCCCTAACAAAGGCTTACACAAACTTAAATACTGAAAAGGCGTGGCTGACAACAACCAATAGAAAAGAAAGAGAGAAGGGTTTACAGAATAACTGACAGTATGCTGTCAATGTGGGGAGAGAAGAGAGGGAACAGGTATACACAGATCAGAGGGAAAGGGGGAAATACATAGGGTTTACGTTAATAGACAGGGAACCCACTAGAACAAAAGGTGGGGTTTACTTTATAAGGAGTAGGGGAGGGAAGATACAACTTTGGGGCATACCAACAGAAAGGGGGGAACTCAACATGTGGGATTACACACTACCACATCTGCCCCTTATTTATTGAAAGGACGGAAGTGGGAACGTCTTCCAGACTCCTGTTTCCCATGGCTGACGATCTTCAGCTTCAGCGACATGCATTTCATTTGTGAGTGAGGAGGTGACATTCCTGATATTTTTCAGAATTAAATACTTTAACAAAGCACAAACAACAGAAATCAACACAACTACCAATACAACTGATAACACAGTTTTGACTACAGACCCTACCCACCCAGAAAGTCCCCATCCCTTAAACAAGTTGTTAAGCCAGTCCTCTCCTTCTTCCTTGATGGTATGGATCATGTCCTTCAGCTTGTTGATAGCAGTCTGAATACTTCCACGTTTAGATGTTAAGTTAAAAGAACACAGCCCCTCAAATTCCTGATACCCATGGCCGTGAGCCAGGAGCAAAAAGTCGATGGCAGCCTGGTTTTGTAAGGTTGCATGTCTGGCAACTTTCTCATCTTCTAGGAGGCCCTGCAGTACAGCAGATGTTAAATTTTCCTGCTACACAACCCAACACTCTAGGTGGCCCAATTCACCTAGAGCCTTAGCTCCTGCCACCCATGGCAAAAATGCCGAGACAGCAGCTCTTTTTGGGTGATTCCAATAGATTATGTAAGAATTGTGGTCTTCATCCAAATTGTGTAAACTTCTCTTTTTGGGGCCGAATTACTCTTTTTAGCTTGCCAATTCAAAATTTGGGTCTTGTTGGGGGAAAACAGGGACAGCTGGCCCAGAGTACAAGGGCCTATGAAAAGACAAAATGGGATTCCTGCCCAGGCTTGATTCCCGCAAATTAAAAAGGTGCCATTTGGGAGTGTTTTTGGGACGTAGTCTGAGGCTGAGGCCATGCCTACCTCCATGACGGAATTGCACCAATTCGCTGCTGTGAATTCCTTTTGGTGTTGGAGTACATTAATGCGTGATTCTTTCCTGTAGGGGGGCTCAAAATTAAACTGGGCACAAAAGGGGGATTTCGTATAGCCAAGGATCTCAAATTCTTGGGATTCACTTTTTAGAGAAGGTAGGGTATTGATCCCTTTTCTCCAAAGCATTAGACAGTTATAGGAAGGGACAAGAAGTTTATAAGAATAGATTCTGTCTCTAAAAATTTTGACCATCAAGCCTGGAGGGTTTTTGTTAAAATCGTTGTAAATCATAACCAAATCTCTGGGAAGGGTAAATACAGGTTAGCAGGAATCCCTACCAGACATGTGGACAACGGATTGTCCACCACTGCCATCAACAGGAACCGGTGATCTTGTTTCAGTGCCTCGGCCAGGGTGACCCACACATTTTTTCAGGGCTGTGGTATGATCCATGTTTCAGTGTCACTGAGCAAGTGGTACAGGAGAGCAGCGCAGTAGATCAAGGATAGGGCATTCATGATGGTGAGTTTGGGTTTGATGAGCACTGTAATATAAAGAATCCATAATTAACACAAACAGTGGCTTGTTTGCAAGAAATTAAAAAGGAGCTAGGAGTTAGGAAAGGGAGATTGACGTATGGGAGAGTCATGGATGGGTTCAGGAGGTGGACTTGGGCTGTGATCTGGAAACTCTGCTGCTCTTGATGGTTCCGTCTCCTTACGCCGCCTTCTTCAATCTGACGCCACTGACACTGACAGCCTGGCTGGTTTAGGTAAGTAAGGCCTTACCCATTTTTGGCAGACCCATTTGAGCCCTGAGGGTGTGGACACACAAGCGTATCCGTGTCCCCAGGTGACTAACTCAAATGGGCCCTCCACTTGACCTACCTCCGGAGTTTTTACTAGGACTGCGGGGTGTTCTTTCCTCTTGTAGGTTTTCGATTGGTGGAAGTGGCAGATCACTGGTGGATTCATCTGCTCAAAAGACCAATTAAAAAATTGATGGTAAGCAGAGCTTTACAAAGTCAAATCTGGGGTGGGTCCACCATGGAGTTCAATTGTTGCTGCCCTGATGTGCTGCCTCGGTTTACCTCTCAGTCCACTGGCTAGCTGTAGCCCAGGGAGACAGCGGTCTGTGTGGCCTCTCCCTATTGAACTTACCTGCGCCGGGCAGCAAGGGTAGAGGTACTGCCTGCAAACCCTCTCAGGATGGCAGGACAGTGTTGAAGCGCCAAGGAGTGTCGGGGCGACGGGAGAAGTGAAGGAAGGTCCACTCCGGAAAGGCGTTGGTAGGAAAAGGTTTATTGGGTGGGTAACTCCAGAGAATGGCAGGAAGCGTAGGGGCTTCCACGGAGTGGCAAGGAGGGTTGGGGGGAGCAGCATTTTATAGGGGGTGTCAACGTAAGGAGAGGAAACATGACAGCCAATCAGGGTAACTCAGGGGAGGAGAAGAAGGTGGGCAATCGGGGTACATAGTCCAATGGGGTAGGGGGAGAGGAGTGGCTGGGCCAGTGCAGCGACTGGGGGCTCAGGGAAGGAATGATGGGCAGCAAAGGATCTAGAAGGAAAGGCAGGGCCTGGGGGAGACTGACATGGGTTCTGAGGGGAAATAGGTATGATTGGCAGGGCTAGGGGCTGGGTTTGGAGGGACGAACAACACCAAACAAGGATAGGGTACCTCCCAAGGGGAGGCGGCTGGGAGATTGGCAGTTAACTGTGAGGGAAAAAGGCAGGAAAACAGTGAACAAACAAGTAGAAACCATTATACAACTTAGGGGGGAATAGGGACAAACCATTGTGATAGTAATTAAACCAACTGTAAAACAAACAACTGTAAAACAATTAGACACTGCAACACTGCCCCAATACGCTTTTGAGAGTTTGGTGGGTCCTCTCTATGATGGCTTGCCCCATGGAGGAGTAAGGGATGCCCGTCTTATGCCTTATCCCCCACTGCTGCAGGAAACTCTGGAACGCCCTGGAGGTATAGGTGGGACCATTGTCCATTTTAATTTCTCTGGGCATCCCCAACACAGAGAAGGCCTGGACAAGGTGTTTCTGTGCATCCAGAGCCTTCTCCCCTGTGTGGGCCAAGGCAAAGTCACTCCAGAGAAGATGTCTACTGACACATGCATGTATTTCAGCCTACTGAACTGCACTATATGAGTGATATCTGACTGCCACACCTCGCAGCTGTTGAGGCCTCTCAGGTTGACTGCAGCGCCCATAGATGGGAGGGCATGCTGCTGGCAGTTGGGACATGTAGCCACAATGGACTTGGCCTGGTCTCGCATCAGATGGAATGGACGCACCAGGCCAGGCACATTCTGGTGGAATCACTGATGGCTCAACCTCGCCTGCTAGAAGATGTCCGGTACTGTGGGAATATTGGCGGGTGTAGCCAGGGCATCTGCTCTTCTATTTCTCTCTGCTATGAATCTGGGCAGGTCTGTGTGCAACCTCACGTGCATCACATAAAAGGGTTGCTCCTGGTGGGAGACAAGATGGATTAGCCTCAAGAGCAACCAAAAGAGGTTGGGGTTTGAGACTTCCTTCAGGATGGAATTCTCGCTCTAGATACTACTCCTGCCACATAAGCCGAATCGGTTATTAAATTTAGGGGGCCTGGAAATTTTTGAAATGCTCTCACAACAGCATCCAACTCATCAAGTTGTGGCGAGCCCTCCACCACTTCAACACTTGCCTCCCACTGCTAAGTCTGAGGGTCCTTCCAGGTGACTACAGACTTATGAGACCCCTCCAGATGCATCAGTAAACACCGTTAGGGCTCTTTTGATAGGTTTTTTACTCCTCATTCATTTTAAGGGTCCAATTGAACAATTTGTGTGACGGTACATGTACTGTTATTTCTCCTGTGTGGTTTTCTAGAGCAAATTCAAGGAGCTCTCTCTCCCCAATAAGATGTTCCAATACCTCTTTGGTCAACTTGCCGGTGGACAACTGGATTGGCAAGTGGATGCATGCAAAGTCACACCCCGCCAGTTCCCGGATCCTTGCCCTTGCCTTTCTTATTAGCTGAGCCATCAGCTACCCCCTCTTATGGCTTCGTGATGCTTTTGGACCTGTTGCGGGCAAGGAAGACCCACTCTATGATTAAGAGAGGGTCCCTCTACCCCTGGTCCCACTGGAAAAGCAGGCCATGGAGGTATGGCAGGTTCCTTAGAATGACAAAAGACAAAGGCAAGTCCAGCAGGCAACGGTGGGCCTGTCTGGTGGAAATGGCCACCTGAATCTTTTCAAGAGCTAACTCTGCCTTGGGGGTGAGAACCTTAGGGGAGCTAAGCTCCTCTCCCCCCTTCAATAAATTGAAGAGGGGGACTGGGTCTTCAGTTGTTACTCCTAGCCAAGGTCTCACCCAATTTAATGCCCCACACAGTTGGTGGAGATCCACCAGGGTCTTAGGCCTGATGTTAAAAGCTATTTTTTGAGGGACAGTGGTCCTTTTGGTGACTTCAAGGCCTAGATACCTCCAGGGGCACATCATCTGGATATTATCTTGTTGTAGCTCAAATCCTGCAGCAGTTAGCACTTTCACTACACGGTCAAGCTTGCTTCTGAGTACATCGTGATCAGGGGCACACACCAGCACATCATCCATATTTGATGACGGCCTCCTCTGGCTCAGTGCACACTGGGGACAGCAATGAAGCGACATACCACTGGCAGATAGATGGACTATTCTTCATTCCTTGTGGAAGTACCTGCCCGTGGTAGCGCCTCACCGGGGCTTCTTGGTTGATAGTGGGATCCGAGAAGGCAAACCGGGGAGCATCTGCAGGCTCTAGGGGAATCTGGAAGAAACAGTCTTGGATGTCTATGATCACCAAATTCCAATTTTGGGGGAGCATTGCTGGAGAAGGCATCCCTGGTTGGAGCGACCCCATGTCCTCAATGACACAACTGATGCCCCTCAGGTCGTGGAGGAGCAGCCACTTGTCCTTCCCCGGCTTGCGGATGACAAAAAACGGGGAATTCCAAGGGCTGGATGTTGGAACGATGCTGCCTTTTGTTAATTGCTCCTCCATGAGCTGGTTTAGCGCCTCAAATTTTTCTTTCGATAAGGGCCACTGATCCACCCACACAGGCTGGTCTGTCTTCCAATTCAACTTGTGGGCGGGGCGCCGATCAGTGACCGACATCAAAAATCCTGGGGGGTCTTTGGGATCTTAATTTTGACCCCTCATTAGGACATGGCATCTCTCCCTCACAGCGGAACCTTGAAGTCCAATACAAATAGGCATATATTAGCCAATTGCCCATCTGGCTCCTCAATTTTCACGATGCTCCTGGATTGTTTAGCCAATTAAGCACCCACTATGCCCTGGATGCTACCATCCACGGTTACAATTCCCAGTGTGATGGCCATTTGGTGGTGGCTATGACCGTCACATCTGCCCCTGTGTCCAACAGCCTGTTGAGGTAAAGATGGTCGTCACCTCGACGGACCCCACATCCCATCATCGCTTTGTCCTGACCTACCACTGCTACCCAGTATACCACTGGCAATGCGCTGTTGATCCTGATGTTCCTGGGCAGAGGGATAGCTTGGGCGATAGTCTGGCCCTTTGAGATAAAGAAAGGTGGGTGGACACAGCACGCCATGAGAATGAGACCCTCTGGCCATGATGTTATGGTGGCTGGCAAGATCTCAAGCTCCAGGGGTGTGTGCTTCGTGTCCCCAGTCACAATATACTCACAGTCCAGTCCTGGGAAAAAGTCAGAAACAGGATCAATATTAATAACATGCCAGTTTTGGGTAGAAAATGTCATAGCTTTAGTAGTCTTTAGCAACATTGGTGCAGTTGGTTTCCATATTTTAGTTGGATCAGGTTCCCCCTCCCCTAGCCTGTTTCGCCTACATCCTGGCTGATTTATTTCACTGCACAAGACAGGGGCATGGTCTTTCCTCAGTTTTTTGGACCCGACCCATCCTCCCCCCTCCTTTGTTCCTCTTCATCTTTCTACATCCCATCGCCACATGTCCCTCCTCCCCACAGTTGAAGCACCAGACACACCCAGGAGTCACGTTTTCAGCTGCTGCTATCTCGGTTTTTGGTTCTTGCAGTCTTTGGAACAGTTTCAGGCATCATCGCTCTTTTAGCACATATGGCAATCATGGTACCTAATGTCAGTGCTGGCTTTGTAATGTGTGTTAAATGGGTGTTAGAATCTATGGGGGACAAGTTCATGTTTGTTAGAGCTACTTCTTAATAGGACTGTTGAATAGATGGAGACTCCTTGGGACTGGCTGTTTCCAGAGTGTTAGAGGGCTTTTTGTTGCCAGGGTCACCCTCCAGGGTACTCTGCATTTCAGTTTGACTGGCCTCTGGATTTAGACCGACCAGTCTGTTGGTTCAGTTTCTTGTTTCTTTGAGTGGCTAAAAACCAGTCTTTTCAGTTAAAAGTAACCTTTCAATAGTAGTTTTGGTTTTGGGTTACCCCTTTTATTCCCCTAACACTCTTGAAAAGGTTTGAGTCAAGACCTTTGAGGGAACGCACTAGTAGCAGTGAAGGGTAGAAATCCGTTGTGGGTTCCTACAAGACAGGAAGTGAAAAGAAAGAGTGCCCCAAGATTAGGTGAGTCCAAACCCTGGCAGCTAAGTCTGGAGGGATTTAGGTTTTCCCGCACCGTAGACGCTTACTAGGGATGCTCGGTAAGGCTATGGGGGTTGGAAGGAGGGGGAACTAGGCCCCTGAGGCAGATGTGGTGGAGGCATCTGCTAGGAAAGGTCTCAATCAGAGATTGGCAGAGAAGTCAACCACCGGTTGAGTTGCTCGCCTTCCTTCAGCCGAGGGGAGGAGAAAGGAAGCCCAACTCAGGGGAAATAAGACCCTTGTCTGGGAGTCTTTGTGTGCGGGGGGGCTCAGGAACCGGGCAAGGGGCTTCTCAACCAAGGACGAGCTGGTGAGAGCATAAGCCCCCGGTTGAGAAAAGCCCCACTATTCACTAGGAACAAGAGGGGAGAGCCAGGATCAGCCAAGTTAGGTGTCATGAACGGATGGCACACTCTAAGACAACATTGTTAGGTTTTTAACTTGGTCCCTTTATTTGACAGAGAGCTGAGGAACACAGGCAGGAGTAGCCCACTCACACTCACGACAACCCAGGCTCTCCAAAGGAGCGAAGGACTCCTACAGGGGTCTTTTATAAGCACCGTTGGTAGGTGATTGGGGCTTTTTACGATCCAGCCACTGATTGGTTGGATCTGAGAGTTCTGATTGGTCTTTATCTCAGCATCCCGATTGGTTCTTATGGACCAATCACCTCACTTGTGGGTAGTGTCAGGTAATTATGTCATCCCTTCTGGAAAGTTCACTGTCTGTCATCAGTTGGAGGTGGTCTGTCCACGGCTCATTGTTAATCATTGTCTAGGGGCTGTCTCTTCGTGGCTCACCTGTGATGTAATAATGAGAAAACCTGAACCTAACTGAAAAGGAAAAGAAAAAAAAAACCCGAACGCATCCCAACACGATACTCAACACAATGTACGACGCAATACCTGATGCGACCTGAACCTAACCTTAACTTTAATTAACAATTTATTAACTAACTATGTGTAAAAACAGGTCTCGAAAACTAAAACACCTATTACAATCCCCCCTCCAAACTTTGGATTGGGCAACAGCCCGCATCGATTCTTGCTGATAGTTGATTACAGTGGTCTTTCATGCATCTTGTAAAACTCCCATAACTTCTGAAATTGTTTGTAAGTGGCTTTCACAAATGTTAGCTCAGGAGGATTTTCTGGGTCTTGGCTTTTCATTTTCATGATCTCCTCTATCTTTTCATCTTCTAGTTGTTCTAGGGAGTTCCGAACTATTCTCGTCACCAGCTGTATTAGGCATGGGATTAGACAGGGAAGAAGAATAAAACTTATTAGTGACCCTCCTACTATTAGCACGATTTTCTTCCACCACCCTCCTCCTAGTAAATTGTCCCACCAACTGCTCTTTAGAAGTGGAGTCCACCTCTGCACGGGGACATGAGCTAGTTTTCGGATGTTAGTTGTGATGTTTTTAATTGTTTCCCCGTGATTGTCAATCTCAAGGCAACACTCTGACAAATTAAATCTTCCACACACAACCCCTTCTTCTGCTAATAAGTAGTCAAGGGCTAACCGATTCTGATAAATTGCAGTCTGCATCTGTTTAGCTGGGGCAGGTAGTAAACCCAGTACTAAAGCAGACTGATTTGTAATTTTCTCCAGGAGGGCTTGTAACTGTATTATGCAATTCAACATGTATATGGAAGTATGATAACCCCATGACCCACCCTGTGCCCACGTAGCTGGACTGTAGGTTGGTGGTGATGATACATTCTGGTGGCCATTCGTCCTCTCTCCACTTTTGAGTTCCTCCAATTATTACTTCCCTTTTCTTTTTGGCTAGTTCATCATATAAAGGAATTCCAAGATGATGATCTTCTACTTTTGGTAATAAGAAAAAGGCAGGTTTAATGATACCAAGGGTACAACTCCCAGCCCAATCGGGTGGCAACATAACATATGCTCTCCTTCCACACAGCCAGAAGACTCCTTCTGGAGCTCTCCAGAAGTATTTATTGTTTATTTCTCCAACAGTATTTACACTCCAAAATCTATGTAGGAGGGGTTCGTCGTGAGAAGGATTTGCAAACATGGTAGTACACTCATAAAGATATTCTCTTTCAATATGTATACAACCGGATCGCTTTACTTTTGACCAATAACTTTCGGGTGTGTTTGGGACCCATTTCAGTACTGTGTTATTTATCATAAGGTATTGTTTACAATGTACCTCTCCCAGATATGATTTATACCTTAAACCTTTCCTCCAAATGCACTCTTCTCCTATTACTTCTGATCTTAAGTTCCAAATCTCACTACTTTCCCTCTGACATCTTTCTAATGCCGTTATTGGCCTCTTCAATAGTTTTAGTATATCTTGTGGGGTTAGGGGTATGCCTTCCCATAGCCAAGACTTGGCCATTTGTGTGTTCCCATAAATCCAACAACTGGATAGATTGAACTTGCTAGATATTTTCCCCATTAAATCAATGAACAAGTTATTGCCTTTTCGGATGGGATCATCGGGCTCAGGTGTTATCTTTTTGATCTCTTTCTCCTTTATTAAGTCTGGCTCATACCCCCCCTTTCTCTGCTTTAACTCTTTAGGATTTCTTTCTGTACATATCCACCTTTCTTGGATAGGGCATTCTCTGACTAACTTTTGTCTTAAATGTCCTATATTTTTGAGTAGCCAATAGATTTTCCCTTCTTCCTTACAAGTTGTTGTTCACTCAAGATCAGTGCAGTCTGGTTTTGGGTTTGTGTGAACCCTAAGAACTGCTGTTTGATATTCTCCTGCGTACAGAGGGAGATAACATTTCTCACATGAGCCCTCTGGGCTAGTTTGTGTGGCTGTTGTTACCAACACTGTCACCACCAAGAGTCCAGTACGGAGAGCTCCTGCCTTTCTTTTGTCTTCCATTCCTTACCAGGAACGGTTATCAGCCTCTCCCTTGGTGGGAGCTCGCTCCGATCTGGTCTTGCCTCCTGTGGTATGTATTTACGTTTCCCGCCTCTGCACAAGAGGAGTGTCCTCTTCTGGGTGAACTGATCTCTACTTCTTTTTCACTTTAGGGTCGAATCTCTATGCAATCATCGGAGAATGCCTTATCCAGACTTCCTTATCATTCTTTCAAAACCTATTTAAAACACATTAACCAAAAAAGAGTCATTAACTTTTAATATTTCGGAAACACTGATTTTAAACAGTTACTTATTGACTAAAAACTTTTTACAACAACTACCTGCCATCTCTTCTGTCTGCCCGTTTATTCTTTCTTTTCATCCTTAGATTGCTCTATAATGGGGGCTGAACTGGGCCTTTTACCCATGTGGCATGGGTCCACCCTCTTTCTTGAGTTCTTACAGCTGTTTCAGTAGTTAGTAATGCTTGAAAGGGTCCCTCCCACTGGTGAACCCAAGGTTTTTCTTTCCACATCTTTATCAGGACCCAGACACCAGGTTGAAATGGGTGAATCTTGAAATCGATAGATGTGGTCTGGGGTAACCACAGGGGTTATTTTGTAATTTTATCTCAATTCTTCTAGTATTTTAGATAAGGCATAGATGTATTTCTTAATGCTTAACTCTCCCTCTTGATATGTCCTGATTCCATTTATTGGTAACAAACAGGGAAGCCCAAATAGTAGCTCGTATGGGGACATGCCCATATCGGATCTTGGCCTTGTTCTAATTCTCAGAAGTGCAAGGGGAAGGCATTTCAACCAATTCATTTTTGTCTCCTCTACTAATTTATTAAAGTGAGCTTTAGGGTCTGGTTCATTCTCTCAACTCTTCCAGAACTCTGAGGATGCCAGGGGGTATGCAACTGCCAATTAATACCTAATGCTGACATAATTTGTTGGAGGATTTGGGAGGTAAAATAGGGACCCCTATCAGAGTTGATAGTATTTATAATTCCATATTTTTGTATTATGTGCTCTAATAGGATCTTGCTGGCTGTTTCAGTGGTTTCCCTCAGCGTGGGAAAGGCCTCTACCCAATGTGTGAGATGATCTACTATTACTAATCTATACTTGAATTTTTGTACAGGTGAGAGTTCTGTAAAATCTATTTGTATACTCTCGAATTGTCTTAATGCCAATTTTCTACCCCCCTTGTGGGACTTGTCTCATCACCTTTTTGTCAACTTTTTGACAAATTATACATCCTTTTGTAATTGTCTGAGCAATTCTAAACAGTCCTACACATACATATTTCCTTGGAAAACAGTCACATAGGGCCTGTGTTCCCCAGTGCGTGAAAGCATGCAATTTTTGTAATATTTTCCTAGTTAAAGCTTTATTCAATACCTTCCTCCCATCTGATAACTCCCATTCTCCAATTTCATTTTTGAGTCCCCCTATCTTTTCTAGTTCTTTTCCTTCTTGCTCACTGAATGTTGGGATTTCCTCCCCTCTCTCTGTAACTTGCGCTCTTAGATGTAATACTGTTTCTTCCTCCTCTAAGGCTGCTTCTTTGGCTACTTTGTCTGCTAGATTGTTTCCTTGAGACTCTATGGTATCACTCTCATGGTATGCTTTCACATGGACAATAGCAATTTCTTCTGGATCTTTTAAAGCTTCTAGCATTTCTCTAATCAGCCCCTCATGATTTAAGGATTTTCCTTTTGAATTTATAAAGCCTCTCTCTTCCCATATTTTTCCAAACATGTGTGCTACACCATAGGCGTACCTTGAGTCAGTATATACTGTCCCACTTTTGTTTTTCAACTTTTGTAGAGCTCTCAGCATTGCATATATTTCACATCCTTGGGCTGACCAGTTTGCTGGTAACTTTCCTTTTCCTACTACTGTCATTGTCTTTCCATCAATGATGGCATATCCCAATACTCACTTCCCATTTACTACTCATGACGATCCATCTATGAATAATGTCTCTCCTTCCAATAGGGGTGTATTACTAAGGTCCAGTCTAATTTTGGTTTGCAAGTCAATTATTTCTACACACTTACGTACTAAACTTTCATTCAGTTTACCATATAAAAATTGTGCTGGGTTTTGAGCATTTGTTACTGCCAGCTCTAGATTTTCTGTGGTGGTTAGTATCAATTCATATTTGTAAGAGACAGTCCGAAGACCCTTCATCTGCCTCACAATCATAGCCAAGGGCAGAGACTGAAACACTGAAGACCCTCAAAAGAACTTTTGCATAGGAGTCCTGGCCTGACTGAGGTGGGATGTTTGCCAAGTGTTGCTTGCAGGTATGCTCGCTGGAGCCTGAGATGCTGGTCACAGTGAACCGTGTCGCTTTTTGTCATCACAGCGAGAAGGAATGACCCATACTGTGCTGACCTGTTCCTAGAGAAACCTGCGTCAATCCCCCACCTCTGGTCGGTTGCGCGCAACCTACGTTATTCCCCACCTCTGGCCAGTTGCCCCTCATTTTGTAAAAGACTATAAAAACCTCACCCCAAACTCACTCCCCTCAAGATCTCCCCAACAGACAGAAGACCTTGCATCGACGGACGATTGGGCAGACTTCAGCGTTGGTAGCTATAATCCCCCTTACCCTCTTTTCTCTTGCCATACTTTGCTCTCTTTTCTTTCCCTTCTATCGCGTATTAGTGCTGATGAGCACTCAATAAAGTGTATGTTGTTGCTTAGAGTCCTTGGCATACTGATAATCTTTTGCACTCTGAGATCCAATAAAAGAACCACATCACGAATCCCACCTTGACAATATTTCAACAACCTACTCTCTGACATCCATTGACTTGCTCTTTTACTCAGTATAGTTCTTAAATCATGGGGTGTGTATACTTTTACCCTGCTTCCGAATGTTAGTTTTAGGGCTTCTTCCACTAGTGTTACAGTGGCTGCTATTGATTGCAAACATTTTGGCCACCCCCTCACAACTGGATCTAACATTTTGGATAGAAATGCAATTGGTTTTCTAATATCACACCAATGCTGCGTTAAAACTCCATATGCTATACCGTCTTCTGCATTTATAAACAACTCAAAAGGGTTATTTAGATTTGGTAAACTCAACACAGGCGCTGTAGTTAATTTTTCATTTAAAACTTCTAATTTATTACCATCTTCTTGATTCCATTCTAATGGTTCTTTTTCTACTAACTTATCATACAAAAATTTTACTAATTTTGTGTGGTCTTCTATCCAAAATCTACAGTACCGAATCAAACCTAATAATTTCCGCACATCTCTTATTGTGTTTGGGGCAGGTAGTGATGTAATTCCATTAATTCTGCTCTTATCTAGTTTCTTATATCCATTCCCAATTATATGTCCCATACATTCAACCTCTGGTGCTACAAATTGTAACTTTCCTATTGATACTCTTAATCCTTTTTCTCCTAAAAAATTTAGTAACTTTATGGTGTTTGATCTTACTTGGCCTTTTTGTCTCCCCGATATCAGTAAGTCATCTACATACTGTAGAAGTTGTGTCCCTTCCTCACAGTAAAACTGACTCAAGAGTTCTTCTAAAGCTTTGCCAAACAGGGTTGGTGACTCAGAAAATCCCTGCAGCAACCTGGTCCACCAATATTGTATCTTCCTCCTTTCGCACTCCCGTTCAAATGAAAACCAGTCTCTGCTATTCTCTGCTAACGGACAAGACCAGAAAGCATCTTTTAGATCCACTACGCTAAACCATGTATGATCTGCTGGAATCCTACTCAACAGAGTGTATGGGTCTGCAACCATAGGGTATTTAGTTTGGGTTCGCTGATTCACTGCCCTCAGGTCTTGTACGAGTCTATAACTACCATCTGGCTTTTTAACAGGTAGGATTGGAGTATTGGTGGAGTAGTAGTGACCGGCATACCTCTAGTATGTTTTCTTCTACCAGTTCCTTTATTATTGGTGTTAATCCTTTTTTCCTTTCATTAGATATCAGGTACTGCTTTATTCTTATTGGTGTTGTATTGGGTTTCATTTCAATTTCTATAGGGGTCATATTTAGCAACCCCCTGTTTCCGGTTTTTTTATACTTCCAGGTTTATTTATTTTTCATCAATTTTACTACCATTTGTCCCTGTACAGGGATTATTTCTATATTCATGCTTACTTGGATGTCTCAACCTAGTAAGTTACAATCTAAGTGGGGGATATACAAGAAATCAACTTTGATCTCCCGGGAGTTTCCTTTTACTTTGACTTTTTCTATTATAGATGCCTGAAAAGTATCTTCTCCTACTCCTTTCACTTTACACACTCCATTGCTTGAACTCATTCCCTGAGGTAATTAAGAAATACATGACCTATCAGCTCCTGTGCCAACTAAAAATTAATATTCTTCCCCTTGAAGTCCTATTTCTAATGTTATCAAGGGCTCTAGATTTTTCTCAAAATTCTGCCCCAAGGGGTAGAACCCCTGACACCCCTATTCACTATTATCACTCTCAATTTTCTGATACACTTCCATATCTTTTCTCTTCTTTGGGCAGTCTCTCATAAAATGCCCATGTACTCCGCAGTAAAAACATACCAGTCCCCCGTACGTCTCACTCCACCTGGATGCCTGCGTCTTCTTACTTTCAAAAGTCCTTTCTTTTCTGTCTCCCTCCATTTCCTTCATTCTTGGTTTTTCCCACCCTCTACTTTCTCTCACTACTGTTATCATGACCTTCGCTTTTGCTCTAGCTGTCTCTTCATCTCTTCTTAAATATACTTTCTGTGCTTCTCTTAACAATTCATCCATACCCTTCTCATGCCAATCCTCGATTTTCTCTAGTTTTCTCCTTGTATCTGCCCAAGCCTTAGTTACAAATTGGGTCTTTATCAGGGCTCGGCCCTCCGTTTCATCTGGGTCAACACTAGAGTATAGCTGGAAATTCCGCTTTAGCCTGGCTAGCCATTCACCTTTTTTCATCTTTCATTTGCTGACTATCAAACACCAGCTTTACATTACTACATCTCGGAACAGCCTCTTTGATTCCTTTCACAATTAACGTGTGATACTCTCCCATACTGTTTCTCCCCTCTTCACTATTCAGGTTCCAGTCAGGTCGGGTCAAAGGCATTTTTTCCTCCCCCCTTGATCCTCCCCTGTGCTCTTTTTCCCACACTTTAATTCCTGCTGCTCATATCAGCTGGATTTCTTCTGGAGCAAACAATATTCCTATGACTGAATTGAGCTCCTCCCAAGTGTATATGCTTGGACCTGTTGTAAATAAGAACGTGATCCAGCCAAATTAATAATTAATAATGCCAGATTAAAAGAAAAAAAAAATTATTTTCGTGACCGAGATTTGGCCGCGATAGCCACGATTGAAAAATGGAATAGCACCGAGCCCGGGCTGCTGGTGCGGGTGAACACAGACTCAAGCTCCTCTCGCTTTGAGTCCCTCCTGTTCGCCGAAGTGGTCTTCGGCTGAATTGGTTATATACTGTTTATTTGGCCGCCGGCAACACTCTCTTCATCTCCTTTCAGTATTTCAAATATAAGTGTCTCTTCTTTTCTGTGTCTAAAACTGGACAAAAGGTTTCGGGGAAGCGATGAATGTTGAGGGCCTTCCCAGACTGCGATGAATGTCGTGAATGGTTTTCCTGGTTCGTGATGAATATTGAAAAACAGCTTCCCGGACCCCGTGATTGGGATGTAGGAATTTGATTGTTGGCTTATCTTGCTCAGGGGCTGGTGATGGGTGTTAATGTCTCCCAGGTGTTCGGAGATATCTTGTCCAGAGATATCCATCTTGACTCCGGCCAGGGCATATCTGGATATCAGGAGAGAATGACCTGTCTCTGCCCAAAGTACCTTCCTTTTATTCTGTTAATAAGGCATTTTCTGTAGCCTGCCAGCTGTGGCAGGAGTTGAATTCCTTTGAGCCAGATTGGGTTAGTCTTTTCAGTTTTACATTTGGTTTCTCCAGGACCATACAATATCTTTATAACCCTTTTATTAAACATAACAGATCAATTATCCAGCCTGAATTATCTCCTATATCTATAACAGACCTAAGTGTGGCAGGCCAGGCATGCCCAGAAGCTGGGATGCCTTGGAGAACCCCAGCTTAGCTGCCCCCCAAGATTATGTCATCTTCATACATCCCTGTTACTCCACCCCTGTTTCTAGAAGTTTCTCCTGTTCTACCACCCTCATTGGATCCCGATTATGTAATCCCTTGTTACTGTGTTCATATTGGTTGGATTCAATAGTATCCGCCCATGTACTGCCCCCTTTGCTGGTGCTGATTGGTTCCCTAATTCCCTTATAACCCTGTACACCCTGGACCCTCCAGCTTTTGTCCCTGGACCCCCCAGCTAATAAACCAGTTGGATTCTATACAAGAGCCCTTCCCGTGCTTGTGTACTTTATCCACACATCGTGGCTTACTGGACTGAGCTATCCTTTCTCGAGAGACACTTGCAGGAAGGCGGTGGCAATCTGGTGTCGCCGCAGCTGGTGCCTGAACAGGGACCTCCGACACAGAGGTCCCTGTGAGTGTCTCTGATCCCTCGATCTGCACCTCGGAGTGTCAGCTCCCGAAGGGTGTTTTCTTCGTTCTAAGAAGATGGTTTCTGGAAGGCCAACCAACAACCCTCTTCAAAGGAGTTTTGCTAGGAGGACCGGTTGGAGTTCACAAGCCTCTCTTCCAGATTTTCGGCTGCAAGTTCATTT
The DNA here is from genome assembly GCA_013399835.1 of Leptocoma aspasia. Classification (NCBI taxonomy): domain Eukaryota; kingdom Metazoa; phylum Chordata; class Aves; order Passeriformes; family Nectariniidae; genus Leptocoma; species Leptocoma aspasia. Next base: position 92,121 of record VXAX01003112.1, read on the forward strand.
TTCTTTACCGGGGAGGTGTTGCTCATGGGGAACAAACTGTCCCTGACCGACAGGAAATTTATGCCCAAGTTAAAAGGACCCTTGTGGGGAGTGATGTTAAGTTTTCAAAAAGGGTTTTAAAACATTTCATTTGTTTTCTGTTTGTGCATTTTCCAAATATCACATGAGGAGATGTTGCTTCTGTTAAGTTTCGGGATGAAGTGGGGAAATGTTTATATCATGAACAAGTTAAGGGGCATTTGAGGGTTGGGAAGTTTTATCCTTTGTTCCATTCTATTTATAAGTTAATAGAGGATAAAGGGAGAGTTTTGGGACCCAGTTCTCCCCAGTTACGTGCTCCTTCCTCCCTCGATCCTGTGCCCTCTTTCCCTAAGGAGGGAGTGGGAAGTGGATCTTGCATAAAGGCACAGAAGAGTCACCCACCTTCTGCCACCTCCCATTCCCACCTGTCCCTTGCTCAAACCAGCAAGGCGTCGGCTGGTTCGGGTTCTTTCCTCATAAACCCTTTGCCTGTACCCCTTGATCCCGGCTGCTCTCGAGTTTCATTAGGGAGTGTTGGCAAGATGGCATCAGCCATATGGCTAGACAAACTAGAGGTTCTCCTTCCCCTTCTCCTTCCCCCACACATTTTCCTGCCTGTTCTCCTGGTTCCGCCCAAAGCTCCGCCCCTGCGTTGGGTTCCGCCCTTTGCTCCTCCCATGCATCGAGTTCCTCCCCTTCGTCGGGCCCCACCTCTGTCCCTCCTCCCAACTCCTCCCTTGAAGTTAATCCCGCCTATCTGCCTCAGGTTACTTCTGGTTTCCACGCTACCGAAACCGGAAGTAGCCAAGACCAGAAGGAAGCCATATTGGCTTTCGAGGTTCCTTTGCATAAAACTGCTCCGGCAAAACAAAGAAAGAGATTGCTGTTTCCAACATAAGAGGGAGCCTCACAAATAAGACCAAAAGTCAATTGGGCAAAAGTCAAGTGAGAAGCCCTCAAAGATAACAATTATGAAATGGCCAATTTGATTGCTGCTCCGGTAGGACTTGATGAAAGTGACCCAAGGTGGGAGCAATTCCCATACAAAGAACTGAAAGAACTCTGTAAGGCAGCAAAAGACTATGGGAGGCAATCACCCTATTTTAAAAACCTTTTTGAGATGACCTTTGTGAGTAATACAATAACACCATATGACATTAAATATATAATGACTCTGCTGCTGTCACCGACAGAGCTCATGCTCTGGGAGAGAATTTGGAAAAAGTTGGTTACCCCCCTGTTAAAAAAATATGAAATTGATGGTTCAGACCATGCTACTTACATGAGTGCCTTGATGGGGGAAGGTGAATTCAGTTCACCCGCAGACCAAGCTAGGATGCCTATTGCGGTTTTGGATGATGTCAAACTTGCAGCTCGCGATGCCCTTTTCAAAACCCTTGACAGTACTATCCCCTTACAAAATTTTGTTAACATCTGTCAAGGCTCTGATCAATCTTTTGTCAAGTTTATAGATCGACTTACAGATGCCATCAATAAGCAAATTGGTAACATGGAAGCCCAAGAGGAGCTCCTGAGAAAAATGGCTTTCCACAATAGTAAGGAGGACGCCAAGAAAGTACTCTGAGCTCTTCCCCAAGATCCAGAGACAACTATAAAACAAATGGTACAAGCGTGCACCAAACTCAACACCATCAAGCACACTGTGGTGCTGGCTGTGAGTAAAGGAGTGGGCAAAGTTTTGTTAGCTCACAATAATAGTATCAGATGTTATAACTGCGGGCGACAAGGGCATGTGGCAGCACCGTGTCATGTCCCACCAGAGAACCAGAGCCAGTCTCAAAGTCCCTCGTATTGGCAGGGCCAGGGAAATGAGCGCAAGCCAACCCCACACCATGACAGTAAATGGAAGGTTGTTCCGCCCCCGTCTCCCCACCATCCAGGAGACCCAGTTCCCTGCCGATACCTTTCCCAGGATCGGAACTACTCGGAGGAACTCTGGTTCTTCCGAAGGACTAATCAACTAGGTAAACATGCTAGCACAATTTTATATAGTTCTACACATATTCTTTTTACTGATGACATGTTGACTAGAGTACCTGCTGGATTTCTGGAGCCAACTGAGAGCCCGATATATGTTCTTCTTGTCGGAGACAGCCAACACACACCAGATCAGCTGACTGTGGTCCCCGAGGTCGTCTGTGTTGACCCATTCCAAGAATTGACTGTTTCCACTATTTGCTACCATCCACCTTTTACCTTGAGCAAGGGAATGCCTTTCCCCCAACTGTATGTATTGGGAGGACAAAACTATCCCAATGATGGCAATTACGATGTGTACTTATCTCAAACCATCAATATGGACAAACCCAAATTCACCTGTCGCTTGTCTTTCAAAAACCAAGCAGTTTCATTGCTCAGGATGGCTGACACGGGCGCTGACATTACCATAGTTCCCCATTCCTTACGGCCTTCTACCTGGGAACTGGAGCATCCTTCAGGGACAGTTTTGGGAATCGGGGGAGCAGTCACCACAATGAGGAGTCAACATCTTATCACTGTTGAAGGTCCCGAGGGTAATGCCGCGACAATCTGGCCATACATAGTTAAATGTCATCTAACACTATGGGGCAGAGATCTTTTATCACAGTGGGGAGCAAGGCTGGAGATCCCCTGACCATCATGGAATTTCTAGTCGGGGCCACTGGGGAGCGCACTACCCCACCGCTCGTCTGGAAATCAGATCAACCAGTGTGGGTAGATCAGTGGACCCTTCCACAAGCTAAATTAGAAGTGCTCCACTCCTTTGTTGAAGAACAGCTCTCCAAAGGTCATATTGTCCCATCTACAAGCCCCTGGAATACCCCTGTCCTCATTATTAAAAAAACAGTAAAGACAGGTGAAGATTACTCCAAGACCTTTGAAAAATCAATGAAGTTTTAGAAGAGATGGGACCCCTACAACCCGGAATGCCCTCACCTTCAATGTTACCAAGGGACTGGGACCTTGCCATCCTTGATATTAAGGACTGTTTTCTCAACATACCTTTACACCCTCGCGATGCCCTGAGATTTGCCTTTTCTATCCTATCGATAAATCCGCAAACTACATTCCAGTGATATCACTGGCAAGTCCTACCTCAGGGAATGAAGAACTCACCAGCCCTATGTCAGGTGTTTGTTGCAAACATCCTGCAACCGATCCGTAAAGCCTTCCCGGAAGCAATCATATTACATTATATGGACAACATTCTACTTTGCTCAAAAGACAGTGTTTACCTTAAGACAGTTTTAAATAAGACAATCCAAGCCATCAAACATAAAGGATTTGATATTGCACCAGAGAAGGTTCAACTCATTCCTCCGTGGAAGTATTTAGGTTATTTAGTAGTAGAGTGCACCATTTCTCCACAACGTCTCCAGATAAAGAACAACCCCAGGACACTCCGAGACTTACACCAAATTTGTGGGTCAATCAATTGGCTGAGGCCCCTCCTTGGACTTACAACAAAAGACTTAGACCCACTTTTTAACTTACTGAGGGGAAATGATGCCCTCGACTCACCTTGTGTTCTTACACCCGAGGCAGTCCAATCCTTGGAGAAAGTAGCTACAGCTATTTCCATGAGGCAAGCTCACCAGTATGGTTCTTCTTTACCTTTCCAATTCACTGTTCTCAGTAAGTGCCCACATTTCCATGGGCTTTTGTTTCAATGGGATGTCCAGAATATAGATCCACTTATAATTATAGAATGGATCTTCTTACCGCATGAGCCATTGAAAACTATCTCTGCCCCACAAGAACTTATTTCACATTTGATTATGAAATCTAGGGCACATGTCCGAACCCTCGCAGGGTGTGACCCCACATGTATTTACTTACCTTTCAAATTGGCAGAATTACAGTCCCTTTTACAGACCAATGAAAATTTGCAATACGAATTGGACAGCTACCAATATCTATTGGTAGCTAAGAAATATCTAAGAAAAATATCTATTCACTATCCAAAGCGTAAACTATTCAATGAGATATTACATTTGGCCCCAAAATTTCT
>VXAX01003114.1:0-63473 GCA_013399835.1 Leptocoma aspasia
ACAATAGACTGAAGACAGAGAAGCCAAGAGTCATGTCCATTTTTTCATCCCTGGCACAGAACTCGTAAGGGGAACCCTCCTCCAAGGGCCCACGAGGAGGGTTCCACGCTTTTGTCGGTTCCACCAGAAACCTGACAACTTTACTTCATTTAACACATCATCCAGCAAATCTGCCTTGCAAGGAGTGAAGGGGCCTGTTCACTGCACCTCCTGAGAAGAACTAGTGTGAGTGAGCATTTGCAATATGAGACTGCTTCTCAAACTCACTGCTCTAAGGTGTTTATATCCTGTCATAACTCTGCAGACATCCTGTGTTGCCCTCTTTTCCCTCAGCTTTGGGTTGGCACAGGCAGAGGCCAATCATGCCTGTGAATTGCACTGTATGAATTTCCCCAGCTCCTCTGCATGTCTAGGGAGTTCAGAGAGGGTTTGAGTGAGTCAGATTTTTATGTTTGGATGCAAGCTTTTTAAAGGCACCTTTCAGTGCTTAAGAGCCTGTGTAGGTTCTAATAAATAACTGCCTCTGTCTCAGGTGTTGACTTTGGTGCAGTCATTCAATACCACATGCACAAATACATACCCATGAATCTTGTTGAACTGTGAGGTTTAGAAAGCCATTTTCTTAGTCTTGCATCACAAGTTTGCATGGCACCTACCCTTGCGGAGCCCTAATCTGAGCCACAGACTCTGGGGTGCTACTTTAGTACAAAAAGATAATAGTAATTTGTAAATGAATCAGGGAGATTTTAAAATCAATTTTCTTCAGCAAACAGCGATTATTGAAATGGTTGCAGTTATCGCTGAGGACTGAATGTATAAAGTGCTTCAAGATAGAGAATTGGATTCTCTAAACATATAATTCTTTTATCAATAATTCTTATGAGCAGTCTTCTTTCTACCCTCTCCCTTTTGCCAAAACTCTCCCCTCTATTATCTATTGAGCTCATTTTTCTCCTGGATAGCTGTGGATTTGTTGGTATACAAATGAATTTTGTTATTTACTAGAATGAACATTTGGAGGATAAGAATGCCATTGCTATTCATACCTAAAGGTAATCAATACCAGTACAGAGGAATAAATATTTTCTAACCCTGTAAGCATCCTCTCCAGCCTTACTTCATTTTTCTAAACCCCACAGGTCTGTATCCTGTGAACAAAGCAGTGAGGGGCAATAGCATTTACACCTTGTTACTGGAGGAGGACTGGGAGAGAGAAACTCCTCTCCTGGTCTTGGCTGTTCCCATAATCCAGCTCATTAGTCACTCACTCATAAACAGCCTCTGTCTACTCTTTGAATGCAATGGTGATAATTATTTGTCTGTCATCAATTTATTACCTCCAACACAGAAGAAAGAAATCCCTTCTTGAAGAGCCTTGATGTCTCCTTGGGAATGGCAGAGAGCAGTCCGCAACCGCAGTGTTTAAGAGAGAGCATGTGCTGGGACATTAGTGATGTGGTACTTGCTTCAGCCTGGGATCTGTTCTGCAGAATGAGTATTATGAGCGTGTAAAAAGCAAAGGAAAGGGGAAAGAATAGCAAAAAGTGCTGCAGTTTGCCCTGTTCCTGCCTATTCCACTGGCCAGTTCCAGCTGCTCGTTACCAATCGTTGGTGCCGTTTGGGGTTTTTCAGGTTTTCCTCGCCCAGAGACACCCAGGAGACTTGCCGTCGCTTGTAGCCAGATTCTGCCTTCATTTAAGCCTGAAATGAGTCGGGGGCGAACAGACCGTCAGAGGCAGATTTTGCAAACCCTTCTGGAGGGTTCGCCAATGCCATGCCTCCCCATGCGAGGCAGGAGGCCGCGCAGCCGGGCTGGGCCGCTCCTTCCCGGCGCTGCCTCTGGCCGGCAGCAGGTGGCGGCCGCGCCTCAGGCTCGGCAGCGGGGCCGGGCCTGTCCCGCGGGGCTGTGGCGGCTCCGGGAGCGCTCGGCGGCGCTGCCCGCCCGCGGAACCGCGCCCGCCGCACTGCCGGGGCCTGTCTTGGCCCGCGCTGCCCTGCCCTGCTCTGCCTTGCTCTGCTCTGCCTTGCCCTGCCTTGGCCTGCCCTGCCCTGCTCTGCCCTGCCCTGTCCTGCCCTGCCCTGCCTTGGCCTGCCCTGCCTTGCTCTTCCCTGCCAGCGCACGGCGCGGGGCTGGTGTTGGCAGGGTTATTCTGTTCGGGTTTCCCCCGTCTTTCCTTTTTCTCCTTCCCTCCTCTGTCTCCTACGCATCTCGGGTAACACCTGCTGCTTGGGTTTGTAGTTGATTTGGGATGAGTGAGGAGCAAAGTGCTGCAAGGGGCAAGTTAGAGCGATGCTTTCCTCTGGTGGAAAAGCTGTGTTCTTGGGTTCACAAAAGCACAGCAGCACAGAATATTCTGAGTTGGAAGGATCATCGAGTCCAGCTCCTGAGCCTGCACAGGACACCCCGAGAATCACACCACATGCCCAAGAGCATTGTTTCTAGAACTCTGCCTGGTTTGGTGCTGTGACCACTTCCCTGGGGAGTCTGTTCCAGCCCCCAGCCAACCTCTGAGTTAAGAACCTTTCCGGTCTAAACCTCTCTTGACAACTTCAGGCCATTCCCTCAGGTCCTGTCCCAAGTTGCCAGCTTGTTGAGGGCTGCACTGTGGGAGCACCTGCTGCACTCCCAGTTCCTGCTGTTCTACCTTTGCTGGGTCTTACTGTGCAAGGTGCCACCATGGGCTGGTGCCATTAGGAGCTGGAGCCCAGGATGTCAGCTCCAGGGTGAGAATGGAGATGGGGATGAGACACACCAGGGCTTGCACACTGTTCTGGCTGCTGACCACCATGACCCAGGACCCAGCTGATGGGTAAAGCAAAGTCAGGCCCCTCATGTTGGTTAGGGATGGGTGGGAGATAAATTGCGAAGAGTATGGAGGACTGTGTGGAGCATCCAGTAAAAAAACCAAAAAAATTGAGCTTAGCAAGACAGCCTTAAAATTCAATGAAGAAAAGCCATAGTGGAAAAGAGACTCCTTTCTGATATAGGGTACTGGGCTGCATCTTGCAATTATTATACACACAGTTGGAAACTTAGTTAAGTGAAAAGTCTCCATTGGCTTCAGTGGGAGCCTCTGTAAGAGCCTCATGAGTGTGAGGGAGCCGTAGCAGAATTCTGTATGCTACTGTTGAAACTTGAGTATCATCAATATCTGAACCTTGCAAGTTCTCTTTGATTTGGCTGGCTCTGTTTGCAGTGCCTTGACCTGTTATCTGTACACATTATTTATCACTTATCTCCCGGCACAGATGTGCCCAGAATTTTATTAAGCAGAACAAACTGTAGTTGAATATTTAGGCTGAAGTGTAATTGGTAATGCAAAAGCAGTGGCCCTAGCAAGGTGTGATTTCTAATATGCTATAAAGTGCAGAAGAGCTCAGGTCAATTACTCAATATTTGTGGAATTGCAGAGTAAAATTTCCAACTACTGGATGTTTGATACCTGGGTATTTAATCATTAGAGCATGTATACTTACTGAGCCTGTATGCATGGGCACTGTCTTAAAAAGGCAGTGTGTGCTGGAGATATAAAATCATTCTGGAGGTGATAAGATTTTCTGATATCTCTGAATCTGACCTCTTATGGGAATAGGATCCATGCACACATAAGGTGATGAAACTTGCACATGATATGGATCAGCTTATTTAAATGAATTTTAAAGCCTTTGGTGGCTGCCTGACTACTCGCAGCTCCTTGAGTGCCAGTCCAGTCCTTTTTGAAAGGAGAACAGTAAGATAGTTGTCCTTAGCAAAACATGATGAAACCTGCCAATGAACATTTTCACATGCTGTTTTATCTTTGTTTTGTAATTGTATTTTTAAATAGAAGTGAGCAGACGCTGAGATTTTGATCCAAACACTTAGGAATGTAGACACAGGTGGAAAGCCAGTCCTATGTCCACAAGGTCCACCTTTCCTTCTTAAAATAGCAATCCCATAACCTTGAATTCATTTTTGAGATATCTGTACACTTAACTGAATGAAAGCAAGGGACGAACAAGCCATTTTGTTTCTCAAGCGAATGAATACATCTGTATTATTAAACATGGATGTCTGAAATTAAGCATCAAAAATCTTTTTTTGGTATCTCAGTATCTGTTCTCTGTAGTCTCATTAGTTTTTTAGATGCTAGCTTTTTAGTTTTCTATGGTAAAGACCAGTCCTTTCTCCATGACAACCTCCAATTGCTTCAGCAGAGCACTTTCTTTAAGCACCACGGCTCTTGAGCATTTTGAGGCATTGAGCACAGTTTCCCCTGCCCCACAGTTGGCTGCTACAGTCCTGCTGATGGGGTTTCACCCAGATAACATTGAGAGCGCAGAGAGAGAAGGAAGAAACATGATCTTGTCTCTAGACACCTTTATTCTGTTCCACCTTTATTTCCCTACCACTGGGAAGCATAATTTCTGTTTGTCTTCGTCTGTGAGTGAGGGAGACAGCAGTAAGCCAGACACTAAGACAGCAGAGCCATCACTGTCACCATCACCATCACAAAGAATCGGACCTGTGGGAACAGCTGTGCCTTTGCTACTGAACTATCACAGACCTGGGATGATGCCATGGCCACCGAGGTGAGATCTCACTTAAAGCTGGAATTTTACTACTCTGCTTTCTCTGCCAAGGTGGCTGCTTCTCCTTGGGCGACTGTTCACCTCGCATATTCCTCTGATTGGCTATCCTTATACTCCCAGCAACAAGATACTCCTAAGTGCATATTATTGCAAATAAATGGGCATAAATATCTAGTAAGAATTACAGAAAGTAATGCTACTGATAATTAAATTGGCAACCCCATCTGCTGTGCAGCTGACCAGGGTTAGCTTCACTTTACTTGAGCAGCTGTGTCCACGCTGTCTTGAGGTGAAACTTAAGTTCCTCTTTGCCTGTCTGGCAGGCAGTGATCCTGTAAAGTGTAACTCTTTGAAGGCAGACCTCTTTACATGGCTAAGCACGTCCAACATGCTCCAGGGCCACCCTGTACACACAGGGGGCTGGGCCCCAAACTATGTGTGGGGGCAGCAGAGCTCCCAGTACCTAAAGCCACTCGAGAAGTTGCTCTTTCAGAAAGCTCCAGATGAAACCAGAGAGGCTGTTTACTTCGTGTTAAGTAGAGGTTTAAAAGCTCAGGCATCCTTTCTAATCTAGAGCAAGTGAGGCTCTGTTGGTTGTATCGTGGATATATTGCTCTATTTCAGGAAGTCTGAGTGTGGGGCAGTTGTCCCCTTTCTCAGTGGGGGACCACAAACAGGTGGCAGAGTTTTATGACCATCCCGGCCTTCTCAGGTTGCTAAATGGGTGGGGGAATCCCTTCTAGATCCTGCCCAGCTGAGAAGGGGATCCCAGGGTGTTCCTACTGCGGAAGAGGCTGATGACCCCGCTCAGCTCTAATTGCAGCACCAGAAGGGGGCAATACTAGAGGTGCTGATATGGAGGGTATTTACTACTCACCCCCCCCACCCCGCTTTCTCCAGGAAGCCCTTTCTGTTCTTTGCACCCAGGTTTAGCAGCTCAGGAGTACTGAAATATCAAGAGCTCTTGGTTTTTAAACCAAAAATGAAACAAAGAAAGAATGAGAGAAGGTTGATTCAGTTTCTTGTATAACAATCTCCACCCTTCAAACTCTGGGATAAATGTTGGCAGAATGAGACCCTTCAGTGAAACACCCACTTTGAATTTCAAGCCCAAACTTCTCCCACCATATGCAAAGACTTTGTCATCACACAGATCCTTGTCATCACATCTGTTTGATCAAAGCATTCCTGGACAGAAAGTGGGGGTTGTGACTGCCAAGCAGAAAAAAAATAGTAGCTGTGTGCCTTATCCAAGCCTGTCATTGCTCTTATGGCTGCACTCACAAAAGCTGCCGCCTTTGCCTGCAGAGCCAGTATTTAACACCTTTGTTTACTCGAGCTCCAGATAACCGAAGCTCCAGTTCTCTGCAGGAAGTGCTACAGAAAAGCAAGAGTCTCTCCTAGCTTATTTAGAGTCCCAGGGTTTCTGAAGAATGTACAGGAAGGCCTATCTAGGAATTAATATTCCCACTATCCCTTGCCTATTTTTCAAAACTTAATTTTATTTAATAGGGTTTTAAAATCTGGATAGTCCTTTCCACGTTCCTTCTCCTCCACGCTATGGTAGTTCATTTCTGCACTATAAGCATTTGCACCAACCAAACATATCAGCAGGTTTAAAAAAATGAAACAGGTACTTTACATGTAATTAATTTAGTGATTTGCTCAGTTGCTGACTCACGTGCATAACCTCAATTACCATTAATGAGAGTTATGTAGGCATGTCAAGGGCAGAATAGACCCCTAATAATCTAACATGGAATATTATTACATTACTGCTGTAATTATATCCTGCACACACATCATTTCCACTTTGCTTCATGAACCGCTCTTCAAATGTGGTGGCTACTCATCTATTATGCTGCATATGTTAATGCTGAGGTTACACTGAGCATTATCTTTTCCTCTTCATTGTTCTGCTGCCTGTCCACGAGAGATACACGGAGCTAAATAAGTAACCTGCCAGTTGGTGTTTTTGCAAAGCTGCAAGTTTTGGATTTTTTGAAGGTGATCCTGGAAGCCAGAAACTATCATAAAACAACAAACCTCAGCAGAACAGCATGTCATCTCTCCTTCAGCATTTTATTTTTATTTATTTTTAATTGGAATCTGAGCAAGCATTGCTGAGCCACCTTTAGCCTCATGGTCAAAGAAAGTCACATGTACATGAATCATGCCTCCGAAGGAGCTGTTGAAACAATTCTGCTCTACCAGAGGATTTTTAGTCTTTGTCAAATAATTTTTCTTTTGGGAGAGAGAAGGAAGAAGGGTAGTCTTATCCTGGTGCACCAATTGGATGTTACTGGAAACTAGAGAAATTGAGAAAACTGAATGTTATCTAATTGGTGTAAATAGCAATTTTCAGGCGATAAAGCTTAACAAGCTGGCTCAGTCTGCTCTATCTCTTGTTTTGTCTGGTGAAGTTGTTGTATATGAACAACTGCTTTTGGGTTTTGGCTGTGGGACATGTTCTGCCTCTGTGTTCATGCCACTGCTCTCTGAACTGTCACATACATTTCAGTATCTTTGTCCTGAGGCTCCCTCCTGCACTTCTGCGGAAGATAAGGCCTAATACATTTCTGAGTATGTGGGCTACTGTTCAAACCTGCGTATTTGTAGCAGCATAGTATATCCCTGCAACTAATCATCGGCTCCCTGTGGCCGTCTTGCCGTGACAATTGTGCCCAGTGCCTTGGATATTATACTGCTGTGGAATCAGAGGTACACACAGTATGCCTGCACCTTTACAGGATCACACAGCTAAGCCAAGTAGTTCAGATTAGCTTGGCAATTACGGGATAGTGAGAAGTAGGGAATCCTTAATGCTGACTGACAACATGGCACTAGTCGATGGGAAGGGAAGAGAAGCACTTGCAAAAACTTGGAGACTGTGAAACAGCCAAAGCCCCTGAGTTAACGCTTTCTTTATACAATCACCATCAGGCAGGTGGCATGTTCTGGGCTGAAGGTAAATACTGATACCAACATCCAGCTATTTCTTACTGAGGAATTTGATTTTACTATTTCTGTTTGTGTAGTGCCTAATGTTAGTTAAAGTGTTTGCTAAAAGAGAGCTCTGTTTCCAAGGTAACAGCTACCTAACTTTATTACTAAAACTATACTAATTCAAACAGGGATCTGAACAAACAGATTCATGTTAATTTCAAGCTCCATTAAAAACACAAGGAAAAAAAATCAATGTTCACCAAATGGAAAAAGAAAAGAAATCAATAAAGAAATTTTATTTTCAGCCTTTTAAGTGGCTTTTTGTAAACAGTAGAGGTTAAAAAAGTGAAACTACTTGAGAGCAATACACAGCATCCTTGCAAGCTGTACTGTAAACAGGAGAACAAAAAGATTCAGTGATAATGTAGTATGTAATTAGTAATTATTAGAGCTGTAGAAGCTTGAACAATAGAAGCACAGAAGTGGAATGACCTGTCTGAAGCCATGTGCAGCCAGGTCTCCTGACATGTTGTCCAGTGCCCCTGGGCTGTGACTCAAGAGTGATGGCCAGAAGCCTCAGAGAAGAGCACAGGTGTGGTTGTGTCATGGCCTACATTACTCTGAGCGGTGTGGGTGACAGCAGCTGTGCCTGTGTCACTGCCGGGACTCAAACATTTGCTAGCAACCAACACACAAACATTCCAGGGATCCTGGTTATGTGGTTTGACTCCTACCATGTGCCGAAGTCCCTGCTGCCCCCGTTTTCCCTGCTGTGGTGTCCCTTGCTGGCAGAGGGGCAGGTACACTGGCACAGCTGCAGGCTGGGCACAGCCGGTGGCACGCTGGCACGGTGACAGCTGGGACTGTCAGGTGGCACGTGCCACCCAGAGGGGTCTTGGAGGTGGGGTTTTACTGGTGGTTGAGACACCAACTTAGCACCTGGGAGATCTGCATCCATCTCCTCCCTGCTCTCAGCCTTTTGCTGTCCCCCAGCCCTGAAATGGGGGTCACTGCTCTCTGGTGCCATTTTAAGGCTAAACCCAGTATGAGGAGCAGTGACTCAGAAGGCAGAAAAGTTTGGAGGGCTCCAAGTGAGCCATTTTGAAATCAGGCCTTTGCATGGTAACTCAGCTCTTCGTGCTTTACAGGACATTTATCTGACCCCAGAAGCTGCAGTTCCTTTCCTTTCAAATTAAGGCTGTCTTGGCAGGTCCATGAGTTTTGAAACTGTTCAGAAAAGATTTTTGCAAGGAGTAGCAATGGCTTTTCCCCTTCACCGGGCCGTATCTTTTCCAATTTACCACTGTTAATAAATATTCTTATTTCCAAAATCTGCAGGGCTTGGAGGAAGGAGGGAGCTATAAAGAGATAACTTTCTGAATTCTCCACAATACTGTTTCCCAGACAAAATATTGTGTTATTATTTAAAAGAATGAAAATAATTGGCTGTAGCCTTGAAGTGTCCAAAATGCACTTAGTGACAATTCCTTATAGAAGTCAGCTCTTCAAGATCCAAATTATTTCAATATTTTCTGGAACAGGGTATCTCACTCCTTTCTCTAAAACTTTTACTACTGAGCACTCTCTTCAAATAATGAAGTTTTAAATAGGTGTGTGATAGTAGGTTTTATCTATCTGGCTAGAAACAGTGAAGGTAATATCACATGGCTGCCCCTTGGGAATAACAAATGATTGTACTAGGGTTCTCCAAAACAAGTAGGGAAAGGCATAGAGTAAGCAGCCAGTGCTTATACACCAAGCATCTAGTTTTTAGTCTTTACATTCCTTTTACCTGTAAAGAAAAAAATCTGGGAGGATGAAAGGCAAAATCTCAAGGTCATGCACTGATAAGGCCTATCTGGTAAAAAGACAAAGCAAATGGAACAAAAAAAAATCTACAGCACAATGCAGTAATTTATTTTAGTAATCCTCCTAAGAAAAACTGATGATTGGAATGTTTTTCAGAACACAGTAAAAGATGTAACCAAATAAAACCTGAGTGCAGCAGTCCTTTGAAGGGAGAGACTGATGACAACAGAAGTCTCTGGCAACATTTGTGATGATTTTTGTCAGGACAGCTGTTTTCTCCCAGCGTTAGTCTTTTGTAGAGGCACCCTCTATTAAAACAGGTCATTATACCCCTTTTCCTCCTCTCCTCCTCTCCCCTCCTTCCCTAGCCACCTCACTAGTATTATGCTGTTTGCCCCAAATTCTAAATGGTATTTACTTTAAATCTTCTTTGATTCAGTTGCTTCACCTTGGCATCCCATCAGCTGGCAAACACAAGTAATGAAATGAAGGGAACACAGTTAAGTTGATATCTTAAATGCACACAAATCCCACATGCTGTGGCAACAACAAAATGAATAACAAACACACTGCATGAAAATCCTCTTAAGTTCCATTTTTTTCAATTCCAGCCTTGCATACAGGAGGAGGAACATCTTAAAAAATAATCCCATAATATTCCTGAACTAACAGCATTGGCACGAGGCACAGGATGGTCTTATGCTTCTCTGCATATCTCAGACAATCACAGCTGCTGCTAGTAAAATGATGGCTGCAAGGAGGTTGGAAGAGGGGGAACGAGGAGAAAAAAAGGGAAATTAAAGCCTTGTAGGTAGCCTTGTCTCTGCCAAAATGAAATATTTTCATTGGGGCTTTTTCCATTCAACAATTGGCAGCTTTATCCAGAGGCCTTAAACAGAAAAATTCTTACTGTTTTGAGAGTGACTGCTAATGGAATACAGCACTATCTGCTGATGTACATGAATGAATATCTATTTAATAATAGAATTGTTTTCTCTTTAAGGTGCCTTTCTTCTTTCTTTTCCTATAAATTCCTGCCTACCAGGTTTGCCTGCTTCCCTTTGCCCTGGAAATTAAACCTTGGTACTTTATGCAAGATTTGTGCTGGAGACATTGGCTGGTATTTGATTGTCAGTCAGGGTGTGATTCTGCTGTGACAATTTCAGCTACATTTTTATGGTAGCTGCAGTTAAACCAACATGAAGCATAAAAACAAACACTTTTTTTTCCTGACAGAGTTCATTTCCATCAGTGAACTAGACTAAAAGGTGCACTACCCAAAGCACTTTTGGGTGGTTTTAGTTACCTCTGCCCTAGAGGGCTTTGCTAGCCTGGACATAGCTGGGCTGCAAGTAGCTCAGATGGAGAGCGGGGCTGTGGTGTGTCTGTGCATGTGTGCAGGGAGGGTAGCTGAAGTGCAGGGTAAATAGTGAAAGGAAACAATAGGTCTAATTATTCTGGTGTTTGGTTGAAAACCCCCAAAGTGCTGAAGTTAGGAGAAAAATTAGCAGGGCATCCTGACATGTCCAAGACCGACTGACTTCTGCTGTCTGTTGGATTTGGTGGGGGTGTCTGAAGAGGTCCTGACTTCTGCCTGCTCACCTCACCTCAGCCAGAGCTTACTTCTCTCTGACACAGGCTACGATGGAACAGCTGACCTGGTTGTTCCTTCAGCTGCGCCAAGTAATAACCAACCATATTTGATACACAGAAATTGTTCTCAACAAATGCTTTATTCGTAACAGTCCTGTAAAAGATCTGATTTTCAATGTCAAAGTTTCCTGCCTGCTCTGGACTTCTTCAGTTGGATTAGAAGGGTGAACAGAGCACACAGGAAGAGTACTATTAAGTAGAAAGTGATTTGATGGTCACAGCCAGTACTTTAATCAGCAAGGACAGTTATCCTTGGGGCTGAAGTCCTTAGTGACAATAATCAATGGCCAATGGTTTTTTCCTTCCTCCTGCCTTAATAAAGCACAACCCACAAAATCAGTGGTGAAGGGACATAGGAAGAAAGGAAAAAAAAACAAAAGAAGATGCCAGGCAGCCCCTGTGGTGGTGGGAGGGCCAGAGGGACAACAGCGGGAATGGAGGCATGCAGAGCCCCAGGATGCAGGAGTCTAGGAAGATCCTGAGCAAGGAGGGAATGGGAACCTGTGATCAATGGGCTCACATTATTATGAACCCATAATCTCAGCATGTAGAGTAGAGTGGGACTCCCTCATTTACTCTCATTAAACCTATGTTTTCCCCTTCAGTTCAGAACCATCCAGCTGCAATGCCTTTTTTACGGGAAACTTTTCCCAATTTTATTGGAATGTCCTTTGTCTCCCTTTTCCCTTTCTGGCACGTAGTCTTTGCACTGTTAAATATTGATGCATTCTCATCCCACAAAGTTGTCTGCCACTTGAGTTTCTTTGGCCTTGTATGCTGTTTTCTCTTAGTGCTCGCTTTCAACCTCTCTGGACCCAGAGAGAAAGAGGAATGGGGGCAGACTGAGGTGAATTGATCATCTGCAGTAAGTCAGTGTAATTCCACTGACTAAGTGAACTGAATTACTGTAGTTGAGAACCGGCTTTGTCACGTCTCCCTCTTCTGTGTATTTTGTATTGCCTGTTGTGAAAAAAATCCCACAAAACAACAGAAAACCCCCACTCCATCAAAACTCTGGTTCTTTCTGGTTTTGCTCTCCTAGGAGGTGCAGCTGTATGCTAATAGTCTTCTTCTCTAGTGGGAAATAGAAAGGGCTATAGCATGCTTTGATAAACCAGGAAGCAGACTCTGACACTGTGTGCAGGGAGAGAAACATATGGAGCTTTTTTTCCCACTTTCTTTCCCTCACATCAGTTTCACAGTCTTTTAGTTCTGTTGACTTCCATAGAGTCCCTCCTAATTTACAGCTCCACAAACAAAATTGGAACGATGCCCCCTAAAATGTGCAGAATTGTTTTCGGCTTGCACTGAGGACCATGGCCTATTCCAGGGATTTGCAAAGGCATCTCTCTGCTCAGTGAGTTTCTTGCATTATAGACCTTCTCCCATGCTTCTGCTGCTATTACTGGCATATTTTATTTGGATGGGTGAGAAAGATACAAACACCAATGCAATCACATAGTCTGCTACTTTGGAAGAATCTGAGAGACTCGGTTTCTGCCATGTTTTCTGATAAACTCCTGGAAGTTGCATAGTCAAGGTTGGAGCAACAGTCAACCCCTTGACTATGACAATACTCCAAGGATGTGTTTGGGTTTGCTGCTCTGCTGATTGATTTCATGCCACAGGTGGACTGGAAGCCCTTTATTTTGCCCTGTGCCTCCCTGTGCCCTGGTGCATGTCCTGGGTGTGCCATTAATCAGACTATATGGGTTTTTCCATCTTATTGCTTAATTAAGACTTGTCAGTAATTTACATGAGATTAATACCTATTTATGTGGAGCTGGAGTTGCATCTGTTTGGGGGATGAGTTATTGAACTGCATTATATGAAGTAAATCAATAAAATATTACTGGGAATTAGAATGACATTCTCTCCCTTGCATTCAGTCCTTTCACCAAGCTCAGAGACAAAACTCACTCAAGGGAGACATTCATGTGTGCAGTCAGCTTTCCATCTTCCAGCTAGACGTGATGTCTATTAATGTCTCTGATCACCTTGCTCTCATGACCTGAATCATAAAGTCCAGACCTGAGGGAGTGCTGCCAAGAATGAGAGGTGCTTTTAACCAGTTACAGCACAGTGACCCTGTTATGATATGACTCAGATCCCAGTCTTTCCAGGGGTGACTACAAAACCAACACCCTCAAACTGGCCTGTAGTTGCCATTAAATGAGTGCTTTGTATGACCATATGTACTCATTATTCTTCAGAAACAGCAGAGAAGTCATCAGTGGGTGATGTCTAGAACATTTAGCCTAATTGCAGGGTTTTGTTACACTAATACAACCTGTTTACCAAATGCAAATAGCTTCCCCTTAATATCATGTCTTGATTGTGTTCCAGTGCTGATGAAGATTTTTTCCTGACCACATTTCCTGCCTGTGGCGACTTCCCTTAAATGGAGCTGAGCAGGACACTTCTCTCATAAGAGGCATCCTTCCAGGAAAGCTCCAGGTGCTCTTGAAAAATAGAGCTAGTCTTTCTGCCTGGTCTTCCATATATTTTCTTTCTTTCCCAAGCTTGTCCTCTGGGATGGATCTGACACATGCCCTCTCTCCACAAAGACATATAGTTTCTCCTTGGTGGGTGGCTGATTACTTTCCAGCGCTGGTTTTCCTGCTCTTCCACCCCTATCCAGCCCTATCCCAAATAAGAAAGTGCAGAGGCTTTGTCCTTTTGTTCCTTTCTGTAAAAAAAACCATTTACTTCTGATACCATTTGATTTACAACCTGTCACAGAAGAGGGTTTCCAAGAAACTGAAAGCCTTGTTTCTTTGAAATAATTGTTCCTATCTCTGTAATAATCTATTGTAACACATGACCAGAGTCAGGCCCAGAGATGAGAAATGGTCTAACATTCACTGACTCAAGTGGCTGCTATAACAAGTGCAAGGAGAGGGGAAAATGCTAATGTGGAGTGAGGGATGGAGTTCTGTTCACAGGTGTTTGCTGAGATGGCAGAGTCACTAGCCTGGAGCTTCTGCTGGTTTGAAAAAAACAACTCATCTCCTTCTAAAGTTTTGGCAGAAGAAGAGGGCTTTTCTCTTACCTGTAAATAATTCAGAAGAGTTTTTTGAATAGATAATAAAACAAGGACAACCTTCACTTCTAACCAGCTTCTCACTGTCCCTTTTTCTCTTCGTTTCTTGTTTTAGCTTCGCTGCCATTATCACTGAAAAGTCTCCTTGAATGCTTGTACCATAGGAAAGGGTTCACACAGCTAAGAAACGAGATGCTGTCTTGACAGCAGGCACTACTTAAAGCAGGGGTTAATGTGCTTTTCTGGCCTCAGATGAACCCGGTTTCAGGGCACTCCTGTGCTCCAGCTGTCCTTTTCCTTTCCGGCTAAACATCATCTCTGCTTTGTATCTGCCACCATAACTGCAGGTTGGAGGTGCTCCCTAACCCAGTTCTGTCACAGTAATCTGGGTCAGCCTCAACACTTCCAGTACTATGTTTATTTTTGTAACTCTCATCACTTCAGCAGTTGGGTTAGAGAGCCCTTTCATGTGCAGTTATGCTGACAAAATTGAGGGGGAAGTGAGCTCCGGAGGGGGCTGAGTGGAGCAGGACAGGGGTGCCAGTGGCCATGACAGCAGGCTGACCATTCCCTAAAGCACACAATAAACAAACCTGGGAAGGAGGGGACAGCCCACATCAGCTTTTTAGCATCTTGAGGCTTTTGTCCTCTCCTGATAAGGAGAGTATGTGGGAAGTGTACAGATTTAGTTGTTCATTCCTAAATTCATTATGTGCTTGCATATTAACAAAGGCTAAGTTGTTAGCTAAACTCCTTTCACCTTGCCATGGTCCTTCTCTAGCTCAAGTGACTGAAGCTGAAGTGACTGATTTGAGACTCAGCATTGCAGTGGGCCTTGTAGGGTGCAGGTCAGGTACCAACCTACAAAAGGTTTTCTGAAGAGAGGGTCATTTCAGTTTCTCAGGTGTGCCTTCAAGTTGCTGAAAATGTGCATGGGCATCAAAATAGCGCAAAAGCTGATGAGTTCAACCTCCATGGAAACAGCACAGCAGCAGATGGATTTGCTGAGGAATGTAACTGTTGGCAAATGCTAGGGTTTTTTATTTAATATTAAAAAGGAGAAAGCTGCAAAATTAGGATCTGAACTTCCCTGAAGTTTAGCAGAGGAGCAGGGAGGAACTGTTTGTATCAGAAGTTTTGTTCTATCTCCTTTTTTGATATTTAACTGTTGTCAAAAGGCATCAGTGAAAGAAAGAAAATAAATCATCTGGACACTTTACTTTTTTATTAGCTATGCTTGATATTTTTCTATCTGCTCTTCTTCTAACCCTTCTCGCCTCTATTTTCATCCTTCATTTCACTGAGATTATTCTACATGCTAGAGCTGTTTCTCTATAAAAAAACCCCAACTACAAAATCTTTAGACATTTGCCCCTGGAAAAGAAGCACACTGTAAATAATATACAGGAGTAAGAGCCTCATGAGGATCTGAGTCCAAGCAGATGTCACTAACTTGGAACTGAGTAAAACAGCCCTACTACCTCTGAAAACAAACCAGCCCTGTGGTCCCAGCCTCTGTCACCTCTTCAGTAATACCTGATCACTGGAGTAGGCTTGGCAATTCAAGGGAAGCTGTCCTTTGCCTTTTGTGAAACTGGCACACAGGCACACACTGCCAGCTCAGTGTCGAATTGTTATGACACTGGAGTCGCTAAACATTTTACACACAGTTGGAAGCAGTTTTTACATGACTTCCATCTCCTCAGGCTTTTCAACCTCTCCCTCTAGCCAACAGAATGAAAATGTCAAGAGTGTTCTCAGACCCTCTCTCCTGGGCACATTCACCTGAGTGAAAACGAGTTTGTGGCTGTGAGTGCAATATGCATTTATTGAGCTATCTCCAGAGATACCTGTGGTCACTTTTTCAATTCAGCCCTAACTAACTCCATGTCATGGTGGAAATGAAGCAGCCAGTGTAAATAAATAGATGTTTTGTGCCTGCGGTTTAGATCACTTAAACTGTCCTTTAGAGTGGAGGTAGAGAGTTAGGAACTGACTGTGGAAGGAAAATCTTACCAGCTACTCACACCGCAGTACACAGCCAACCCTGGAGCAAAGATATCCACAGAGGACAGTGCCTGAGTGCTTGTAAGTGTTTAGATTCACGCTTAGGTTTATAGCAATGTAAATTTCCCATGGAGCCAAATTTTAAACGTTAAATTGAATTGATTCTCAGATTTGTATCCGTATTTGCTATGCACACATGCACATATTTATACTCTCATATACCCATGTGCTTAAGCTAACTTTTCACCTTTGATCACCTCAGTCCTTTGCCCTGGTCGCTTGAGAAGACTTTTCTTTGAGAACAACTTTTTAGTTGTGAATTCCCCTGGGGTTACGTAGCTGGAAAGCTCAACTCTAATTGGAACAAATTTGTCTACTTGTAAATGTGAACATATAGCTGAGATTTCATACCTCAGACAATTTCCTTTAAACTTCTGCATATGCTCTGGCCAAGAGCAAAAATTTCTTTTTCAAATATGAAATCCTGCTTCCACTCAAAAATCAACCATCCAATCAATCAACTAGTTTGTTTGCTGGTTTTGCTGAATGCACGATATTAAATCCCCTGAAAAGTGACATTTGTAAGAAACAATTATCAATATATATCATTATGAGTGCTTGAAAAGAAGGATTTCTGCTACTGGGTGGCTGAGGCTTTCCAGAGGAACACAGTAAGGGCTTGCAATTGTAGCAGGTTGGAAAAAACAAGATTTAAAAGTCAAAATGACTGACAGAACTGCTGGTTTAGGGAGTTGCTTAAACATTTTAACATGTACCAATTATATTTATTTTTCCTTCCAGGTCTCTGCTAAGACAAATTAGCAGTATAGATCAAGACATTAAAAAAGAAAACTTTAATAAAGTCTCAGATTTAGGGCTTGTGCCTGTAAATTCCTTGGCATAAACAAGAGGCAATGGTATGACGCAGTAAAAATCCAAGTGTCAGTCATGCCAGGGTGACTAATATAACTCACTTGTGGCCTCATTAATCATGAGTGAAGCAGGCATCTGAAATTCATGTCAATAACAGCTTTATGCCACCCTGGCAAATAAGAAATCCTCAATAGGTATCCTCAGAGTAAGAAACCATGGTCCTTTCTGGTGTAAACCACCTGAGCTCTGCAAAGGGCTGACAAGCAATGATCATTTTTCTTTGCTGAGCATCTGACCTACATTTGCTATTCATTATTCCTGTATTATTTTTTGGAAGTCAGCAGAGTTCTTCTTCTGGCTCTGAACAAAGTGTTTGTCTTGTAATCTAACCAGACCAGAGATATCTCCAAATACTCTTTGGGAATTTTATAAAAAATGCAGCCTCTGCCTTAGCTGTAGAAAATAATTGAAGGTTTGTTTCCCCTCAGGTGAAACTGATACCATCTTAGGACACTTTTGATTGCTAGATAAGGGGATCACACAAGCAATCCTAAGAAACATTTACCACTTGAGTTGTTAGATTGTGAAACGGTGGTAACTAAAAAAGGAAATATTTGGGTAAGTGTGGCTAGATTTCTTTAAAAGCTCTTTGCTTCCTCCTCTTCCAGCTTGTGCACGTGGAAGATTTTTCTGGCCTCTCCTTGTCTCTACTCCTCTACAGTAACATTCATTTGGGATGAGGGAGACATGTTGCTGTCAGGACTGACTCAGTTGAAAAGCCATTGCTGCTTTTTGGTAGAAGTAGTGTCCGGGTGGATTAGGTCCTTGCTCTGTGTGACCTCACTGCTGCACGCACTAGCAGAAGGGAGGCAATACATTTGCTGGGCTAAGGGCAGGACCCTCCACCTCTTTTGGAGGCTCTCTGTGTGTGGGTCAGCTTAGTCTAAGAGCCAAAAAACTCTGTGAGGAAAGGGGAAGAAAATCAATTTCTGTCCTGCATCCCCTCTAAGTATATCTCTATATTTTTGCTTCAAAATTCAAACGTTCATCAAAAAGCTGATCGTAGAGTGGTGCTGATCAGGAGCTCTCCTGACTGCTGTCCAAGACCTCCATGTGGCCCTTAAAGGCAAGACAGTCTGCCTTTCCAGCTCATCTGTGCCCAGCCCACTCCCTGGCCCCAGAGGGTGAGCTGCACTTCGGGTCTGCCAGCCTGGAGCCTGCGGGACGCCTGTGGGGCTGTGCCAGCCTCCTGGGGCCGCATCTGCCACGCCTGCCTCAGCAGCAGCAGTGGAGCATCTGGAGGAAATGTGAGGTTCAGATTTCATGGAGTGTTCTCAGCCCAAAGGAAATGGCACAGCTGACTGTTCCTTTCAACACGAGCTGCCATGCAGGGTGACAAAAATGCAGCTGACGGGCCACATGCAGCTCCTGAGTGCGTCTGCTGCTGCTGCTCGTGGTGCTTGGTGAAAACCCCCAACAGGGTTGAACTGTGGCAGCCAGATGTGTCCTCACCTCCTTGCCTCCTCTCCACGTGGCATCATGGCACAGGAGGAAGAGCCAAAAGCAACAGAGGACTTATCACCAAGCACACTGATTCTCCTCCCCACTGGAAAAACAGAGCTTCCTATAGGCAGAAAACTGGTGCTGCAATATTCCTCCCAAATCCCAGCATGTTTAACGTGCTCTCAAGAAAATTGAGTATCCAGTTGATGATAAGTAAATGCCTGTCATCGAGAAGGTCAGATATTTTCAGCTGAAGTTGATAGGCTGGTCATATGGATGAATGGAGACTGAAAAAGAAAGACCTGGACCAAAATAGTTTTCGAGAAGGTAAAAGTCATTCCCTCGAGCCTAGTCTGGGCAGCCTGATGTGCTGCAATGTGGGAGACCACCAGGCTGCTAGCAGGCCTGCAGGTTACATCCCAGGATGCACAAGTAGCCAGTGAGGTGCCTGGTGGAGCAGTCACCCATGCTCTTACATGACATGAAAGTGATGTCACTTGGTGCGTACATGCCTCCACCTGAAAGCCAAGAGGAATAAAAATAATAGAAAAAAAAAAAGGAAACCTGAAAATGTTAGGAAGATTCTGGTTAGTCTAGCCCAGTGATGAAGTCAAAACTGTAGTGAAATATTCATTATTTGTTGGCAGTAATATTTATATCATGCATTAACAGAGAAGAGAGGAAAAAAGGTACTCTTGGACACCTAAAAACAGACTAGCGTGGTGTAATCTGTGTGTTCTGCATCCCCTGGATGCTCTTGGTCCAGAAGCTGCAGTGCTTCCCATGGAGCTGTCATGAGTCCTTTGGTGCCAGGCCAGTTCATACCGTGTTTGTCATACTGCTTATGTAACTTGCAGGTCTAAGGTTTCATTTATAATAAACTGAAAGGCAGCATGTTCATGGTGGTGGTTGTTCTTTTGGCTCCAATGGCAATGACTGCTTTGCTACCAGGGAAATCTGTGGGCAGCGGCTCACACTTTCTTGCACACCCTGAGATGACATAGGGCAGACCCACTTCACACCTCTGAAGCTACAGCAGGCGCTTCTTGCCCTGGAGTTCATTCATGCGCTGAAAAAAGGCCATGCTCAGTCACTTGATAATAGACTTTGGTGCAACTGTTGCAATCCCAGAGTGTAACTCCATCTTGGTGGTAGCTGTGGTTCTCCCCCATGCCTCGTTTGTGGGGAGAAATGAGATATTTAGGGTCATACAATGAATTAACGTCGAGGCAGGTTCCTGGTGTTGGACCCAAAGTGGAGGGGCACTCGGGTTGAACTAAATGACTGCCCCTCTGCTGAACATCCTTGATTAAGGTCAGTGTGTGGTTACAAGCACTCCCGAGGTTGCACGGTGATGTGGTGGTAATTGGATCTCACTGGGCTGGTCAAAAGGGAGTTCTACTTCCCAGCAATTATTGCCTGGGGGAGGGAAGAGGAATGAAAGAAACAAACCCCCAAACCTGGAGGCAGGGGATTAGAGTAAGCGCTGATGAGTTGGCAGATGCTGCTGGATCAATGGCCGTATCATGGCAGGGAAAACAGCGACAGCCCTCTCAGAGCCATCAGTCACTGTTGTTTTGGGTAAGTGCCAGCAAGCAGAGCGAGAGGAGAGAGAGGAAAGATGGGGGAGGGAGGCACCAGCCTGCTGGGCCACGTTTAATTACTTTGGGTCACATCAGACAGAGAACTGCCCACCGTGACAGATCAGTCCTGCTCAGAGGGCTTGCACGCAACCCAGGGTAGCAACCAGGACTTATGTTTGCGGAGTTCCTTTTATCCAGAAAAAAACCCTGCACAACTCAAAGCACTGCCACAGCCAAGTGACAGGCAGAAGCATATTGTTCACATCCACGCATCCCCATGCCATGCAAGGCTTCCCTGGGCTGGAGCAGCAAGGGGTGTCTGTCTGACAGCGTGTGCAGCAGCACTACACAACTTTCTGGGCAAGAGGGAGGGCAGGGGAGGCTTGGTGGTACCATAGCTTCCCTGGATGGGAGCCAGAACATTAGCACATCTGAGTTAGGGCTCCTGTCTCCACATGGCTCAAGTTGTTGCCACAGCCTCCAGAAGAGGATCTTGCCATTTTCTCACTCCTTTTCTCCTTCGAAGCCTTCAGTGGGGCTTGTGGCAGCACAAGTGCTCTGTGAAGTCTTATTTATGAGTGTTTTTTGCACCAGCAACAAGGTGTTGTCATAGGAATGGTCACTGACTTTCTGTACTTGATTGCCATCACAAATTCCTCAAGCTTTTAAAAAAGGAAAGAAAGAAATATCACCATCTCATAAATATTTTTATGGCAGAATCCATCACTGCCACATATGAAGCTCATACAGAATCGTTGTTTTCTTCACACACAACGATTTCCTCTTGACTTCACTGGGATCTGCATTTGCATTCAGGTTGCACGGTCAGGTTGTTAATTATGCAAACTCACCTGGTCCTCCTGAGCTCAGCACAAATTCAAATGGACATGCCCTCATGAAAGTAAGTGCCTGCAGTGCCCTGCCGCAGATTTTAAAATACTAGTTTCCCCAGTGGAAACAGTATTTGGTGTTTCTAGAACACTCTGATGATGTGTGGCTCCTCCTATTTTCTTCTCAGTCTCTGTTTTAGTGATGTTTAGTTTCAGGCCTTCTGTCCCTGCATCTGTGCTTCTCCTTCAACTTGATAGCTTGTGGTGCTGGGCTTTTGACTATGTTAATGACCTAATCCAAGCTTAAATAATAAAAAAGGCAGGTTGGTTTTACAGTGCAAACAGTTTTACCTGTAGATAATCCAGGGAAAAAAGCAGAAGAGAGGTCTTTTTTGACAAACTGAAATTTGCTGCCACAGTATTAAATTGCAGTAGGAGCCAAAATTAAACTGTTTGTCAGCCACACCAGTGCAGATAGGAGAATTAGGCATTGTTTCTGTTTCAAATCAAATGGGTGTATAGTCCAGGGGTGCCAGTTTAGCTCATATAAAGGAGAAACCTTCATTATAAATCTGAGAGGCCACTTTAATGAGCTGTTTTAATCTGACGTAGTTCAACTGATTGTGGTGGCCTTGGCACAGGCACTGCTGTGCTGTGTGGGGGATGAGATCTGCCGTGTGCTGTTGCCCCCAGCAGAACCCGGGTGCCCCTGGTGCCAATGCCATGTGTGGGTGTGTCCCCTGCAGGTGTTACAAGCACATCTGGCTGGTGGGCTCTCACTTGCCCCGTTTGACTTGGTATTTTTCTCTGCTTTTTGCACTCCCCACATTTTCTTCAGCTGATAAGGTCTGGCTGACAGCTTTGGCTGGGGGATCTCAGGAGTGGGCAGCTTTTGTTTCCTGAAACGTAGCAGCTCTAAGTTACTGCCAGCCTGGATTTTTTGTCGTGGGTTTTCCCTCCTATGATGCTCATGGTAGTGTCTTCTTGTGCTACTCTGTCATTTAGGGGGACAGTCTTTCTGCTTTAAACACACTGCTTCCTTCTTTCCCCAAATACCTTTTAACTCCAACAAGGTTAAAGCCTGGCGTTCATATTCTTAGTCTGTCGGCTGCTGCAAGCAGAGCAATAGAAAAAGAAATTTTAGTGCCATCCTAGACTTTCTGTGTGACTTCAGAATGGTTATTGTAATGGCAGAGTTGATCAAATACAGTAGAAATGTTGTTTTTAAATATTTATTGCTATTCCAACTGATGACTACTCAACAACAACTCATACTTTATTTACTTATTTGTTTGTTATTTGAACATCTACCTAAAGAGACTTTGCTTGCACAAATACTAGGGGAATGGCTGTTCTTTATACCAATGTCCTTGTTCAGCTTCAAGCAAAAGTATTTGAGAAAAGACAAGAAATTCTCATTGCTTTCCAGCTGCTCTTCTTCATTAATTATTGCTATTACTCCTATTGCTACAGAGTCAGAAGGTCTTGGATTGGGTACAATTACTGTGTGACCTGGCTGAGAGCTGTTCTGGCTTGCTGAGTTAGGTGATCTAGCTCTGTAGGTCAGCAGCAGGATCTACAAGGCATTATCCAACCCTATGGGAACGAGGATCTGCTGTGAAGGTCTCCCAGGTGAGAACTCTCCTGCTTTTACAGGTTCCAGAATTAGACCAGTAAAGAGACTAGATATCATTTGGTGACAGGAATACTCAGTACAGGAAGAAGAGCATGTACAAGCAATCACAGATTCAAAGGTTAAAATCAAGTTGATAAGTCTCAATGGGGAAAACAAATCAGAAATTAATGTAAGCAGTGCTGGGGGTAAAAGAGGCTTGGAGGAAGAGGGGAGTTGACATATTGAGGCAGAAGGTTAGTGGATGGAAGTGCACTCAGAAGGTGATAGGAGACTTTCCAGTGGGATAGAAATATTTTTCCCTTGGGGGTTGAAGATTCAGATAGCTACTGAAATCTGCAGGGTGTTCACTGGTTGTTGTCCCACTTTCCGGTGGTAAATATATGCCACAAAAAAAGCCCCCAAAACATTTGTCCTCTTTCTTTCTCACAGTCTCTGCCACGTTTAGATGGAGAGGGAGGATGAACTTCATATTTTTCTCCTCTGTCACCTCTTGTTTTCACTACAAATATCTGTCCAGGTTAAAGCATCCTAAGATACACATCTCTCTTCCTGCTGGATGTGGGACAGACATTTTAGTCTTTGTGCTCTGGGCTGCCAGAGTAGTAATATTTTTTCCAGGAGTGCTAAATTCTTGCCTGAACTATTTAAAACAAATAAACAATTTCTTTTTGCCAAGCTCTTACTGTATTACACAGGCCCAGTGGCAACTTCTTAATGACAAATATTTCCTGAGGTTTCTGTTCATGCCTAGACACAGCAATTGCTTACAGAAGCCACATTATGCACACATTGGACCAAGTGTAACAGCACCTGCTGCTGCTCCTGCTGCTACTAAAGAGAGAGCAACTAATCTCTTTAATTATTGGAAAAAATTAAGGCTTTGATTTTTCTTATTGCAGAAACATAGATTTTTTTTTCTCCCCTGCAGGCTGGGAAGAAGATACTATTTGCCTTCCTGTTCTGCTGCATGAGTAAGGGGCTTAAACCATTGGGTGGGTGGCCTCCACTGGCAGCACCCAAAGGAAGAGTAGGATTGTATGGACACCCACCACTCCATTATCTATGTGAGGATTGGCACCCGTGGGTTTTATCCCACAATGTCAGCACTACACGCAAGACAGAGGGGCCAGTTTGCTCCCTGGAACTGTGGGAGAGGCGATTCCTTTGGGTCCCATGGGCAGCAAAGGGGACAGGCTGAGGGCAGGGTTAGGCTCTCTCCAGGAGCAAGGCGAATGCAAATGGCAGCAGGATTGTCTGGGCACCGCTGGAGCCCACCTGTCTGCAGGCATGCTCCATGTTCTGGGCGTGCCAGGGAACCACAGGACCCGTGGCACATTGGCTGTCTCCAGCAGAGAGATGGGCTCATCATGCAGACAGCACGTCTGCTTCTTTTGCCTGGGAGGAAGAGGTGGGGAATCCAAAGTAGAAAATAATCACGGGGAAACTGTTTTCTTGATAAGGATTTTGTAGCTGGTTTTTAGGAAGACCCTCCTGGCCACATGCTACAAAGTCACACTCCGAGGGGCACCGAGAGTTAGAGGAGCTCTTGAAGGACTAGGGTGGGTCTGTTACCAGTTGTTCCCCACACTCCAAGCTGGACCAGACTGGGCTGTAGTGGTCTTGCTTCAAACACCAACAACATTTCGTCAGTCTCCTTGTCTCAACTCCCCTCCCAGTCCATTTTTCTCTGCTTCAAGATCCTTATCTCTTTGTCAATGTTAAAGCAAGAGGAGTGGAAAAGAGCATGGAAAAGAGAAAAAAAGATCCTTTCNAACTCAGACGAGCACTAGCTCCAACACAGTTAATCCATATAAAGCTCATGGATTTCTCTGCAGTGATCTTTGTGGTTGTCATTTGCATTTTTTTCCTTTTGTGAAATCTTTTCTTCTTTCCTTTTACACTCGTATGCATGCAGAAATTAGCATATTGTACCGAGAGTGGGAGATGTAAGAAGCCGACCCCCTGCTGTTCAGCGGATTGTGCAATCTGCAGGCGGCATCAATTTTTCAGCAGTTTTCTCATTTCTCATTACAGTCAGGGCACCGCACAGCTCCCGATTCAACACAATCCCTAGTGGTCCTACAGACAAGCATATGGGCTGTCGAATAGCCATACTGCTACTTTCATAGCATTAATATCCTTGTTTATGCTTCCACCGTAATTAATCCTGGTATTAATATAGTTTGGGCTTAGCTTTACTAATTATGTATGGGCTAGTAGGATAATAATGTCAGCAGACTCCGGTGCTGATACTTGCCAGCAGTTTGCTAACCTTAGGAGCTGCACATAAACACTTTGACTGATCCTGCCTTGGAAACAAGGGAAGGCAAAGAGATGAGGAGGAGGCTGTATATGGTGACTCGATGTCTGATACCTATAAATACTGTTTTTAAAATAAGGAAATTTCACAAGCACAATAAAGTTGTCCTCAGGTATCAAACTCTGTGGTTGTCATAGTGATGTGTGCATTATTAAGAGGGTGTTGTTCACTCTGGCATCTAAGCTTATAATGAGGACAGCTCATTATCGGCCCAACGAGAGTTCCTTTCCCCACTGACCACATCGCAGCTTGACGGTGCTTGGGGCTGAGGGGAACTTTTTTCCCTGTGTTTCTTTCCTGCCCTCCATCCCACTCCACCCCGAATAATCTCAGCAAGCTACTGGTACAGCATACTGCTATGCAGGGCTAATGAAAGGCTGGTGCTAGGAAAGCCATTTCCCAGTTTTTCTCTGGTTTGGAGCATGCCTGTGACTTTAATGGGTATGAAAAATAATGCTTTGGCCACTTTAGACTCTTTGGCTGTCCCTGGCCTGCACGTTCATTAACATTGCAGATTGGGGAGTTTAAAACAAGCCATTAGTTTGCATTTATTTTTGCACCTGTTTCTGCTGCCTGACTGTTCCCAGCAAATATCCTTTGTGGGGTCAATGATGCCCCTTTGCGCCAGGCACATGGCTTAATGGAACTTCCTTTGCTTATCATTAGCCACTTTGCATTTTTATAGAGCACTATTAACTGGGATGCAGACTTGCTTTTAATTCCCTTCTGAGGTTTGTACACAGCGGTCACATCCCTCCCCCGCTCCTCAAACAATCCAATTATCACAGTTTGTCACACAGATGTGGATGACCCACACACCACCTGCTCTGCTGGTGAGCCCAATCCTCCGGGATGACAGCCCAGCATAGCAGTTCGAGTTTTGCCCGTTAAATGGCTTTAAATGTCATATATCTGCTTTTGTTGGCAAAACCAAAACCAGCTGTAAAATTACATTATTTGGAAGTATGAAAGGGATGTGAAAATTACTTCAAAGAATTTCATTTTTCCCTCTCTCCCCCTCCTTTTTGCCCCTCTTTTTTTTATTCTCATGGAATAGATTTATGTCTAGACAGGCAACCTGTGTATTGTTCAGCTCCATTAGGCAGTCCTGGAGATGTAAGGATCTGATAATCTGGAAAGTTTGAAAAGTGAAAGTTAGTGAGAATGCTGCTGTTGGCTTCCTATACAAGTATGTATGTAAGCGTGAGGTCAGAATTAAGGATGTGATTAAATGTCATCAACTTCTATTGGATTTATTATGTGCTGATGCATTTTCCTGAAATGTCTCTCAAATCTTAACCCAAAGGCATGGGTGGAAATATTTCCCATGTCTTCAGTTCATTTTGGAGCAGACCCTTTGAGCTTTGCCATTAAATTCCTCAGGTCAGACTTTCCTCTGCTCAGCCCTCCCTGTGTGATTTCACTGCCTTTCTAGCAGCATCTGGCTTCTGGCCTGCGACAGCCCAGGGACATCTGGCTCTTGTTCAAAAGTGGCTGTACCATCGTAGAGCACAGTAGTTGAGTCCTGCTCCAGTACCTATTCTTTTAAATTAAAGGGTCACTTGCTAAAACACAGAACCAGTCCTAACACCAGAAACTTCATCCCATCACATGCAGAGATTGTAACTGGAGAGGCCAGAGCTGTGTGCTCTCTTTGGCCCTGAACTCTGAAGTTTTCTTTCCCCAGCAGCAGGGTTTCAGGAAGGGTAGGACCTGGTCTGAGTGGCCTGTGTGTGACCTCAAAAACAGAGGTGCTGAATCCATGGCCTGGGTGATCCTCCTTTAGCTAGCCAAGGGTGAGCTGTGAGTCGCCCAAAGAAGAGGCAATCCCTCTAAATTCTCCACAAAGCATTTGAGAGATCTATTCTAACAGGTTTTTGCATGTTTATAATTGCACCAGGGGTTTTCCACAGCTTCCTTCCAGTTTTATTTTATTTTTTTCTTTTGGCCATTGTATTTCAACCAAAAGTAATGAGGTCCCTCCAGTAAGGGTTTCATGCTGCATGTTCTCTTTGTCACACAAAAATCAAAGGGAATTTCACATGTGAATAAAATAAGAGGCCCTCAAGCTATTGCTAGAAGGTCCTGGATTACTCCATCCATCTACAGGAGAAATCCTCCTGCCCTGAAGCAGTCATCTCCAAGGAAAAACTCTCTGTTTGTGTTTCTAGACTCTGGAGGGAATTTGGATACACTGTGGAATGAACTGCATGAAAGTGTTTACCTTTCCACCAAATCCCATATTTCCAGATCTTGAGATGGAGATAATCTTGAAAGTTATGTATTGTTTAATTGCTGGACATTCCTCTTAGTTCTGTATCATTTGAAGGGTGAGAGTCAGTAGCAGGGAGCAAAATAAGCCAAATGTTTCAAGTATATGTGACTAGTAAATGGATTGGCATTTTGTCTTGTATTTTAAAAGGCTTTTTCTATGGGGAAATTAGTCTCTACTCATAGCATTAGGATAATCTGCTTATAGTCCAGTTCATCAATATCTTAAGTACCCACATGCTTTTCCTGTACAACAAAGTAACTGATATTTACACGCTGGTTGTTAACCATCTCAAGTAAATTTCCTAGCAGAATATGGGTGAATTTTAGACAGCTGTGCACACTTTAATGACACAGACTAAAGATGCCTGTCAGTAGTTAGCATTTTCCAGATACCAGAAGCTTGTTAGACTCTCAGATTACAACTACATTTCTCTCTATGCTCAGGACCTTGCAGGCTGACACAAGATGCTGTAGGAGAAGAGGAAGGCCTGGAGGAACATGGACATTAGCATGAGACTGTGGGTGCTCAGCAAAGGTTCACTGGCAGAATGGAGAGGTAACAAATTGACAGGATAAGTAGCAAGTACCTTTTGTTTGGCTCATTCTTGATCAGCTACTTCAGCCTGTAGACTTGGTCTTTTTGGATTCCCTGAAATGGTGGAACATAGTCCTCAGTTTCACCTTCCAGTACTCAGTGACAGCAGAAACGGCTCATGGAGCTACAGTCAGTGATTGCTGTGGCAGCCCTGCGTGTATGTGGTTTTATCCATGTACAGCATGGAAGTGGGGATGAGGGATCTCATCTAAAATACAGCCTGAGACCCATAGAGTGCCTAAACTGTTTACAAGCAGAAGCTGTGAGGGCATATAAAGGAAAGATCTTTGTACATAAAACGTGCTTCTGTTCTTTCTAAACATCTGCTTGACCACTGTCAGAGAGAGGCTACTGGGCTAAACAAACC
Organism: Leptocoma aspasia; assembly: GCA_013399835.1. NCBI lineage: Eukaryota > Metazoa > Chordata > Aves > Passeriformes > Nectariniidae > Leptocoma > Leptocoma aspasia. The sequence goes on from VXAX01003114.1 coordinate 28,012, forward strand.
CGGTTTTAATGCAATATGGCCTTTCTTAATCTTTCTTAGGGTGTATTGTTGCATACCCAGTGCTTCTCGTTCTGTGGCATTCCCTCTATTGCAGGTAGCACTGCAGACACCTGGGCAGAGATCAAGGCCCTTGCTCTCCATCTCCATGAGTCAAGACAATAAAAAGTCACTTTCATCCCACATGGGGGCAGAAATACTAATGCAGAGGGCAGCCAAGAATTGCCATGTTGCTCTGGGGTCTTGAAAAGGCAATCTTAGCAGATTGGGACAGGTATTAGTTTGTTTACCCTGAGTGACTACAAGGGAGATACATTGGACCAGAAACATAAATGAAGCACAGGATTTTTTATTAGTGTGTGAACACTGAAACTGCTACTCATGGCTTATAGTTTACAGTTGTAGGTTATTTGCTGCATGTATATTCACCAGACATAAATATCTGGCAGCATTTACACTTAGTGATACTGTTGGAAACCAGAGTCATATCTCCTTTATGAGTTCATAAAAGGACTCTTTCAACTTTAAAGCACCAAGGTAGCAAGCCAGTCATACAGATGTGTTATTTTAAGCATGTGCTTTCATCCAGGTCCAGTCCTCTAGATACACGTCAAACTAAGCAAGCCGGGGAGTCCTTTTCTCAACCAGACCTAGGTGTGTTTTCCAATCACTCTTAGAATTTAAAAAACTGGAGATATTTCTGACTCTTGTCTTTGTAAGGAAGACATACTCTGATAAAGTAGTGGTTCATTTAAGCCAGTTGGAGGAGGAAAATTACAGTTTTGGAGCAGCTTCTGTGTTTTGCCATTTGTTTTTATTCTTCCCATCCAACATGGTGATGGATGAGGAGGCGCCCAAGTGGAGTACCAAAGCACAGCTGGTTATTGGGTTATTGACTTCTGTCCAGAGCTGTGTGGGTGACCCTGGCTTTTCCTTCCCATAGGAAGGGCATAGCTGAAGGTAAGCAGTGCTGTCCCAAACCTGATTTAGACAATATTGAATGTGGTCTCTTTTGAGAGACACTGAACAAGTGAGCTCACCCACTTGTTTTTATTCACCACTACATGCAATCTCTGTTGCACACGAGGACTTAATCTAGTCTATGACAGTTCCCAAGTATTTTCTTTCTCATTTAACTTTTCCCATGGACGGTACTTTGCGTTAAATTATGTGGGCTTCCCCAAAGCAGAGAAATCACCAAAAATGTCCCTACAGCAATTTCTGCTCTTAGGATCTATCCCCTTTCCTGGTGATGTCAGTAAGGGCAGCAAGGCCCAGGTACCACTTTATTCTTTGGTCCATATAACACTGAAGGCTCTTGGTGATGGTGTCCTGCTCCTGCACAAGCTCCAGGTATGCCAGTGGTGAGCTGAGAGATCTGGTCTTCACTGGTAAATAAGAGAGGTCAGGACAGAAGGAGTGGGTCTTTGATGCATTGCATGCTAAAGCAGATCCACATTCTGCCAGTTGCGAGATTATACACTGGGACATGATTTTTTAATGGAGATGGAAAACAGACATTTTGACAGGACTGAATTTTGCTCAGGGCTATCTATGTGCTACTCTCACTGAAGAGTCTTGGCCAAATTTGTTCCTGGATAGAGAAGACACAACTCTGCTGAGGCATGATAGAGCTGAGTTTGATACTGAAGTGCAGCTGAAGACAAGTATCCTGTGCTGTCTCCTGTCAGGGCAGAGAGAGGAGCCCTGTGAGATGCTAGTTTTGAAATCCTACTGCTGCCCTGTGCCTGTTTGTCTAGCAAGCATGCAGATTTAAAGAAAAATGTTTTGGTTATCTAATTGATTTTTAATTTCAACTCTTTTAAGCTTGTCTTGTTGAACATACTCCCCGTGAATAAACTGTTATTGGAGCTTAACCTGTTCTGAGATTTCAGAAAATCTTAAAGAATGTCTCCGTTTCACGGGCATAGAATTGGATTGAAATATAAATAAATGAACAAACAGAGAGAGAAAGAAAAAATTGCTGAAAGCAGTAATCTGTAATCATATTTCAACTCCTGCAATACAAGAGGAGAAAAACTTAAAAGTCCTTGGATGTGCATCTTACTAGAAGGGATCATGTCAGAACAAGGTGACATTTTTTTCCCTTTGGTGATGTGCTAGCAGGGCTTTGGAAAGCGCTGGTGCTGAAAGTATGGCAGCATTATCATGATACAGTTATGGATGGATTTTCTTTCCCCTTTTAAAATGGTACTTTTTTTTGAGATGCCTACACTGAACCGCCTATCTGGAATACTTCAGATACCCCTTCAGGGCAAGGCTGAGACTGTGTTGGAAGGGGAACTGTAGTCAGATATAGGTAAGCTTGGCTGAACTGCAGAAGGGTAAATGTATCAAGTGTTTATTCCTTGGGCCATATCAGATGGGAAGTTAGATTGGCTGATTTGATAATCAAGCCTAAACCAGCCACTGCTGAACTAATAGGAGACAGCAAACATCCAAGTTAATGCCAAGGTATCAACAATGATTGAGCCCTCAGAGGACTTCAAGAAATACTGGAAAGAGGTTTTAGTTCAGCAAACTAGATTTCGCATACTCTGTGCATGTTTGGCAATCCCACTGAATGTGTAGCATTTATTCTTGTCTCCTGGCTGAGCCATGTTTAGCTGTCTTGGTGGACTATCAGCTTAACATTATCCTGCAAGGAAGAAAATAGGGCCAAGCCCGTTGTGGCCTCAGGGGTGGGAAAGAGAATGGTTTGGCAGTATGATTGGGCAGTTCCCCATACAAGGAGTACTGTATAGTGGTGATAGAGATGGATCTCATCACCTTCTGTTGGCAGTCCTGGTATTCCATAGATAGTCCCACCTAACTGACCTGACCTAAAAGATCCTGCCAATAATGGTACTGGAGAATAGCACCCTTCATTTATCCATTGAACTCACTGAATGCTGCCTGCTTCATCTTGCCCAGAATAGCTGTGGTACCCTGTAGAACTGTGTGGGAAGCTTGTATTTCACATGATAGCTCATGGGAGCTCATATCAAGTCCATGTGAGTCACCTCCTGGGAGGTTCAAAAGGCCACTTCTGGGTGGTGGCTAATGGTTCTCTGCCAGCTGTGATAGAGTCAGCTAGGTCCAGCTATCTCTTGCACCAAAACTGACTTTACCACCTAATCCACTCCATTGCTGAGCAGCCAACCACTGAAAATTAATTTAAGTCTTTTCTATCCCTGCAGGGCCCAAAATGAAGGTGCAGAAGGCAAAGCTCTCTCCTGCTACTATTGTGGGTAGCAGCCTGTTTATTCCTTATTTGTGAAAGAATGTTTCTTTGGAGTCTTTTTAGGAAAAGTCAAATATGATGAAAGGATGTGAAAAAAAAGGATGGAATCAAGTGGCTTGCAATGAAAGGGGGAGTAATTCTGAGAAAGACAACAATTTAGACATTAAAGTCTTATTTCTCCATGAGAGAAGACCCCATCCATTAAAACAGTCATAAAATGCTTTCAATCAGGCTCAGGTGCCTTTTAGGAAGATGATTGCCAGTTCAGGATCTGTTCAATGTGGAGAAGTACAAATGTACCAGTTTTAATAATGATAAATAACTTCTCTTTTATCAAATCATCTCTGCTGGAAATAGTTTCACTCTGTGCAGTAACGATAATTTGCGCACTTATCATTCAGTACCTTCCCAAGACAAGCAGCCAGCCATGGGATGTAATTTAACGACTTATCAACCACGGTTTCATCCAGCCCTTTCCAGCCAGAAGGGCATTTCACACTATTTAAGTGACTTCACCATATATTGCCATCAATTTAAGATTTTACCAGCCCCTAGTCATTAAAATTTTCCACTCAGCACTTCACTTTATAACCTGGGGACGTAGCTGCTGAACGGCACCAGCAGGCCCACAAAATTATCTGCGTTGTGCAGGTGATGGGATAATTACCAAAAGAATGCAAATCACTGATTGGCTATCAAAGGACACAATCATGATTAGCTGTATGTGTCGTGTACAGAGGCTGGAAAGGCATGGGGGGAAAGAAAAAAGGAGTATCTGTGGCATGCTTATACCTTTCCTTGTGTGTTTTCCAATGGAGGTGTGTCTCCGGGGTTGTGTCTGTTGAGCTCTCAGAGGGTGGGATCTGGCACCAAACTCAGTGGGTTGCACATCATCTCCAGTGCAGCAGAGAGGCAAGGAATGTTGAAGAGATCCCACAGTTCACTGCCCTGCAATCCTTTGTGGTAGGTTCAGGTCTGGAAGAGCCCTGGCTTCAGGTCAGAGTGTCTCTTGGTGCAAAGGCATTATTGAAGTCTTGTTAAAGTCAGGCACGCAGGAGTTGTGTTCAGGAGTGGTTACTCATTTTGGTCCTAGTGAGGAACTGGCTGGTGGTGGACACAGGAGAGCACTTCTCTGTGCTTAAGGTGCAGTGCTTTGAGTGAGTTTGGGATCCCCTCTCTGCTGAAAACACCTGCTTGGTTATGTATAATTTCTTTTTGGATGACAGGTTCAAATGGAAAGAGGTTGGAGGGACTTACTCACCCGAAGGTTTTCCCCATCCCAAATTTTTACAACAGTTACCCTAGTCTTCCATTATAGTCAGGATACACAAAACTAACATAGTCTTGGGTCTTCCCCTTCTTGTTCTCAACCCTAAACTGTGTTGTTCTTCCCCTTCTTTATAAGCAGACATGGGACGAGCAGCTTAGCAACAGACTTTTGCATTGTGAATAATGAATAGTGAGAGAGTCCTATTTGCTCCCATTGAGATAGGTTTTATGAGACTGGGGGCCATCCCTGGCCTTTGTAGCAGTCTTCCTCTGTCAGTCCTACCAGCACTTACTGGCTCTGCTATTACTATCTGAAAAAGAAGCACAAGTATGGGGCTTTCTGGCCTCCTGACAGACAGAATCGGGCCCTGTGCTCTCCAACTGGTTATTGGAGCTGTAGCAAATTTCCCCAAAACCTGCTAAAGCCTCACTGCAGCATCCTCAAATTCCTAACTGCACCCCTTACTTCTCCTGGGAGCCACACTGCTCATGGTTGCTTCTTTGCTCTTCCTTCCCACTCACATCTCTGTTTGGACTGGAGAAATAGTGACAGCCTTCATAATTATCAGTGCAGCAGATGACTTAACATGAGCCTTTTCTCCTCCTATGGCAGCCTCAAAGCTCACAAGAATCTGAGGTATCTGCCCATTTGGCAAACGTGGCTGAGGCTGACCGACCAACCCAGAAGTTGTTTGGGGAACTGGTCTGCAAATCTCGTTTCCTCAGGAAACCATCCTTTACTTAAAACTTTGCTTCATTTGAACAGAAATCTTTCTTCTCCTTTGGCTACTTCTTGCTTTTAAAAGGTCCTTTGGACTGGAAGAAAAAGCATATAATACAATCCATAAAGGGTTTAACGTCTGTTTAAAAACCCCCCAAAACTTGAAAAAGTCATATGCTTCTACCCCTCTTGCTGCTCTCACCTGGGGATGTCAACATAAGACATACAGCACAGAAACCAGAAGTCAAAGACCCAGACAAGCCTTTTGCAGTCTGTGTTGGCATAAAAGGAGAGAGAAGGGATAGCAAAAGGCAGAGGGGATAGAATAGGATGGAGAGAAAAAGTACTCACATTAAGATAAATTCTAGATGTATTTTTTCCACTCATTTTTCATGCTGAGGTGGCTTCTGAGCAGATTGTTGTGCACGGTAACTCAGCCAGACCTGTTATAGCAAAAGCTCACTGTGCAGCACGATTTAATTACAAAAAAACATTGGTGGATTCCCGAGGCTCCTACCACCTCTGCAGTGTGGGATGCTGTGCAAAACTGGGCTGAACTGTCTGCTGTCACACAGCACCCGCATCCCTGGAATCCACAGCGCCTCTTTTAGTCATCACATAATTTTTCTCCACTGTGCACCTCACCTCTCTTCAGGCTTTGTTGCCTCATGCGTAGGCAGTGCCTGGTGTTTCTGTGGCTGGGTACAAGCTGTAGGAAACAGGGAGGGGATGAGTGAGAGGGCTGGGCATGCTCCAGCTGTTTGCCCCTGGCACCACACTAATGTGCAGATCTGGGAACCATCTGGCTGTGTGCTGCTGTTTCCTTCTGCAGTGGCATTTAGTGCTGGGAGCTGTGTGGGCCAAAGCACAATCTCACATTGTTCTGAGGGAACCTTTTATTTTTTTGCCAGCTAACAAAGTGACCCTGCCATCAAGTTGCTAAAATGCCACTCCACTGTTTGAGAAAGGAGGAAAATTCCCATTACCAACTGTAATGAATTTATTCCTGGGTTTACACCTGTGTAAACATGAGGACAAAGAGGCTGGGCTTGGCATGACAGAGATGGGAGAAGATTTATAGCTGAGAGAAGACTTTAAAAAGATGATATTGACAATAGTATTCTGCCTCTGCCTTTGCAACCAGGATCATTATCTCTTATTGCCATAACTTTGGAGTAGGCTGCTTGTGTCTATGTAGCTGTTTACCTTCCAGATGGCCTACAGGTGCTATACAGAATCAGATTAAAGTCTGCTTCCATAAGGTTTTAGGGAGGGAACAGTCTCTTGAAAAAAAACCCCATCTTCTCAAAATGCATAAATATTCTGTTATGCCATGTTATTAAAATGCAGAGATTGATCAGTGGATTTTTTGGAGCCAGAATCCAGATTTTCAAATGCTTTTTTGCTTAAGAAGGAGGATAGGCTTTAAGAAGATGCTCCTTCTTGCCTCGTTGGTAACATCAGGGCAGGGTCTACACCAACACCAGGTGTTTGGCATCATGCAGGGAGCTGCTCAAGGCTAGAGTTTCTGTTTTGCAGAAGCCAGTGGATGTTTTTGATGTCTGATGTCTTCTGAAAACGTGTCAGGGCTGTTCTTCAGTGAGGTACAAGGACTTGAGGATGTCACTGGAATGCCTGGGGGAAGGCTCTTTCCTCAGCCCAGCTTCCCCTCTCTGGGCTGCAACTTTGGAGGCTCTCCCCATGCTTTTTCTCCACCCAGTTAAGTGAGGGTATTTTTGCCAGGCTGTCAGTCCTGGTCTGTATTTTGGATTTCTGCTGACTACACTGCAGTGTTTATATTTAGTGTTTAAGGCTTTGCTGGGGGTGTGTGCATATTTTTTTCCAGAAGTCCTGGTGAAACCATTTACTTGTATCTGTCATCACCTCTTGGGAGTGTGGTTAGGATGCATGTACCTGCTCTGTTTCTGAGTGAGCACAGCACAGGATGTGTCCTTACACCTCCTCTGGCTTTAGTGTCCACTGAACACCTTTGAACACCCAATGGATGAGAGATCCTGCCCTGGCAGCCAGCAGCACTCATCCACACAGGCTGGGATAACTCAGCAGAGCATTTCACTTCCTGACAAAGCCACTTGGCTTCACCTTGTTTCTTCGAAGAGGGCTCTGATCTCTGATGCAGCACCATAAATCATCATGGCCAGGAAATACCCTTTTGAATCCCACAGTATCATTTTAAAGCTCTGGACTGTATGTGGTCTTTTGGCAAATACCAAATGTACACTTAAAAATTGAAGGGCATTTTTCCACCTGGAACTGGTCTGGAAAAAAGCAGATTGTCCCTGGACTGTTTGCAGAAGCTGGAGTTCAGCAGCTGCCATTTGTTTGGCTTCTCTCAGCCTCCAGGACTGATGATATCCTGGAAAGCAGGAGTCGGGTGTGGTTTGGAGGGGCTAGGGCAAGTGGAACAAGGCTTTGAAATTGCTAGCAGTTTAATACTTTCATATCCAGAAGATCTCTCTTCTCCCATCTCTTGAATGTATTGTGCTCATTTATTATTTTCTTTGACCAGAAGCCAACAAACAGCAAGCAACACATACGTATTTTGCAGAACAAAATTAAGAAGTGGTTTCTGGTAATAAGCCTTGAAGAATTATTAAGGTGAATGTGTTTACTCTGCATGATAGAAGGTGAGGAATCAATGATGCAATTGATACTCACAAACAACACAAAAAAGCACAAAACTTCCACCCTTTAAAAAGAAAGGTGAAAAGGATTCTGAGCAATTTTAAATTTGGTAAACATTTTTGAAGATCTGAAACAAATTACTACAGGGAGCTCAGAATGGAGCAAAAACTATACAGAGGTTTTTGTAAAAGACTGAAATTCAGTGAATTTTGTGCTCCTGAACGTGTTAAAAGATTAAGAACCCTTATCATATGCTACTTGAAGACAATGGAGCTTTTGACTTGGTCAAACAAAGGTCAGACCTAAATAAAGGACTTAGGTTTTCAACAAAGCAGACGTAATGTCTTGCAAGTTGTGGGCAAAACACCTCTGTCTAATCAAGCAGATCCTGTTGTCCTGGCAAGAAGCCAAAGCTCATGTCTTCAGGGAATGTCTTTTTCTTGCCTTGGGAGAGCAGTCTCCAACTGCAGCTGTCCAGGAGAATATCCGATTGCAGGAGGCATGAAAGTCAGTATCTACTGCAACCATCCCACCACAGTGAATCCACATTTTATTTCTACCTAATTCATCTGCTGCACACCCTTTTAAACCAATGAAGGGGGCTACAAAATTTGCCCTTGCACTGATAGAGTATGGCACCACGAGAAGCTCAGAGAAGCTGGGCAGGGAATACCCCAGCTGCCTGCCTTTTCCGAAAAGAAGCAAATTCCTTTTCTCTGATATTCCATGCTGGATCCTGATGGTAGTGGGCTATTAATAGTAGCAGGTAACTCTAGGAGAATGCATGAGGAGGGTGATAGGTATAGCACACAGGTTTGCATGTTGAGGGATGCAGCTGTTAATTCACTGCATCTGGATCTCTCTTTCTGCTCTCACAAGATTTGTCCTCATGAATCTATACACTTGGAACAGGCTGTACCAGCAGTTCCAGTCACTTTGGGGTTTCAACCTCAAGGTGTGCAAAACTGCAGTCTTGAACAGTGCAAAGCTGTTGTTAGCTGTTTGTTAAACCAGGGAAAGAAAAAGCACAGTATGTCACCATCCTGACATCTAGCCTAGTACATGAGTTTGTCCTGAAGGTAGCCATATATATGTTTGTCTCTATATCAGAGAATCTAAGTTAATTTAGTTGTTGGGGTATTTCTTATGCCAAGGATAATAAGCCAAAGGGCTCCACACCCAGCAGTGATTTTGTAGAGTGGTGTCATGAATGTGCATCAAGTTTACAGAAACAGATTTTTATTGTGCTTGCTTATCCCTTTTCTGGTAGTATCTAGATTAACAGTAGAGATGACATGCTATATAATCCATAAAAGGCAAATTCTACATCACCATAGTCTCACCCAAATGAAACACCCCTGGATAATTGTAAAGTAGATGGGCATGTATTAAAACTGAATATATCTTTCTGACAGTTAAAAAACAAAGCCTTCCCTCACCTCTCTTTTAATAGCAGTGGGTCTGAAAAAGGCATTAGTTTTACTACTGTCCTTAAGGCTAAAGGAGAACACATGTGACTCTTTGGTCTTTCAAAGAAAATGAACTTTATTGCAAAATGTTTGTTCTTTCGTTGTCTTGCCAGTTGGGTGGCTTCAAGAGTTTGCATAATACATGTACAGCATTGTTCAGTAATGGTTTCTCATCCTCAAAAATTCACAGGTTATGAATTCATAGATTTTTTTTATGCAGCTGACTGTGGCTATGAGCGTCTCCATAGCTAGGAAAGACTGAAACCAGTGCAGACTGCATGTGTACAGCTTCACTGAATCCAGATTTCATATTTATTCTTTCACTAAGTTAGTGAAAAATACATCAATCTCAAGTCTAGTACAAAGGGTACCTCAGGGTGGCAGGGTGTGAAGCCCAGATTTATTCTGGGTACCCTTAAGTAAAGGGAAATCTAATTGAGGTGCCTGGTGCCTGGTTCAGGAATATCACCAGAGCTGCAATACCTACGCCCAGTGTAAGACCACTCCAAAGGGCAATGAGATTGGGATGCATCACCCTACAGGACCTCTTTATCTATCTAGGAGGGAGTAAAATAGAGCTCTTAGGTGATCAGTTAGTAAAACAGAGTAATGTGTTGTGTTGTGACATGTACCAAGGCCTGTGTGTCTGAAAGTGTTTGGGTCCTGCCAGAGAGGACTATAGAGGTAGTGAAGTGTCAGAATAGCTGCTGTTGTATTCCTAGGACTGCTGAGACCTAGGCAGAAGAATGAGCTCGCAGCTAGAGGTGGGAAGGAAAAAGGAAAGCAGTGAGATAAAGACAGAGGAGCAATTAGGAATAAGGAATGTGAGTAAAGGAGGGAGAAAATGCAAGGAAAGCTAGAACAAAGAAACTGAAAAGGGCTCAACACCGTGGTAGGAGCACTTTATAGTGGTGTATATATCTACAAACCTGCTCTGAGCAGTGTATTTGTTCCTCTCTCAGCAGAATGCACGGGTGCTTCAGTTCCTCACCACCGAGCGTCTCTAATGAATGCTCTTTTGTAGCCTCCTGAACACCTCCCATGGCTAACGCAGGGTACGCTAACATATTTGTAAAGGTTTGCTTAGCAATTACTAGATCTGCCCTAACTTCAAAATACATCAGTGGCATGTAGCCTCAGGACCCCCTGTATCTTAACCACATCCCTGGCGGCAAGCCAGATTTAACTGCACACAAAGCGATGCTGCTCTCCTTCTTTAGGGCACCGCCTCCACGTTCAGCCAGGGGAGCTGCAGCCACGCACAGCACATGGCCCTGATGGCAGCCCGCAGGGAACAGGGGCGTTCTCTTCACAGCTCAGTTCGTCCCCGGGCATCGCATCCTGGGCCCAGGCTCAGCTTCAGCGCTGAAAAGATTTGTACCTGATTGCTCTTCTTTTAAAAGAATTCCACTCTCGGAGAGAATTTCAGCGCCTGGGGGCAAAAGGAAAGGATTGTTTTGGTTGTTTTGAATTGAGCGTTGGATCGTTGCACGTCAGGGTACTCCGCTTATGTTTCCCACTTGTGGGCTCCCTGCGTGCATGCTGGAGTCTTTCAGCAGACCTCCCTGGTAGCAGTGCAATAGCGGAGTGGGTTAGTGACAACTTTCAGAGGGTTTGAAACTTGACAGATTATTTCTATTTCTGAAACAATGAAGTTATGCCTGCAGGGAGGTCCTGAAGACCTGGCAGATATTCTTGGTGCAAAAATTGGGCAGAAGTCTCAGTCCTACATCTCATCCCACCATGTGAACGCAAGTTCTCCAGGGAGAATTCCTTTAGGATGGACGTTGTGCATGAAGAAGTTGTTTCGCAGGGTGAGATTGATCTCTGCTGCCTCTGAGCACTGTGCATGAGTGAGGTGGGAGAGGGAATGGCACTGGGGGAGCTGCAGCCTGTCTGTTCTGTGCTTGACAGCCATCAAGGGCTGCTGCCTCTGGAGTATAGTATGGAGCAACCCTATGTAACATCTTGAGCAAGGGGATATGGGACTCTCCTCCTCAGTTCCTTCATGTCTTTGGTGCTGAGATCTGAATCCCAGAGGTCTGAGGATTTGAAGAAACCATTGCCCATTCCCAGCTTCATAAACCCACAAGGTTACTGAATTTAGAAAAAATGCTGATGAGCATCTGTAAAAGGAGGTGGTGGCTTTAGAGTGAGGATTTTCTTATGCAGAGTGGCTGAGAAAAACTTAATCTGAATTAACAAAAAATGTGAATTGAAAGTGGATTATCAATGCAATATAAATGGATGAATTCTTTAAATTCTTCTCTTCAGAATTAAAATTATCCTAATTTGTTTCAGTATAATTGTGAAAGGGAATGTTATACAGGTCTTTAATGAGATATAACTTACGGACCGTAAAAATTAGCCTGGGTTAATTTTTTGTGTCTCCCAGTAGGGGTGAGATTGGAATACAGTCTTGGATTTTTTTTTTTAGTAGGAAGCTTGTATTGTCTTTACTGGGGATTTCAGTAACCGATTCTGGTAATGTAAGAATCGGTTTTTGTTATGATTGTACTATTTATAACATTAGGATATGAAATCTCTGAACAAGAGATTAATCAATCCTCACCATGTCCCTGTGAGGTTGGTAAAGGCTTTGTAGCAACTTCTCTGTTCGTTGCTGTGCTTTGTCTGCTTTTAGCATGGAATACAGCAAGGCAAAGCAGTGCTACGAGATATGGCAGGGAAGGTGAGAATCAAACCTTATTGGACACATGGGAGGGATTAAGCAAGAAAAAAATGTTACTGCCCCGTTTAGAATTTGGTCAAGCCACTGTGAGAAAATGTCGGGGGAGTTTTAGCGGTCAAGGTGTCTGCTTTATGTCTAACCAAATCCACACATGAGGGTGCCACACACACAGTGCACTGTGGTAAGGATCAGCTTAATAGCAGGGTGTAAATATTGTAAAAATAATTGTGAAGGTATAAAAATAATGTATCTCATTTCCCTCTGTTCAAACAGAGAATTTATCTATTTAAATTAAATTCCTTAAAAAAATTAAAATAAAGAGGGAAAAAAACCCTCTGAAAAGATGACTGCTCTCTGAAGGCTCATTCTCCATTGTCATAGCTTGCTCCACAGGTGTTGCAGTGCAGGTGGTACTCCTCACAGTCCCCTTCTCTGTACAGGCAGCTTCTTCTTTTCCTCAGAAGACAGTTTATTTTCTACCCAATGCTAAATCTCATGTTTGCCTTTCTTCTTTGAATGAGCACAAGCACTGTGCTTTTGTTCTTCTCATTTTCCAGTGCCTTTTTGCTGATCTTCTCTGCGTGTATCTGAAAGGTCAGGAAAACAAATCAATATGGAAAAGGACCTCCTGCCCCTTTTAACCTAATCTGTGGGAGGGAGGGAAGGGAGATTGCCACTTACGTAAAAGGGAGCTTTAAATGTACTTGAAAAAAGCACTGTGGGAGTGAGGGTTTGGAAGGACAGGTGTTGACAAGACCATTCTCTGCAGTTCACAGGGTGCCTTTATGAACTCACGGTCTCCTCCTCCACAGCAGTGTATACAGACAGATCCACAGAGCTGAAGCATGTCCCAGGAAAGAGGCACTGTAACAGGGAATGGCCCTCTCATTTCAGCATCACTGACCATGAAGGTCAGGCACAGGGGGCTGGACTGAGACTCACCACGTAGTTTGAGGGCTACCAAATGCTGACCTCTGTCTTCTACCACCTGGGTTTTCTTCAGTATTTTCTGGTTATTGCTCTCTTATTTCCATTCCTCAAGGTGACCGACTCCTTCTTCTGCACAAACTCCCCATGCACATTCCAGAGCATCTGAGAGAGCCTCCACATCTGCATAGCAACTAGATTCTGCTGCACCATCCCTGGTGCAGTGAGGCCTATAATTGGGTTCTTGTCTAATCTCTAGCCTGAATACAACAGACAAGTTTATGAATCATGACCTCTGTTGCCAACTTGCAGCCTCAAACATTCTGCTCAGAGTGTTCCATTAGAAGAGCACTCCTGGAACTTCCTTGGCAGTCAGTGGAGAGGAGGGAGCTCTCCCATTAGTTTCCAATAATGAATACTTCTTGATTGCTCATATATGATCTTCATACAAATGTCTTATGATAGGTGCTAACAATTCAGGCCTTCATTTCTGAAATTATTTTAGTCTTTAAATACCTGTATTTGAATTCAGCCTTAATTGATCTATCAGATGCAAGACCCTTGAATACCCTGCTAAGGTACCTTCTTTTCCCCCCAGCCCTACCCCAGGTGCCTTTTTAAAGAATGGCTGTTCACTTGCTGCTTATTTGGCTTGCTTATTTTGACAAGTACTGGTGTGGAAAAGTGGCTAATTGCTCTGTCCTCCTTCCAGCATCAAGGTCAAAAAACAGAGAAATGCAGAGAGCAAAGTGGGCCCCCTTTTAAAGCATGGAATTGGAGCTTGAAAGTGCAGCCATCCAGCCTGGATAAACAGCAACGTTTTGCACAGGTATCAGCAGGGTTCTGCAGCCCGCAATACCTGTCTGCTTTGTTTGTGGTCCCTCTTTTGTGTTACATTTGTGCACATTGTGTCTTACCGAGTCAGCAGGAGCAAACAAACCCTTCCTTTTTGCATATATCTACACATATAACCCTCTTTCAGGGGAAAACAACAGTTCCCCTATGTCCAGAAAGCTCATTTCTGCTGCTGAGTGCAGGATGGTGGTGCTCCTTCTGCACGCCGGTAGTGTCAGTCACCAGAGCAGAGAGACAGAAGCAGGGGACAGAAACAGTGATGTAAATGTATTTTACCTCTTCCTGGTGTCATCTGTTGAACTACTGAAACTGCTTCATTAAAAGCTTTTTAAGAATACCTTTGCAGCAAAAGCCTTTTGCAAAAAAACAGCTGTTAGAAAAAGAACACTCATTTGCAGATGATAAAAGCAGAAGCCCACATGGTATATGTTTTTCAGTCTTCCCTTTCCTTCCTTGTTTGTGTCCTGCACCAAGCCAAGCCACTTTGGGCCCATTCTGGCTCTCAACAGACTGCACAATTCCAAAGGCAGAGCCAGGTTGAAGACAGATGATCCTGGTGTGTTGCACCTTCCATTTTGATATGTCTCATGTGGGTAAGCTGCTGACATCTGCTGCAAATTTGCTGTGCCTCTTGAGACACTGCTTTCACACTAAGATCAAACTTCAGGACTCCAAAAGGAGAAACCAAGTGAGGAAACCTTTCAGGGTCTTGTGCTTGTTGGGTGAAATTTCTTACACTGAAATGCCCAGCGTTGTCAGAAAAGGGAGCCTAAGATTTATGCACTCAGAAATGAAAGCTGAAATTGGTCCATTAGACTGAGCAGAGAGCAATTTACCGTCAGATGCCTTAACTCTAAATGAGAACACAGACACTTCGCTAGGCAGAAGCAATAGACTTTGAGACAAGATGGGACCGTGAATTTGGCTTCCTGTGCAGCTCCAGGCAGCTCTGGTCTTCTTTCAGGTCTCTGGAATGCTTCAAAAAGCTGATACAAAACAATTATTAACATGAAGGCCCCTTACATGGCTGGATCACAGACACCTTAATGAGCCCTTCCTATAGAGGGAGGCCAGATTTCGACCCCAGTAGTGGATTTTAGTGAATTTCAGCGGGATTGCGCTAGAAAAAATCCATGTATAATGAAAATGAAATATTTTTAAAGCGATACATTTTTATACTGCTTAGCTGCCCCACCCTTCAGCCGTAAAAATTTTTTTGGGATTCTCATGTTGGTTTGATATGGCAGGGCAAGAAGATATCTAATTAATCACTGTTCACACTCTTACAGGAATTTCCTTCTTGCAGTCCATCGTACCTCAGAAAATGACACTGAACAACTCAGGATCTCTCTGAGGTGATGGTATGGTCACCCATCTGTATCTTGCCTGGAAGAATTTGCAGACCTTTTGAGGCTTCATTGCTCAAAACATCATAAAATTGTGTTTTGCCTGAACTTCTGCTCATCTTTATCTCTCAGTGGAGACAGCAGAGGCAAAGCAGTAATCCCCCCTGGGACTCCTTACCTAATGCACGCTCTAAGTGATCAAGACATGCTGCTGACTTTCTCATCCACAAAAAGAGAAGTATATGGCTTACTAAGACTTGAGTGATGAAAGTCAGAGCAAAAGGCTGTAATGAAGCGGACTGATGACAGTAAAGCCAGATAATTAACGTGTAAAAGTTAATTGCTGAAGGCATTACACGTGGACTGAGCT
Organism: Leptocoma aspasia; assembly: GCA_013399835.1. NCBI lineage: Eukaryota > Metazoa > Chordata > Aves > Passeriformes > Nectariniidae > Leptocoma > Leptocoma aspasia. The sequence continues at coordinate 43,548 of VXAX01003114.1, forward strand.
GTTTTATGCAGACACAAGCTTGGCTGTTTGCTGGGATATAGCAGGGTACACTGAGCACTGTGGGTTTAGACAGGGTCTTCACAACACGGCTACATGTTTATTCTGATGATCAGATAACTCTGCTGGCAGTTACTTCCATCACTCCACGAAGTTTAACTTGTACCATATGCTGAAGTGCTTGTGCTGTGGCACAGCCCCGAGTCCAACACCTCAAATACAGTGTTCAGTTTTGGACCCCTCACTACAAGGAAGACAGTGAAGTGCTGGAGTGTGTCCAGGGATAGGCAATGAAGCCGGGGAAGGGTCTGGAGCACAGGTCTGATGAGAAGTGGCTGAGGGAACTGGGATTGTTTAGCCTGGAGAAAAGGAGGCTCAGGGGAGGCCTTGTCACTCTCTACAACTTCCTGAAAGGACAGTGTCATCAGGAGGGAATTGGCCTCTTCTCCCAAGTACCAAGCAATAGGACAAGAGGAAAGAGCATCAAGTTGCACCAGGGGATGCTTAAATTGGATATTTGGAAAAATTTCTTCATTGAAAGGGCTGTAAAGCATTGGAACAGGCTGTCCAGGGAAGTGGATGAGTCATCATCCCAGCAGGTATTTAAATGATGCATAGATAGGAACATGATGGACCTGACAGTGTTAGGTTAATGGCTGGACTCAGTCTTAGAGGTCTTTTCCAAATAAAATGATTCTATGATTCACCTTTCCTCTCTTGCTGTTTTAACTCTGACTCTGCTGAAAATTTGGTACCATGTTCCAGAAGCTAACCAGGCCCTTGTCTACTATACTTTGCTCACAATTTCCCTTTAGAAAAATGCTATGAAGAGCAACCCACCAGGGCAAATGTTGAAAAATTATGCTGAAATCCCATGCAGTGTGAGCCTGCAGAATTGAGATCTTGATACCAGTGTTGGGTCCATACTTAACCTAGCTTTGGAAGAAATCCCAGCAGTTTTGCTGGTCAATCCTTTCTTCAGGACTGGGAGAAAAGTGTGAATTAGACTTAGAGGTTTTGTTTTCTTACTATAACTTTGATTTGCTCTGACTTCATATGGACAACAAAATCTGTTAAGTGTCACGTCTTACAACCTACCTACTTGGTGGAGAGTCAGAAAAACAGTGCCATAGAAACTTTGAGATAGAAAAGGTTGATTTTTAAATGAAACTGCTTTGATGGCCTGGTTATTATACACTTTACTTGATTTTGGTAGCCCCCTCCTTGAAACCGGAACACACGCTTTGAAATAATGGTGGAGATTCTGTCTTTTAAAACACCTGCTCTGAACTTTATTGACCACACAAATTCCCCAGTCTCAGTCAAATTCAGACTTCAGCCGTTGCTTTTCAATCACACTGGGAAATGCAGGAGCAGAATGGGATCCTGAAAATTAAAATCTCTGTAAAGCATTCCTTACCCTCCAAAACTTAAGGGAAAAGGCTGTAAACAGTGCATCCTAAACTCCTTGTTATGCTGGCTCAGAAAATGTAGGCTGTGAAACCATTAATTTTCTTCTGTGGCACTGAGGACTAAATTTTACTCTGACGCTGGAAAAACTGTGCAACTCTGTATTCACATGAGTGAGGTTATGTTCTGTCTGAGACCTTTGTAGTTGAATAAATTGGGGAAGAAGTGGGAAGAATTACTTTTGAGTGGAAGGGGATCAGCTTACCTTAAATCTGAAATGTGGGCTGAGACTAAAAGGTACAGTGATCAATTCCTAATACTGCAGAATAATCTAAGAAGAGAAGACATCCTCCTTTCTGTACTACAGAGAAAAGAAACAAATAAAGGCAGCTTCCAAGAACATACTTCTTGCCTAAACTTTACCAATCTCTTGGGAAAAAAAAAAAAAAGAGAATGGTGAGTTGATAAATACAAAGCAAAATTCTTTCCTCTTTGGGAAAGAGGAAAGAAGTGGAGTTATTGACACTGTTTTCTAGCTTCTGGATGTACTCAGGTTGAGGTTCCTGGAACACTTGTGTTATGGTATTTCAGCAATCAAGTAATATCATCACAATGACGTGGCATGACAGGCCTCTTATCACACACAAGCTATGTGTGTTGTCTGCAGAAACACACTTATCATGTGTCTCACAATAGATGCTGGCACAGGAGTGCCAGGTTCTCTGTCCTTAGGAGTAAAGCAATATTAATCCCACAAAAAACCTTACATGAACCCTACCCATCAGTCAAGACTGGTTTTGCATGCAGTAGCTGCTACTTGTTTTGACTTGTTTGGGTTTTGTTTTTCACTTGTATTCCTGTTCCAACATGACTTGCAGAAGTTGCCTAGAAACCATCTCGCGTCAGCTCACTCATCCAGGACACACAGCTCCCCATGTGCAGGCAAAGAGATAAGCTTAACTTCCTTAATTTTTAAAGAAATACAATTAACTCCCCTCTTCCTCCTCCCATGGATATGATATCTGAGAACTTGGTAAAAAAACCCCAACACCACTGAGGCAGAAAAGTCTGACACATATTACATGGGGAAGTGTGAATGGAGAAGGCTGTCTTGAGGTGGTGGCAGAGTCAGAGCCACGTTTGTCCCCACTAGAAGATCCATTTGTCCCCACTAGAAGATCCAGCAGGCTTCTAGGGGACCCTTCACTGCTTCTGGTGCCACAAAACAGCCATAGACTTTGACACCTTTGCCTCCTGTCATGTAAAAATGCCAGTTATTTCCACTGCTCTGTATTCTGTCCAAAATATCCTCTTGGCTCTCCCTACATCCTATAGTACTTGTGACCCACTGCTCTTGTGAAGCCAGTACATGTTAGGGAGCCAGAAGATTGATGGAGTTTCTTGTGTTCTTCCAGGATAAAATACTTTACGTGCGATAAATCCAGAGGAGCTGATAGCACTAAGCACAAATCTGGTGGTGAAAACATCCTGTGCAAATAGAGCTTGGAAAACAAAGGGCTTGTCTGGGCACCAGCTAGCCTAAAAGAATCTGGGTCTTGAATCAAATCCCAAAGGTTTTATTAAGCTCTCTGGGAAAATACAAAACCAGAAAAATAATTTTTCTTTGACCTGTAGCACTTCATTTGGAAAATATTTATTTTGGGGTGCCTAGCCTTTTCACTTGTAACTTGGGATGCTTTTCAAATGAAAAATGCCATCTCAGAAGGAAGTGTTGAAAGGAGTTAAATACTTCTTAAGATGAAAATTAATGTTTCAACACTGGAAAAAAAAAAAAGCAGCTCCCTTTATGGGACTTGAAACAATTAAATTTGGATTGAATTTACCAATGCTTCTTGTCTTCCCAAAACTGCACTTTCTGGCAAGATTTGCTATGACTTGGCTGTGCTTAATGTGTATGCAGGTAGAAGTAGAGGTTTTAGTACAAGTGTGAACACCTGCAAAATAGGAGGCCCTGTATTGCAACTTCCAAATGCAATTCACTGCCAATTTTAACCTGTACCCCCTCACTCCTTCCTCTCTCTGTTACTGCCTCTCTCCTGCTGCTCTTGCTTTTTTGATGGATGTTTTAACCTGTTCCCCATGCAATGAGCTTTCCCACTAGCACCTCCTGGGGCTGATAGATGTGGCACCATTCAGCTCTGGGGGCCACACCAGGATGTGGTGGTATAAAGGAGTCTAGTACAGAAAAAACTAAAATTGTGCTGCACTTGTGGTGTAGTGGAGATGGGCAGGGATGGAGGCCTGAGCTCCCCAGGCTCAGAGCTTGCCATGCCTGGGGGAAAGAAGGGGAGAGACCCTCCCTTACCATTCAGGCAGTGGAGGCAAGACCCTCCGAGTTGACAGAAGGTGGACAGCATGTTCAAAGTAGCAAATGGTTAAAAAAAGTGTAAATGGCTATTGACCAACTGACTGGCCTTCAGGTTTTAAGCCAGTTTCTCTGCTTGCCAGGCAATAGTCTGGATCTATTAGCACCAGGGTGGCATGCAAAACTTTCATTTAGAAATGCTGGCTGAGATGGCATGGCTGAAGATTTCTGAAAGCCTTGGCAGCTTGAGTGGTCTGGAGCAGTAATGGTGAGTAGAAAGGGTGAGTGCTTGGTTATGGTGCAGATTGTTTATCTGAGTTCTGCTCCTATTTCCCTGAGCATTTTATCAGGTTTCAGGGTCAGGAGAAATGGGAACTAAGATACCTTTAATTGTTACATCTTAATTTTTGTCTGTGACTCAGAAACCATGGGTAGATTTTGATCACTGCAGGGTAACAATGTTCACTTGGTTCTCCAGGTGAACCAAGACTTGTTGGTTTGGCAAATTGGAAAAGACTGGCTCTTACCAGTTCCAGAGCTCGTGGGCAGCCCTTCATGAGGATGGTAGAGAAGGTCTTTCTCGATTAATGCTTTAGGGAGCACATTGTACTGGACTCTGAAATGTAAGGGATCATCTGTTTATACCTTCCCCTCCTCTGAGAGTGATAATGAGATACATGAGTACATGACTGAGGCCTTTGAGCTTTCATTTGTGGCTACTGATTTTTCCCACCTTTCACAGGGTAGCACGTGAGCTCTGGAGAGACACATGGGATTTACAGGCATGGTAGAGGTCAGGCAGCAAGACATTGCTGTTTGTAAGAGGGATGCTAAATCTCCTTGCAGATTTAAATGCACTCATTTCTCCCAGAAAGCCATTCCGTAATTCTTGAATACTGAACTAAGGAAATAATTATAATAAAGCAAATAATTTCCTGGAAATTAGGGCACATTGTGGACTTTTATTTGAAATTATGCATAATATCATTGTTCTGATGATCTAACAGACTGAAGACAGCTTCTAATTGCAGTGCCAATGGCACTGCTACTACTGAATAAAAGCTCAGCTCCTCTGGGCTCAAGGAATCCAGAGTCATTTAGATGGACTAAATGAATAAGAGATGGACTTTAGATTCAGCAATTCAAGAATGAAAAGCATTCTAGGGAACATTTGAAAGAAATCTTTGTATGTTGCTGCAAAAATGATACAGATTAAACCTATTGAAAAAATCCTAACTTTGCCTTGCAAAAGAAATTTAAATTTTTAAGTAAAAATCTGGCCTGGAGCAATAAGTGATCAAGTCCCCTCTTGTGTGGTTGTGTGGCTCCAACATAAACATATGGTGTCATGTTCTCCCTCTAATGCTGCTGGAGAAAACTTTGGAAGCTAATTTAGACTAGGTGCAAGTGGAGTTAACAATCCACAAAGGACTCAGAGTGCTCTTGGTTTGCCACATTGCTCTGACCATAGGCCATGGCACGTTACCATCCAGTGCTGCCAAGACAGCATTGCTGCTGGTAGCTGGGAAGAAACTCTCAGGCAGCTGTGGAAATGACTGATCAGATGGGTGGACCCTGCCAGTAATCTATAATCTTATATAGATTTATGTACACCTTTATAAATCATTACCAGCTTATCTTAGTTACAAGCTAATGTCTTCAAATACAGTCTGGGAACACAAGGGTTTCCTTTTTAACTGTACAGGAATGTTGAACAGAGGACTGGCAGAAGGTTAAGCATCGTAGAGACCAAGACTTTATTTTTAACACAAAGCGTTTCCGTAAATCTCCTGAAAAATTCACTTGACACTCAATGTGCTGCAGGTTTTTGGAAGTGTGAATGCATTAATCATAGGGAAGGAGATGGAGTTGCAGTTTACAGCAGGAGGGAACTGGTATCTGAAGATCAAGGCGTGGCTGGTGCTTCTCCAGTACAAACAGCAGTCCCTTATGGCTGTTTCCTCTGTGGTTTCAGTTCCCTTCCAGTTATGTCCCCCTATCTGTCCTTGGTTATACAGGCTATATGAAGAGTCTCCTGTAGAAATTAATCAACTTTACACAGCAGAGTTGAACCCTGGTTGAACAAGTTTTCCTTGACAAGAGCCAATAAACTAAGATGGGAAGCTAATTGCAGTCCCTGGAATTTGTCACTCTGCTTTTTCAGAAGGAAAAGGCATTATATTCCAGAAATGTAGTAATACAAGTGCTGTTTTGGTTTTACAATACTGTGGTGTATTTGTATATCCAAACCAGGCCTTTGCTACTGAGTCTCTGAATGCTGGGGCTATTAGGTCATGCTGTTATAGTTTCTAAATAAGCAATCAGCTAATTAAGTTCTTTGGTAAAAATTCACATGTGTCTTTTGCTGTGTCTCACAGCTTCTCCTACAGCAGTAGTTAAGAGCTGTAGTTGCTTTATTCTCCTGTTTTGTTTGCATGGAGCACTCTGGTTACTATCAAAGGAGCAAAGTTCAGAGAGATCACAGTGCAAAACTCAAGAGCTAAAAATAAAGAACAGGTTAAATGCTCAACACAAAATTGGGCACAATAACCACTGAAGTCAAATGAAGCTCAGCTCCAGTTCTTGCCCGCGTCTGCCTGCAGGAACTCTTGTATCAGGCTTAGTGGCCATAAATTGTACAGTCAAATTTGAATTTAATAAACCTTCAGGAATATGTTTCACAAAACTCTGACTAAACACATCCTCCGATGGTGTTTTGGCAGCTGTTTCCTGTGTCTCCTAGCCCTACAAAAGCAACCTGAGTAAGGTGTCTGGCTGCTTGGACTCAGCAACTTAGCCATAAATCCCTAGCTGTCATTCCTGTGCTGAAAGCTGTCATGGGGCTGCTAGAGGAAAAAATATCCCCAGCTTCAGCCTTGCCTTCAGTCCAGACATATTCTCCTTACCTGGCATGCTGTGGAAGTGAGAAGGTATTCTGGAGTGTTCACTGATGCTCCATCTGGGAATCACGCTAAATAGAAAACATTTGAGAACTGAAACTCAGCTTACAGCCCCTAAGCGCACCAGAGCAGCTCAGCACCTGCAGCCTCAGAAGCTGGGCTAGAAGATAAGTCAATTTTTTCATACACTATGTAAGGTTGTTAGCAGCCTCCTCATTATGGGAGATAGTTTAGGTAGTGAAATAAAATGCAGGAATCCGGGCTCTAACGAACAGTGCGACAGATCTGTGGATGGGATAAACTGGGGTGGATAAATTGTAGCTACAGCATCTGGGAGCAGAGGAGGAAATAACAAATGTACGGCCGTGGACTGAAGTGAGGTCTGTACTTAGATGAAACATATTCCTTAGCAATATCAGGGCTGCTGTTGTGGACTCTAAATGGGTTCCTGTGATGAGCCCGATCTTTGATGGTATTGGATTAATATCACTGCTCATTCCAGCTTATTATGTGTCGTGCAGTACCTGTCATGTCTCTCTGCCATCTACTGCAAGTAATGACTCTAGCAATTATGAAGGCTTTGTACGCCTGCAGATCAGAAATACTGTCTCACAAAGGGCAGACTTTCCTCATCTCAGCACTGCAGATTCTTCCTCCACATAGTGATTTGGCCCTTTTCGTCTCCCTTTTCCTCTGCACCTGCTAGTTTGCGAAACAGCGGAAGCTTTACAGAAAAGGAAAAAAAAAAGAGAGACAGCTTCATCTCCTATACTTCCCATTTTTCTAGCCAACCCTCCTCTTTCTCTCTGGAGACAGAAGAGTTTGGTATCAAACATGCAAGTTCTGCTTCACCCAGAGTCTGATCAAAAATGCACTAAAATCAATGGAAAAATTCCTGTGGATTTTGCTGTTCTCTAGATTATTTCCAGCCCCCCTCTGGCTATGGCCCTTTGACTGTATGGGCATGCAGGGCAGCTGTGGGAGCTCAGAGGGGAGGATTTTCAGCAAAGCAGCCCACAAAAGGGAGTCTGGTATCCCTTTGCAAAGCATGAGGCTCTTGAGGTTTCCACTCAGTCCAAATCTGCAATTCATCTGCTTTCCCATGCTCCACTCACACTGTAACCCGCCACCAGCCAGGCACTGTGCTGAGTGCGAGGCAGTCAAGAAGAAGTTTTTCCTTGCTGCCCCTTTTTTCTCTCATCTTTGGTTGTTGCTCCCTAGTCCCCTTCAACCCTCCTTGCCTCGAGCCTGTTCATGCCAGAGCACCAGTGATCCACTGCCTCACTTCCAGCATATCCTCCATCTCTGCTGACACCTGAGATGGCTGTTGGGTTACTGCTTCCTAACGAGATTGTGAAATCCAAATCGGAGCTTGCTTTGCCATCCTGTCCAGCTGCATCTCCCATTGTCCCTGAAGTAGTGCCACTTTGTTGACTGCATCTTCACAAAATGATCTTGAAACAAGACATGGCAATAGAACAACTGGGGCACGTGGGAACTGTCTGCTCAGGAAAAAAGTATTGGAGGTAATGCTTTGCATTTGACACAGATGGCTTCAGCATGGGAGCTTTGGTTTGGCAAAAATATGGAAATAATAATAGCATTTTTGATCTTCAAAGGGCTATTCATTCACTAACTAAGGAGTGTAATGTTCGGCTTTACAAATTGGTCATACTCTGAAAATACATTTGGTAGCAAAGACAAAGGGTCAAGCTTTCTGCTACTGTAATGCCTTTGAAATGTCGGTGCCAATTTCGTGGTGTGAAAATTAAGGACCAAAGTCCATTGTAAGGGTACAACGTCCTGTTTAGTCAATGGGAATTTCATGCCTGTTAATGAGAGCAGAATCAGATCCTAATTAATTTCAGGCTTGCCACATATATTCTTCCATTTTAATACATGATTACTGGCAACATCTGCCCTCACATGTGAACAGACTTGAGCTTTGAAATATATGAATTGGATATTGGTCCTAATATGAGGCTTAATATTTCTCACGGTTTCTGTGGGATCCTTTGCCTAGAGAGAGAGAATGAGCCAGAAGTAACCAGCCAGTGTCAGCTGTACAATCCACAACAAGTGTGTGTTTATGTGCACACCCCCCAACACACACACACACACAGCCTCAGCTCTAGCTTTGCAGATGCCCTAGAAATGAACCTGGGATGTCAAGTCCTTGGTTTGTCCATGCAGTCAGGGGTCTGAAAAGCAAGCTGCTGATGTATGGATGATGTGGCCATGTCTCCACTCATTCCAGCCAGGATTATAAGAAGAGTTCCACCCCAAACACAGCGGGGAAAGGGCAGGGGCTTTCTCCAGGAACAAGACCTGAGTCCCAGCCTTGCAAGGTAAATATGGATCAATGTAGTTTTAAAGTAAAAAAATTCTTCAGGATTGAATAATTCAGCTCTGCAAAGCACAAGGTCCCTGCTTGGAATCATCAGAGCAAAGTAAAGGCTGGCTCATGGCAAGCAGGTCCTAGATTGGCTGCGTTTAAAAGCTGCAGACACTGATTCCCAATTCTCTTGGGTGAGAGACAGATCAGCGTTGTGTTTGTGTTTTCAAGATTAAGTATCTCAAATCATAAATGTCAATAGAATTATGAAGTACACTGAAAGCTTCCAAGTTCTTTAAAATTAAATAACAACCCTGTAATGCAGCCAAGCCGAGTATTGCTCAGATCCATTCGACCCTTACAGGAGGCAAAGGAGGCTTTCAATTTCTTTGTTCAATCACTTCATTAAATTCCAATTCCTCTTAAAAGCTTGGCAGTCTTAATTCTCTCCCGCTTACTTCTGATACAAGTCCCCTTTGTCTATGCTCAGATTTCTCATGCTTTCTATGCTTATCCACCTTCCTATATGCCCAAGCCTCACTGAGCCTCAAGGCAGTGCTCTAGTAAGGACAGTTAAAGGCTTTTTTGCTAGAAATTTACTTGCCCTGTGTAGCCACTGCATTAGGCTGTGAGGTATCTGTGTGCAAGCAAGAGAAACGCTGCTCCAGCTTTTTGTGGGATTTGTGATGGGAAGCGTGCTGCATGCTGTTAGCTAGCAATGCCTTTGGGGGAGATGAAAGTGTATTGGCCAGCCCTTGTCCTCAGCAATATGCCCCCCTTAATGTGGAAAGAACCCGAACTGAGAGTCAGGGCATTCATGTCAGTGGAGTTACATGACAAAGACAAAAGTTCTGACCTCAAGAACATCATTATTGTACAAGAGGCAAAGCAGGGCTGAGCCAAAAAATGGCCTGTAAAATCCTAGCACTGCTACCTGGCAAATGTCCTTGCCACCCTGGTCAGGCACCTGTAATGTGGTTTTAGCCTGTGAGAAACACCACTGCAAGTGTCTGTGGGCTCTCTAGTACCAGGATGTAGCTCTAGCCCATGGCAGGTAGATTTTTTTTCTGTATGTTTCCCTCCAAGGACAGGATTGGTATTACCATACTCAGTGGTAATGGGGGAATACAACCAACAGGCTGCAGCTCAGTCTGAGCTTGCACTTTCATGCTTGGGGTTCATTAGCTTTCCTCTCCCAGGTACTCAGGGACAGGCAACAGCAAAAGATGCTGTAGGATAAAGCCACAAGAAAAAAACCGTAAGTCCCAAAGGATGCCATTTTTCTCTTTCTGAAAGAAGTTCTATTCACAGCCGAAGTTGCTTTATACTTTGACTTGCACTTACAGCAGCCTGAAGAAGTAGTGGGCTTTATAGCCTCTGATGTTTTCTCATTTCTGCTGGGCCGTCCCACCATCACAACTGTGGTGCCTGGGCTTATTTTCTTTTATAATCTCTTCCTAGGCTCTTGCTGAGATTTCCTGTCTTGGGGGATCTTGCTTAGGCTGGATGGATTACTCAAATGTTCTTGGTCCAGCTCCAATTCCAGCTTTAAATTTATCTCTAGCTGTTAGGGTTTCTGGCTGGAAAAAGCTACCCTATAGAATAGTGAATTCTTGGTGAATGAGGCCCAGGAGCTGACATGCAGCAAATGAGTTTGGATCCCTATGGGCAAGGCTCACCATTAATATTGTTGCAGAAAGAGCTTGCCCACAGCATCTGCCTGAAGGACTCTTGTCACCAGCAGGGATGGTCCTCCCACTCATCCTTCCCTGAAGCAAGTGAGAGGGTCTAAGTTGTATAGCTGTGTCCCCATGACACAGGAAAAAAAAAGACCCACTCATCCTTCCCTGAAGCAAGTGAGAGGGTCTAAGTTGTATAGCTGTGTCCCCATGTGCTTCCACACTACTATACCCCATCTCCATGGGGGAGAAGGGGTCAGTGTTGCACCTTGCATTGGACACTGTTAATGAAGAAAAATCAGATGTGGAGAGAGGAAGTTTTCAAACCCTCAGCATGCAAGGTGAGGGAAGATCTCATGTCTGCAGCACAAGGGAGTTTTTGGGCCTGGTGCTGGATGCACACATCCTTTGCTATGCCAATCGTTGTTGATTCAGCTCTGGGTACAATTCCTAGGCAAAGACACACATGAAGGGGCTCTAGAAATTGGCATGGGAGGATATATAGTATTCTTCTGCAGAAATCACAACACAAACTGTGATTTGTGATTTTGCGATTTGGGCTGAGCTTACAGGTCTCTCAGTTAAACCAGGCGTTACCAATGGCTTAGGACAGCAGTTTTGCAGTGGCCAGTGAACTCAGATACCTTGGAAAGGCTGGACATGAGGCTGACTTGGCAAATTGCTCCCAGGACCAGTGCTTGAGGCATGGGCTTTGTTCAGCTTATGTCTCGACATGGTACCTGGCTTTCAGTAGTTCAGTGCAAAATGCAGATCACTCGAAGTTTGTCTGTGCAAATCCCAAATGTTTTTCGAAAACAAAAGCTCCATGACTTGGACACATACTGAGATGAACCTGCAGTTCCTACCAAACCTTTCACCTCTCCTCATCTGCCCTCTCATCTGTGATAATTAAGTTTAATGGTTTGCCAGTGCCAGACAAAGTTAAATAGGACATCAAGGCCTCAATGTACTCCTGGTACTCTTAAAACTCTATTCCACCATGCCATAGGAAAACATATTTTGGTAATTATGTGTGGCCAACAACATACATTTCAGTAGCCTAAATTTACCCAGCAGGGGCCAATAGCTTATGTAAATCTATCCAAGTCACCGAAGGATTTCTGAGAGGTGGTGCTTTAGCTCTCTTAGCACGTCTAGAAAAAGACCTTGTGATTCCTCTACAGGAAGATTGTGTACAAGCCATACTAACTGCTGAAAGAAGTGGTCCCAGGACTGTTCCAACTGGCTGATCTAGTGACATGAAAGTGTTGTCATTTACACACTCTGGAGAGCGTCAGGATGCAGGGAAGATGGATGGTTATTCTTCTTGTGCCTGCCTAAACAATATATTTGATCCTGTCACCTGCCCTGTGTGAACTGCCTTCTTTAGAAGTCAGTATTAATGATGCAGATCAAATCTAGATGCTGTCACTTATCCCACTTGCTCCAACAGCCTTTGTTAAAAGAAAAAACTAGTCTCTTTGACCTTAAAAAGTGGAGGTGATGTTACTTTTGTAAAACTGTTAGGAGAGGTTCTAAGGACTAGAAAAGGGCTTCTTTGGAAGCATGTATTAGCAAATGCTACTTGATCACAGGGACATTTGTATCCTTGGGAGGAGATGTAGAAAACAGACTTGTCACCTGCTTATATTCCTCACACATTGGCATCACTTGTTCTCACAGTGAACCTTGCTCTGCTGTCTTTAAACACCCTTAAAAAAAGCACTGCTTGGCTATGCAATGAGTGTATATGTAACAGGTAGTGCTCAAGGTCCATTACCACCTTCCCCCTCTTCATCCCACAGTCTAGTCCTACATCATTACTACCTACATGAACCATCTCTTCATCAGACTTTCTCAGCTGGAACTGACACAGAGATTTGAATTAAGCATCCAACTCCTCAGGTGTGTAGGCTGCCCACCACATCTGTTTAGCCAGGTGTCAAGTATCCCTCTAGTACCAGACCAAGCATCTGCTTAGTGCTTCGTCCTGCTTCCAGCAGTGGCCAGATGTGAGTGCCTGAGGAAGACTTTGAGCATGTCAAGCATGCATTTCCTGAGAGTGCTCCTGGCCTTCAACTATCTTCAGGGATTTCCTCAATCAAACGTGCTTTCTATGTATCAGTAACACCCAAGGTATTTCTCTTCCACGAACTTGCCTGCTCTCTTCTTAAATCCCTGTTTCAGCTGTTGACCTTGATGACTTATATCAGCTGTTGGTCCAAATTTTTTCCTCTCCTCTCCTCTCCTCTCCACATCCTTGTCATCAGTTGTTATTGCTGTGTAACTTTACAATACCTGTGTAACTTAGAATTGTGCAGTAATTAAAGATCCAGCAAATTTTTAAAAATCTTTTTAATAGTAGTAGGTTCTCAATTTTTTTCTTAATTATTAAGCTGGATAGTTTACAGGTTTGACTTTGGAAGTAATCAAACAATCTGTTTAAAGTGGATAAAAAAGGTCAATGTGATAACTTCCCTTAGGGTGGGGAAATGCTGGGACAGTGAATTGTGCTTGGGAGTGGTAACCTTTTCATCTCAGCAGCAACTGTTGTTGGCTCTCAGTCTGCTTGGCTTGCTGAATGTTCAAATACTCCATGAAGAGTGGAGTTGCCTGAATTTACAAATAGCTTTGGCTACCCTGAAACAGCAGTTTTTATTTACTTTTTTTAATTTCCAGCAAATAAATGATTCACCTGCCAAAAATACCGTAAGCATCTATCACAACAAAACCAGTGTCTCCTGGGTGTCTTGGAGTTTACAGCAGAGCTGATAGTCTTACATTGGAGGAGGTGGTGGATAAGTTCATTTGTCCAGGCATGGTGTGCTTCCTACAAGGGCATTGCTGATCGAGGCTGGGTTGCCTCCTTCTGCTTAGACCAGAGGGAATTAACTCTTCCTTTTCATGCAGGAACTTGGAGACCACCACACTCCATGGAACTAATAATAGCAAGTGGACACAGCATGCAAAGAATTGGGAGGCTGAAATTTGTTTGTCTGGAAAACTTGTCAGGAAAGGTTAGCTATGAACAGGGAAGAGGTCTGTGTCAAAAAGAGCCTTGCTTGCAAAAAAACTCTCAATGTTGAAGGCTGAAATCTCTAAAATTATTTGTAACAAACAACTTTGTCAGTTCTGTGAGCCTCTGTCTAACTCTTGCACAGAGGGGAGTCACTCGTTTCCAGAGTAAACAGAGCAGCCCAGTGCACTCTGGGGTTACCAGGCTGGAAGAATGAAGTACATTTTCTGTGAGTATTTGCTCTGACTTAAAAGCATGCTTGTCTTATCTGTGTTGACACCTCTCCTGTGTTCATGAGCTGTGAAGACTCAAAACAGTCAAGATCAACTTTGAATATCTATCGAAAGCAAAATTAAACCTCATTATTTGCAAATGGAATAATAGGTTTTAACATGGGATCCTGTTTTTAGGAAGTGCTGCCAGGTCTCTGGAACAAAGGCTATGAAGTGAGCCAGACATGGGCGTGCCAGTCTTTTGTAAATAAAAACATGCATGTACATAAGTGTGTCTAACAAGTACTCAGACAGAATTAACTGTAAGATCCATATCTTGCCAACAAATCTGTTGAGCAGATTAGGGTGGCTTTTTTTTTTTTTTTTTTTAAGTAGCAATGCCTCAGGCAAAAGTCTGTGTGGCTCAGAGAGGAAAATCAGAAAATGGTCTATGCAAAACTTGTAGTCAGGCTTATGTGCCCCCTGTTCCTAAGCAGCAAAAGTCACCAAAGGGCCTTTTGGAAAACCTTCTCCTGATAAATTTATGCTCATCCAGGCAGGAAACTACCTCTGCTATGGGACTTGGGTGGCCTGTTGCTACCAAAGAGGACATTTGCAAAAAAACTGTTGGCAGCCCTTCCCTAAAAGCAGGAAAAATACCTGTATCTTCATAAAAATCTGAGAGGCTGCAATCTGCCAGAGGCTGATGCATGATGAGTGCCTAGTCTTGTCAGGTAACACGTTTCTGGACAATGTTACCCTCTCTTTAAGCATGCAGAGCAGGGGGGGAAGCTCGTTCCTTCATTGCCTGCTAACTCAATGTATTGATTGAGATGACATATCTACTGGTTGGTGGAGAGATAACTCAGCCAAACCATTTGGAAAGGTTTAGGAAGATGGCAGCAGTAACTGTTGCTGCATAGTTGTGTCCACTCTGCTGCCTCTTCCCAAACCTCCCAGAAGCCTCACCAGAGCAAAACCATTGATACTGTTGCTTGGGTACCCTACCTCCATGACTCAGATGCTGGGTGCAGTGCTGTTCTGCCTGGGAGATGTCTTACCTCTCTGCTCTGTAGTTTGCTGTCTGGCTTGCACAACCTTTGTGGCTTCCCTGCTCCCAGCAGTGCTCTGCACACTGGTGGTGGCCAAAAACCTACCTTGTGCGTGTCCGTGTATGTGTGTGGATCAACATCCTGACACATACAAACTGAAAAGAGAGCTCCTCCAATTGTAGAGTGCATTGATCAGAAGTTAGGAAATGCTGTAAGTGGCTGTTTACATCTAGGTTCTGCTCCCATTTGGCTCCATCCTGGGCTAAAGACCAGGCAGGGCTTCTGCGGAAAAATACAGCATTTCATTGCATGTGTGTATGTGGAAGAAAAAGTGTTGTGGAAAAGTTGATGTTTGTAAAGTCCCAAGTGTTCATAACCTTCTTGACATTCCTGCAGGGGAAGTTTTTTTGTGTGCAGTTTCCCAAACAGCATCCCTCAAGCCAAGCCCAAGAATAGCTGCCATGACAAAGTCCTTGTTTCTCAGCTTCTGTCCTTTGCTTTGTTTTCCTCCTCCTTGCTTTCCTCTTCCCTCAGTCCCCAGCATCCACAGTGCAGTATGTGGCACTGGTATTCAAGCAGCGTGGGATCCCAGCATCTCTAAAAGAGGGCACTGGTTTGCTATGGAGTGTTTTGGCTCAGTGCTAGAAGGTTTTCTGTGGCAAACTCAAGCGAGCAGGGGGAAGAGAAGTAAGGAAAGGAATAAGGGGGAGCAAAAGTTATTCATTTTTAATGCTTTATCTACAGACAAAATTGGGATAGCAGTTCTCAAGTCTAGGAAGAGGCATGGCTTTAGCCTGAGGGCTCTTACCTGCTGCACTTGAGATCTGCTGCAAGTAGTAGTCATCTCCAAGCATTTCAGGAAACCTTCAGCATTTGTGATCATGCAAAATGTTAGGCAGGCAAAACACAGGAGTAACAGCCTGAATGATTGTGCCTCAAACTGCTTTTTATGCCTGTTTCTGAACCAATGTTTATGTGCTCTGAGCAAGTGCTGTCCTCTCCTGCTTTACTTTGGCTGGTTTGGAGATCCTACCTGCTACCTGCATGCCATGGAAGATTTCTAATTTGGTGGTCCCAATGATATGTGTCCATGTTACCCGTTCCATGGAATGGCAAGGTAAGATAGCTATCAGGACAAGAAGTTTTTTTTGGAAGTCAGTGCTGGCTTGGCATGACTGAACATCAGGGTAATAATGGAAACCTGCTGACTAAAAAGGGCCTCAGGTGCCACTGCCTGTCTCCAGCTGGGATAAGGTAAGTAGGAAAGGTCAGCTCTGGTGATGATCTGTGAACCACCTCAGGGAGATGGGAGAATGCATAAAATAGGGTGGTGGGCCTGATGCAGGAGGGTTGGGAAGCTGTTCTGGAGGAGCTTGGGAGCCGAACAAATTCCTTTTCATTCAGTGGTAGATGGTATCAGGAAAAGGCTTTTGCAGAACCTAAAATGGAGCCTAGGGACACAAAGAGATGAAGTAAACAAAGCACATGGGTGGCTGTTGTTCCAAGCCAGACCAGCATCTGGACCTCCTCCTTTCCTCACTCTCTCTCATCTTGCAGATTCCACTGCTCCTTGTCCATAAATTGTGTCTTTTTCCACCAGGTGGTCCACAGCAGGCTCCATTAGCACCCAAATGCATCCTTTTGATTGTAGTTCTTTTAAAGGCTGTAGCCAGGAAAGCCTGTGAAAATGCCTTATCACAAGGATGCAGGTAGCACATATCTGTGCAGAAAGGGGATATGGGTGAGAAGAAACTCCACTGTGAGACATCAGAAGATCAAGGCTCTCAGAAAAAAATAGTAGCATGGAAATTACTGTATTAGGGAAATCCAGCGTCCTCTCCAGTCCACTGTTTTATCTGATGTGAAATGCTCATGGAAACAAGTGAAAAGCCCTCACAAAAGGTAAATAGGGATGCTTCTACATGTCCATTATTTACATTAGTGTAATCATGGGACATGGGGCTTTTATTGCACCTGAAACTCTCTTCAGTTGTCTTTAGTTGTGCATATGAAAATTTTGTGATATGAGCGATGGGAGATATTTCCCACCCTACTGTTTCTTCAGAAAAAAGGCCCCAAACACATTCAGCATTTCCCAGTATTTCATAGAACCATAGACTTGCAGAATCATTTAGGTAGGAAAGGCCTCCATGATCATTGAGTCCATCCATTTCTGAGGGGTTTTGTGTATATGGAAATGAATGCTGCACAGGAAGCTAGATTGCCACTCTGTTCTAATGCCCTGTGTCATCCTTTTCATGATCCCTAGGAGGAGTTAGTCCTCACAACTAAGCACTCTGTGAGGTGGCAAGCACTGGATCCCTTCACCTGAGCACTTTCCATCTACACTACTGACTTGCAGCTAAACCATGGATTCGGCTCAAAGTTTCCAAATTCCAAAAGCTGGCTTTGGGATTACTGCAGGCAAATGAGTCTGTAGCACAATCACACCAGTTCCTTCAGATCCTAGGAGCAAGAATGTGGTCCTGGGCAAGGGCAGTGAGTGCTTAAGCATGGCGCAGAGCTTGACCTGTGTGCCTATGGGACTGCAGGCATCAAATGGAAATAGTGAGCCTGGAGCTGAAAAGATGTTTAGGGTGAGTCCAGGTGTACGCTGTGCACAGATGCATGCAGCACACAGGATCTAGGGCAGAGCAACAAACCTTTATTTCCACACTCATTCTGTCTGCCAAATCCCCCTAGAAGCAGACCTTAGCTCTTGTCTTACTGCTCCATAGCCTGTGAACCACAGTAAACCCCTCCTTGCTCTTCCCAGGACATAGCTCATGTCCATTTTGAGCCATGTGGGATTCCAGCTTATTCCCCATTATTTCTTATATGATCTTATCCTATTATATCAATTTTTTCCTATGCTTTCACTGACAAACAGTCCCCACTTTTACATCTTGTATTCCAGCTGCCTGGAAAACAATCAGCAAATAAACCTTGAAGGAAATATTAGGGGAAAAAAACCCAACCTGTGTCTAGCAATTGGGCTTGCTGCCTCCAGACAGGTGCAGGCTGCATGTGAACAGCAGCAATTCACTCAGCAGTGCTTTTGAAAGCAAGGAGCTGATAGCACTGGGAAGGCTGAGTGATGTGATGGGTCTGGGGCCAGGGAAGCATTGTGTGTATGCCAAGTAGACGGCTGAATTTTAGATGCTGCTAATTTTAGTTCGGTGTGATTTGCTTCACTGAGCTCTCCTGGTGCTTTGAATGCTGTCATTCAGGCTAATCATAATTCTTTACAAGGCTTAGAACTCCTTAGAATACCCAAAAATCTGATCTGAGCTTTTCTTTTTCCTTAAGATGCTGTTTCCCTGTGTGTTTTGACTTTATCAGGAATACATGTTAGACCAATACCAGTAATCATGAACCTGCTGTTCTATATTCTCTCCTCCTCATGATATTCTTTAACCTATTTTACATGTAAAGCATTTCATAATATGCAGCCAAGTGTTTAAGCATTCAATTCCCTTCCTCCACCGTCCCCTCCTGTTCTTGCAGTTGGTTGCAGATCACTGCCTGGAAGTCAGCAGAGAGAGCAGGCAGCAAGGTGAGTTTTGTTCCTGTGAGAATAACCTCTTTCAAGTAATTTTTTTTTCCAAGGTGACCAGTGTGCACTGATACCGTATCTCAGCGGAAAGAACGGCAATTCCTGACAGAGCAGTCATCTGACCCTACCCTCAAACAAAGCTGGGCTCTGGTCCCCAGGCAGGATTTCTGCAGAGAGAGAGGGACAGGCACAAATACTCTTTAAATCGTGTAACTTTTTCCTGTGTTAGTCTGCTGGGCTCAGCTTCCCATGTGTTTGCAGCAGGGAGATGGTCTGCATGAAAATTGCTCAGGTGTAAAAATGAAAAGATTGTTAAAGCATGATTCAAAAATAGACCCAGGCTAATAGAGTTTCATTTAATCACCCAGTTGCCATTCAAGATCAAGTTTGTGTAGGTTATGATGAAATGTGGTTTCCAACAGACAAGTTTTCAGTGCTTTGCATAATGAAAATTGGCACTTTGAAGCAATTTCTAAACAGGTGCAACTGCAGCTGCCATGGGAAGGCTGAGACCATCTGTTCCTCCCAGAAGATGCTAGCCCCTTCCCATGGCCCTCCTCATGCCCAGCCCCACTGCGTGCATCTGGGAGCATCCATGGGCATAGGGCAGGCAGTGAGGAGGTTCACCACACTGCAGGGCTCAGAGGCAGAAATGGTGCTGGGAGCCTGGGGATGTGCTTGCATGATTCCCATGTATTCCTGGGATCTCTTACTTAAAAATCATATGTTTTAAGTAGGAGTCGATGTACAACAGCAGCAGGAAATCTACGCTGTTGATAGTCTTCTCTGCTTGCCCTGTGTCCATTCAAAGCTGACTACTTTGATTTGTGTTTCTGGATTCAGACTATCAGGCTCCACAAGCTTTCCTCAATTCAGATTTACATCAGAGCCATACCTAGAGAAGGCCGTATTGTATTCATTTTTTTGTTTTCTTCTAGCAATACCTGCTCAGCATAGTGTAACCAGGGTGTCAGGAGTGCTGGACTCCTCAGGACAGGAAAGACTTGGACCTGTTGGAATGAATCCAGAAGAGGGCCACGGGAATGATCAGAGGGCTGGAGCACATCTCCTGTGAGGACAGGCTGACAGAGTTGGGATAGTTCAGTCTGGACAAGAGAAGGACCCAGGGAGACTTTATAGCAGCCCTCCAGTACCTGAAGGAGTGCTTTCTGATAAGAAAGATGGGGATAAACTTTTTCTCTTGGGCCAGTAGCAATAGAACAAGGGGTAATGGTTTTAATCTAAAGGAAGATAGATTCAGACTATATATAAGGAAGAGTTTATTACAATAAGGGTGGTAAAACAGTGGCGTAGATTGCCCAGAGAAGTGTTGGATGCCCTACCCCAGGAAACATGCAAGGTCAGGTTGAAGAGGATTTGATTCTCCTCATAGATATATTCCTAGCTTGTATTAACATCCAGTTTAAAAAAAAAAAAAAAAAA
>VXAX01003114.1:63552-217937 GCA_013399835.1 Leptocoma aspasia
AAAAAAAAGGCCTTGTGGTAGAGTTCTCCCTTTACTTATGAGTAAAGTAAAGTTCTCCTTTTACACATGATGCAAATTTGTCTTTCAACCTGGACAGAATCACCACTTGTATCAGCTGGGCTCCTGCCCATGTTGGGGTAGAGAGAGAGGAAGGTGAGGAGCCACCATGCAGTGCAGCAAGTAGAGGTTTTGTGCAGTGCCTTTGTTAGTGGTGTTTCTGGGAGCTGGTCCAGGGCCATTTCATAGCATCAGTATAATTTTACTGTTTTTTCTTGGGTGGAATTTTGAACCATGGGGCTTTATCTTTAGAAACAACCATTTCCCAGAGCAGTGTCCCCATCCTCATGATGAAAGGCTCTGCAGCACATCCTTTGGTTCTCTAAAACATGGCACTCTTCACACCTAAAGCGTTTCCTAGCTGATTGATAGCAACTCATTTAATGCAGCGTGTAGTTGTAAAACGATGAATATATCAAGCTGTGGAACAATATCTTTTTTCTCCTCGGGTGTGCTTATCGTGCATCGTTTTTACCTAAAATGGAGAGTGCAAACACATTTTATCACCTGTTTGCAAAAACTCATTACTAGAGGCTAAAAAATTTACAGACAGAACACCCTAAATCTGATGTCTTGACACACAGTATTTTTATTGTTTGCTTTATAGCCCTGACAGAGGCACAGGGAAAGCAGAGTCCTCTCTGGCCAGGCAAAGGTATACTGTCAAGGTATGGATAGAAAATAAATCAGTGTGAACTGTGAGTAGGTTGGCAGCTCCAGAGCACCTGCCTGTCTGCATGCTGCCACCAATGCTACACAGGAGGCTGATGATAATTTTTAAATCAAAAGATGGTAGAAGAAGATGGTCAGAGACAGGCTGCATGATCCAAAGGTGACTGCGGCAGACAGCAGATGGGAAAAGATACCAGAGATGTGAGTGTGCACACAGGGGAGGTATGGCTTTAGCGCTGACCATGGCTCTGTCCAAGGATGGATCCTCTGTCTTGCAAGCTAAGAAAATAACTTATTTGCTTTTCAGCAGTTTATGGGCCAAATGTATATCTGGGGTAATCAGCTTTGGCTTCTTGGGCATATTTGAAAGAGGTTTCAAGCAGTTTGTCTCTTCTGTCACACTGCTTGTAAGAACAACCACAGATTTGGATCCTCATGATTGTGGAGTCTGAAGGAATGAAGTTAGTGTTGTCTTGCTAATCCAGGGTTCCTTTTATACACCACACATCTCAAAAGTTGAATTTTATTTATGTTTGCAGGGTCTGGGCTGGGCTCAGCTTGCAACCTTCTGGGTTAAGTGTCAGTATTTTTGATAAAAACTTGACTGAGTAGCTGAGAGCTTTTTAACTTGTCAGGATTTACAACAAATAAATTACTAACAGACCCATATGTAACAGGGGGTGAATCCTTCAAATTGCAGTATGCACGCATAGCTAACAGCTCAATTTGTATTAAACACACATTGCATTGTTAGCAAATAGCAATGATCTAAATAGTGACTAAAGGGTTCTGTGCATCTGAGGATGTTGCACATTCTTACCAGGGTTTAGGAAATGGAAACAAGCAAACAGAACAATGTGTAGTTTTTAAGCAGCCGTCCCCAGAAATTACTCTCCCAACAGATTAGGCTTCAACACTGTGCTCGGGTTATATTTTGAAAGAGACCCCCGAGCCTATAGCTGCCTGTGTTAAATACACACCACTGTTATGCACAAAGGCTCAGTTCCAGCTCCTGTGGCCACTTTGCTGAACGTTTGCATTTCCTCTGCTCTCTGTGACCGTAACCATAGAACTACTACAACACTTGGAAAAATATAATCTTTGGCATTTAGTACAATTTCTCCACCCATATGCATGTGCACTTTTGAAGAAGCAAACAGAAAATCCATGTAACTCTGGTGTCCATGGCCAGGAAAAGTTATGACTGGGGAGAATAAAGAAAAAAGTAATATTTATCAAGGGGAAAGGCATTAATTTGGGGAGTTACAGCCCCGCCTCCAGTGCTGCACTCTGCCAAGTTGTGTTGTGCCATTCTGGCAGGACAGAAAGGCTGCTAAGGCAGAAATGGTTTAGGGGGTTGTGCCCAGCATCGAAGTGCTCAAAACAACAGCCAAGTGGGGTTTTGACACTGCACAGGGCATGTACTGGCCATTATGGAAGAGACAAGTTTTAATGGAAATTAAAACTTGTCTCTTCCATTCCAAATAGCTACAGTGAATGGCCCCAGGCTAAATGGCTCACCCAGGTTATTTTGGCAAATACTTAGGAATGAAAAATATATTCGCCCATCAGAGCTGGCTCAGCAAATAGGCTGGATTAATGATAATGATTTCAGTGAATAATTCAGCTGGATCTACTGAACTGAGAATTAATTCCAGGGACAGAGAAAATAAAGAAAATCAGATGGATTTCTTGGGTGCTGGATGTCAGGGAAAGAAAAAGAAGAAGGCAAGAAATGCAGAAAAAGTATCGAACAGCTGGGGCACTCAGCTGGGATGCAAGACACAGATCTACAACGTTCCTGCTTGGAGCTGGGCAGAGCAGTGCTCAAACTGTGAAGCTGCTCTGATGTTTTTCCTGGCAAAACAATGGCGACGAGAACAAGAAAGACAAGTCAGTCAAGACCAGGTCCAGACAAGGACCTCAGGAAACTTTTCTAGACATGGATGCATTTCCAAGGGGAATCTCAGTTTCTTTGAATCAGAGTTTTCAAAAGTCAGGCCATTTTGTCCAAAGGCACTTGCCCAGCAGTTCAACTCCATCACTTCTGCATTTCATTAAGTCCCTAAAGCTGGTGCCCTTATGCCATCTGAATGGGCATGGCCTCAGCTGCACTTTGTCCAAATGTTTCCACACCTATTTCCCCTTCCTTTCCCTTCCCAGCCTCTCTGTCTCCTCTGACCATGACCTGTCCTCTGACCAGCCCCAGGAGGGCCACTGAGATCAAATAGGTTTTTCCTGGGAGTGGTGATCTGCTCATGCAGAGAATGTTGAAGGATTTAGGGCTGAGCTTGTTAACACAGTCCTGGGAGTGAGAATAAGGGGTCAAAGCTGCCACTGTGTTCCTAAAACTGCTCCTTGCAACAGATTTAGCGTTGGCAGCACATCCCTTTTCACTCCATTCCTCTCTCCAGGCTGTAGGGCTAATTCATACACGAGTCTGGCAAAAGTCCTCCTTTCAGCTTCATCTTTTACTGTGACCTAAGGAGCTTTTATATTCATTTTGGTTAATCAGGCCCTTGTGCTGCTGCTTCTAGGGGACTAAAATGTAAAGGACTCACAAAAAGACATGTAGGTCATCACCCATGGTTTCTGCTCTTTCTTCTGGCATCACATTTTGGGGATCCCCACGTTGCGTGGCTGTGTAGGGCGTCTTTTAAATGTTTCCTGCCTGGAGAGAAATGGCTCTCTTTTGCTTACGGACACCTTCCTGATGGAAACTGCCAGCTAATTGGGACAGATAATGAGGCTGGCAGAATGGATTTTAAAACGGCCAGATTACTGATAAGGTTACTTTAACCACAGATCCTAGCCTTGTGTAGAGAATGGGAGGTTGACTCTTCAGCGTGGGCTACTGCAGGCTCTAAAGATGAAGAGGGCAAACCATGGTCATTCCCATGAGAGAAACAGGAATAGGAATGGGTTGGGGCAGCAAGCTGCTCTTCTCCATGCACTGGTGCAAGTCCTGTATCTTCTGATGCTCTCCACCAGGATGCTGGTTCTGGATGGGGGAGGTTGGGGTGCTCTGACTCCCTGAAACATCAAGGAAGGAATCAATGCTGCTCAGACCAACTTCTGAAGGACCACCCCCCAAATTCCTGTACCAGGTTGTTGCCCAGGATGCTTCAATTTTTCTCCAGTGACACCCAGGAGAGGCAGTTCAGAGATCCTGGAGAGCATATGGATCCCAGTTTTTCTCTACCCCTTCTTGCTGGGGATGCAGCTTGGTGGGGACAGGAACAGAGTGAGATGGGGTCCAGCTCTAGGACATGTGGTGTGAGTGCTGGGAAGGGCTGAGCAGCCCTGGCACAGGGACAGCCAGGGCACAGAGCAGTGCCTGTGTGCAGCTTAGGGGAACTGTGAATGAACCCGTGCACTAATAATAAAAATAAAAATAAAATAACTGGGCCTGTATTTCACATTTCTCTCTGCCCTTCCAGCAACCCTTCCTTGAAAAGTTTATGTCTATATTACAAGAAGCTGTTACATTTTGAGGCAGCCAAGTTCTCTCCCTGATGTTTTCCATAGCTGAGCTGGCCTTTGCACAGCCTCAGCAGTTGGGTGCCTCTCATGGACAGAGCTGTGTTTGTCTCTGAGGCATGTTGGACTTGGCAGGTGCTGTAAGTCTAACTCCAATTTAAACTACCATCTTTCCGAAGAAAAATTCTCTCCAGTATGCAACGGCAGCCGCCACAAGGAAAATCTGCTGGCCCGCCTGGAAAACCCAAGCAGGGTCATAAACAGCAGTTTCTCTATCTTTTCACACAACTTTACTCCACAACCTCGCAGACACTGAGCTAGCTGCCTTTTGGTTCCAGGTGAAAGAAGCTAAACCGGGGCACCTTGATTGCCATCAACAAAAATAGACTAATATTTGCTAAATCAGGCAGAAATACAACCTTAAAAAACACAGACCAGGCTGGCCCCCTCCTTCCAAAAATGTCTGTGGTGCATGCAGCTCTAAGATCAAGCCTGCTGTGCTCCTTAGCAGCCTAATCCATTCCTGTGGGTTCATCACTTCCCCTGAGCCACAGCAGAGTCAATGGTGTGTTTCTTTGGAGCCTGGCCTAGATGATTTTCCCCTCTTTCTCTAGGGGAAATCACAACTTTGTTGCAGGCTGGAGAAAGGATGATGGTGGGTCTCCAGAGGTGGCAGGTCCTGTCCTAGTTAGCTTGCTGGTGGAAAAGGGGAAAGTTGGTCATCCTGCACAGGAAAGAAACATTTCTCCTTGGAGCAGCAGCTTTCAGGAGGAGCAGTCCTGCTCAGAAATCTCCTTGGGACACACACCATGTCTGGGGGCAGAGAGAAAGACAGCTGAGTACTGGAGGCTGCATGTGCCCCACTGAGGAGTATGATTGTTTTCCATCACTGCTCCCGCCTCCTCATTAAACTTGCCATCAATAATAGTGTTTCTTATGCAGCTGAGAGTGGAAAGGGCGGTCTCATGGGAGCTGACTCACTCTGACTCACATCTCCTGGGAACACGGGGTCGTTTGGGTTAATCTCAGCCTGCTGCACGCCTAGAGACCCCCCTGGGAGAGCGAGGGCACCCCCTCTCTGCTCCCTGCCCCAGTGTCTTAATATGACCTGCAAAGCCAGCTTCTCCTGGAGAAAGGAAAAATCCCTTCTGATGAAGAAATGGATGAGGGAGCCTGGTCTATGACAACCAGTTTTCCCAGTCCTCCTCCATCAGGAGTCCCGGGAGCAGCATTGAGATGGGAGTGCTGTGGATGCTCTGGGTCAGGCAGACTGCCCTGGGGAGTCAGGTCTCCCTGGGTACTCTGGGGCAGCATTTAGACCAGAGAAATGCAGCTGAGCTCACTGCGCTGTTTTTTCTACTTTTTTGAACTTGCCCTTTTGGGAACAGCAGAGAGACTGGGCAGAACAAGCTCCCAGGGAACAAAGTTTAATTTCCTACACTTTATCATTTAATGGTGTGAATCCTGAGGTTGATCTTTGCTCAGGCAGAGCAGAAATTTATTATACTCAGTTTCTTAGGGAAGGAGGGTTTGGGGGAAGGGAGAGTACAGGACAGCCTGTCTGGCTGCTGGAGAAGTGTGCTGTAGTGCTGCTGTATGCCCAGGCTCTGGACTCCAGGTGCAGCTTGGGCTGAGGGCAGCAGTCACAGAAGTCAGCATTGATCTTTCTGTGACTCCTGAGATAGCACTTCAGGTTGCAGGGATCTTCCTGTTCATTTTTCTCTTTACTTTTATTTCTGTCCCAGAACCAAAGGGCTGATTGAGCAGAAATGTAAAAGATAAAACCTAACCTGTATTACCATCTTTCTGGCAGGTGCCATGATGCAAAACCCATCAAGTAGGCAGAGCTGGGATTAGGGAAGGATCGGGGAGGAAAAAGAAGTGCTTTCTGAAATGCTTGTCTCCGGGCAGTCTAGACCGAACTCCAAATTTTCTAGTTAAAAAAACCCTGGAAGTCTGCCTAAACATGGTTGGTTTTTTTTTTTTTTTTACAGGAACTGCTAAGTTTTGGAACAGGACAGCACTGTGATGGAGCAATAAAAAAAAAAAGTTAAAATAAATGAGAATTATTGAGATTGTGGTTGTACTCTGGTGATGTTTTCCAAATCCTGTTAGTGGCATGATCCTCCCTTACCCTCTCCCTCTCCCTTTTTTTGCCTGCCCACTTCCTATTTTCTATTTGCCCTCTTTCCAATCTATTCCTTCTGCCACTGCTTTGAACCTTCATCCATCCGAGCTTTTCATGTAGCCCAAAGGTTGTGGTAGTTCAGCTAGTGCAAATACGGCTTTTCTAAGCCTCTGAGACGTTTTCATGCCCTTCTCTGAGGCTGTGGGGCTTTTTCCCTCAGTTCACTCTGCAGACAGGAGACCACTATGATCCCAAAGCACAACTACATCCAGTAAACTAGGTCCAGTCTAGATTTAGCAGTGCCCAGGTGCCATCACTGGCAGAGTAGTCATTGTAAGTCAGAGCTCAAGGAGGGCTGCACTCTGTTAGCAATGTGAGCTAACTCTTTGACAGGTTAAGGCAATTGCAGCCTGCCAGAGCCCTGATGCTCTCACCATGCTGCCCAAAAGATTACCAGGCTGCACCTTTGGGTTGATAGGGATAGATTTACCTGCTGGTCCCCTGCTTATTTAGTGAATCTTACTCTCCATTGTCCCACCCCACTAAATTCAAGCAGCAATGCTGAGCCTAGGGCAAGGAGGGGCAACAAACCCACAGGGCAGAGCAGTAGCACAGCAGTGGTAACAGCTCTCCAGTGAGAGGACTGAAGTCTCTGTCTCCCTCAGCTCATCAGGATGCCTTGCATGGCACCCAGGAGAAATGTTGCAGCCTTTGTGTGTTGTTGCCTTGGATGTGTAGCAAGACCTTGTTATAAAGGTCTCCTCTTCTAGATGGTAACAAAGGCTCTGATGCACAAAATTAAAAATCCAGTGGCACTTGACTTCTCATTAGGGGAAGAAACCACAAAACCAATACATCCTTTGAATTAGCCTGTTGTGTTAATAATAATATGTGGCTTGTCCTCTCTCTCATCCCTGTCTCAGTATCTCTTTATGCTGTTTCCCTGCACTTTTGATTTCACGTGCCATAGCTGAAAATCATGTGTTACGTTTTTTCCTCACGTGCAGCCCGTACCAAAGTGCTGTGACAAAGCTTCTGCAGGGAGGGAGGCAGGATGCCCCAGAAGCCAGGCTCTTCTCTCTGCAGGGATGAGGGGGCAGCTTCAGGTTGGGCAGCGTGAGGAGTCCAGTTCTCCTGAAGTGATAAGCCCTTCCATATGTAAGAGTGTCAAAAGTCATAGGGTCACACTCAGCTTGGAGGATTAACACTGAGGAGTCTACCTACTATACACCTTCAAAATCAAGGTGATTAATCGTGTTTTCGTTTCTAGTTCTTGAGCTTTTTGTCCCAGCACTTCTAAACCTTTCTCTGAAACTGTGAGGAAAAAATGTAATTTTCTCTGTAGAGAGCTGAGCTTGTTCTGTAAAGGTCTGTGGAGTCAGGACTTAGAGAAAAACACAAGTGTTGTCATACTTGCAGTGTAGTTCTGCACCTCACAACATTTGTCTTCTGGCTTTCTCAGCAGCCTCTTCCAAACTCAGGGAGATAGATGATAGTTCAGCTTTTAAAAAGAAGCAGTATTTCTTTCAGCTAGAAACTGTAAAATTTAGTCATCCAAACTATTTCGTTTTCACAGCAGAAGCTGGATTCAGTATCAACTGAATTGTTCCTTAAAAGTCATGCCTCTGCCATAGCATACAGGTATGTTTCTGCTTTCAGAGAGTAAATATTGCTCCATAGTGCTGCATTCTGTGCTCCTGGGGAGGTTGGCACTAACACAAATATACTGTGAAGCTTCCTGCTCACTCTGAGTATCAAATTATTCCCACCTTGAACAAGTGGAGTTTGCCGTTATTTACAGAGCTGGACTCATCAGCAATGTACTTCTCTGGAAACAAAATTTCTTCCAAGAGTTAAAAATATGCATAACCCATTAAAGGGTTTTAAATATATCCTAGTACCATTCAGTGAAAGTGCTAATTGGTACTCCCACACAGTACTTTTCAATTAATCGTGATGCCTCTGTTTAGAAAAAATAGGGGAGAGTCTCAAAGTCAGAATACAAAAGGCAATAACATCTTGTCTGAAAAGATGGCACACAGCTACAGACACTATCAGATATCTTTCATCACTGTGTCTCCTGTCACGATAAGGCCTGCTCTTCCCCCAGCCTTTTCTCTGTGTGTGGGGTGCCCTGTTCTACAGGGGAGTCTGGGGGCTGTACAGATGAACTGCAGCATGTGTTCCTCTTCCCTGCTGTCTTCCAGGTCTTCCTTGCTGTACAGCTTCAATCCTGGATTCACTGGGCACCTGCTCAAAGGCTCCCAAAACTGAAGATGCTGCTTTGGGCTGAGCAGGGGAAAGGACTGGCTGATGCAGAATCCCTGAGTCATGTCCCAAATTCCCCTCTGCAGCACTGCTGCAAGCTAACCTTGAGCTGTGCTCCACTCAGCACTGAAGGTACAGCAGGATGCAGCTCTGAACTTCTGCATGGGAACACCTGCATGAGGACCTCCTCCAATGCTCCCTAGCTCAGGGCTAGTGAAAAGCCAGCTTCATAATGCATTAAGAAAGAGCATCCTTCATTAAATCACAGAGGAATCCTGCTGTACAGAAGGACCTATCCTGTAGGCAATGAGAGCTTCCTCCCTCCCTAGTCCTCTAGATTTCCCTTGTGTTCAGGACTGCTTCTCCTCACTGACTTTTGTGAAGTTTGCTTGGGATACAGATATTGAGGGTCAGTGTGGGAGGCAATAGCACCTTTATTTGTCTTCTTCAAGCACAACTGGTTTGATGAATGGCATGAAAAAACAAAGATCACAACATGTGAAGTTATTAAAGATTACGAAGGGAGGGGGCATTTCACACCAGTCATGCTATCCAGCAACTGTGTGATCTTAGGCTCCAGTGCTGCTGTTTTGCAGGGCATATGGGACGAGAACGCCCAGGGGCACCTGGGCTTTCCCATGTTTGCCCCAAACCCTCCCCTAGATTAGAAAAGCAAAGAATTCCCCAAACCCAAGGACAGGAATGTCCTTGTTGTCTAAATCAGACTGGCTGAGCACTGCCCAGGGGCTTTCAGGAGGCTAACCACAAATTTGCTGTGGAGCCTCACCTTCTGAGAGCAGCACAGGTAGAAACTGCTCCCCTTTGATGCTGGACCTCGAATCCATTTTGTTTGCAGTGTATCTGTCCTCGTTGCCATGGTTGTTGCAGCTTTCAAAGGTGAAGTGGTGAGTTCGTGCCAAGAGAGACTGGAAGCAGCCTTATTTCTTCCTCCTGCCTCTCACAGCTGCACCCCACCCACTGCCTGGCCACACCAAGGTCTGACGGTGGGGAGATGCATTTAGTTTGCACCAAAACATCCCCACCACATGCAGCCGTGCATAGCCCCCAACACCAGGGGATGGGGACAGCCTATGTCCCCGCCACCTGTCCCTGCAAGCCTGGTAAGAGTCTCACAAGCCAGCCAAGCCCTTTGTGCAGCCACAGCAGCTCTCGGGAAGGCAGTGTGTGCAGGGCTGGTGAGGATCAAAGGCCAGCTGTGAGTCATTTCAGATCCAGTGAGTGATCATTGGCTGGGGAAAGAGGTAATTAGGTTGGCTTCACTATCTTGCTGTTATGCTCAGGAGAGTAATGGGGTGGTGTTGCTGTCATCAAAAAAACTTTATTTGTTAGAGGTGACTCATTGCATATGAGTCACAGATTACACATGGGAAAAACTGCCCGTGCTCCCTGCCGGGAGCCGAAAGTCCAGTGCAATGTGTCCCTATGATTCTGGCAGCTGGCTGATAATGATAGCATCACCTGGTGAGCGTTCCCTTCCTTTCATCTCACCCAGGGAGAATCTATCAAAGTCAGGTCTGCTCATGCTACCGGTAACTGCATGGGCTATGTCTCTGCCCCACTGCAGAAGCTGAAGGGGAAATTACTTTTGACAAAAACAGCAGAGAACCAGAAGAACCAGATGTAGACCTGTGGTATCCCAGGCTGCCAAGACCTCTCAAGGACTTTGTAGCCCTTGAAAAGGAATTTAACCTGCTGATCCAGGTCAAAACTTTGTGACCGCTCTGTTTTGGTAATAAGATACGGTGAACTTTGACCGCAAAGCTAACACATTTACAGTATCCAAAATCTGTCCTCAGATCTGAATTTTGCAGTAGAATTGGGCCATCTTTTGTTTTTAAAAAAATATTGGGTCAACTTTTATTCTGATTTTACTGATTTTTATTGCAGTGACTTGCAGTCTTCAGTTGAACTGTGTCTTCTTAATAAACTCAATAAGCTTTTTAAAGGTATATGTCCCATTATTTCTGCTTCCAGAACAATCTGAGGTTTGGAAAGACAGAGACAACAAGAAATGAGACAAAATAATTGCTTGGATCTTTTTTTTTTTTTTTTCACTTTAAAACCTATTTTTAGATCTCAGCTGAGGCTTAAGGTTTGTTCTTAATTTGCCCAAACTGTTTTTCTTTCTTCCAGTAGAAGAAACCCAGTCAAATTGTGTTTGCCCTTCAAAACTTAGGTCTGAGAAGTGCCCAGTGCAGAGTTACTGAGTGTAATGAATGTAAACACTGGGAAGATTACTTATTTCCTTTGTACGTGTTCTTTTGAGCTGGAATTTGATTGTACCACTTGAAGAATATCCTCTTACTGTATAAAAACACAGTTATGGAGATCTAATCCTCCATAACCACTCCTTCAGTGGGTGAGTGCTGCAAAGGTGTGTAGCTGTAAAGCAAGCATGTCATGTCTTCTGCAGGGATGCTGTGTATTTTTGGGATCACTCTGTGGTGTTTGCTTTGAGATGGTGGACCCTGGTCCACATATTTCTGCTTTTTCATGAAAACAGCCTTTGCATAATCTCAGACACCCTGAGTGGCTGTCGAAGGTTTTGGCCCTGAAAAGATGTAGCTGCAGCACAGCCAGAAGGTGGATCAACCCCTCTGCTGCCCACCCTGGTGACCCCAAAACAGAACCCCTTTTTATCTCATCACCTCCAGCTCTGTCTTTCTGCCCTGCCTAACCTGCATCCGTTGCTTTCCTGTGCAGGAATACCCGGAGGGGACCTGCAGGTGTCTGCACTGGCACTGAGGCAGTATCCAGCCCAGCAACATCCAGCTGGTCCCCTGCAGATGTGTTGCTGCAAGCCATTCATATCCACTGCAGCTGTCAGAAGCGCCTGGCAATTGCAGCCTCTGCCATAATTGATATGGAAATAGGTGAATTAAAGCTATCTGTTTGCTGAACACATGCAAACACATCTCTCTCTCAGACACATTCACACACACAAAGCTAGATAAAGAAGGGGCCAGAACTGCAGAGTGTCATGTCCTAAGAATCCACTGGGGAAAGCTCAATGGCTGATCTGCCAAAATTCTTC
Source organism: Leptocoma aspasia (assembly GCA_013399835.1). NCBI lineage: Eukaryota > Metazoa > Chordata > Aves > Passeriformes > Nectariniidae > Leptocoma > Leptocoma aspasia. The sequence continues at coordinate 75,213 of VXAX01003114.1, forward strand.
CATTCTCATCTCAATGGCCAAGAAAGAGACTGGTGAAACCAGGCAGTCATTTTTCCAGGAGGCTTGGGAAGAAGAGAGATGATGCCTAGGTTGCGGGCTGGTAAGACACTTGGGAAAAACATAGCATGCTCTACAAGATATGTGCTGTGTTTTGGTAAATCCTGTTATATTTTCCAGCCTTGAAGTTTCTCTGGGTTTAAATAGTATGTTACTGAAGCACAGACCCCAATCCCAGGTACTACAGAAGCTGCAGCCCATACAGTGTGCCTGGTAGACACTGCCTCATCCAGGCTGAAATAGCTGTTGGTAAGTTCTCCAGGGCACCAACAGCCTTGCACCAGCGGCTGGGCACTGTGCAGACACACCAAGACTCTGATCTCTTCTGGTCAGAACCTCTGGGCAGGTTCTACCCCCCTAACTCAATGGGGAATCCTGTTCTGTTTTCTATCTGTCTCCAGAGTAATAGCTCATTTTGCTTGCCCTTCCCCCAGCAGTATGGGTGGCATCGCTTAGAAGAAACTATACAACTGAATAAGAGCCAGTATGAAAGGCCAGATCTTGAATGGATCCATGGGCACAATGGCACTGTGATGTGAGGACAGGCATATCTCTGTGAAGCTGATCTCCTGAGCATGGAAAACAATAGGAGGGCAGATGTAGCCGTGGGGCTGCAGAGTGAGCTGTGAGAAGGACACCCAGAACCAGGGATACACGCTGCATTTTCCAGCTGGTGGGAAGCTCATGCTGTGCTGCTGATATCTCTGCTGATGAAACCACGTCTCAGCCAGATGTCCCTTATTTTGCTGTGAAGCTCTCTCTTGTGGAAGAAACTCTCTTCTCCCCTCCTGTTTCTTTCACTGCTTTCATTGCCAGTTCACTAAATCACACCTGTATCATCTGTTGGTCACGTCACTCCTTTCTGAATTCACACCAAGAGCAAATCAGGATGGATGGAAGCTAATTCTAAGTAAGGAGGAGCATTCACGTCCGCAGCATCAAAGCAGAGGCATGCAGGCACATACCCAGAGCTTGCACTGGCCACTGCTCCTATGGGGCCACTGCTGCCAAGAGCAGGATGGATGGCCCTGGTCACTGTCCTGCATGGGATACAGGGCAAAGGCAACCTCTTGGCTGGAAGGGAAGGGAAGGAGAGATCAGATGCTGCTGTGAGATTTTTTGTTAACATCTTGCTAAAAACTGCAGCAGATGTTGGAGTTTAAATTGCTTCTTCACACCCTTTCATTTTTGTGGTCAGTTTTCCCAGAATTTTTGTGAAGCCACAAAAGACAATTAAGAAAGGCAGAACCAGATCCTGAGCTGGGTATGGCTGTTACACCAGATTGCCCTCACCGATTTTCTGGCACGCAGTTTTCAGTCATGCTAAAAGTACAGCAGACACAAAGTCTGAGTATGCAGAGGGGGACATTGTAGATCCCCACAAAAAATCAGTATAAATCTTCCTGTCAGAACCAGGGACAGGATTTCGACTGAACTTACTCAAAAGATGGTAGGGAGAAGAGAAATTGTAACCTAAATCTTCTTGCATTTTTAAGATTGAAAATTTAGTCTTCCTCTAATCCTTTCTGAAGATTTTTTATTTAGTGTTTCTTTTGCCCTGCCACTAAGCTGCTGCTGCCGTCTGCCAAGGGACTGTCAGTCTGTCTCACACGTTAGCCAGGCCTTATGCAGTTTCTCTGCCAGGAAAGAGGAATGGTGATGGGGAGCAGCCTGATAACAAGTCATCCATGACCCCTTCCTATGGGCTGTCCAAAGCATACTCACTGGCAGACACATACTTCATCTTTGGGATCTCCTGAAGCCTCAGTGAGCCAGGGTTAAACATCCCCTCTCCCTGCTTCTTTATTGTCCCCAGAATGGAAAAGCAAATGAGGTCCAGTCTGTCTTGAAATCTTAAAATGTTTCAGGTGGACTTCAGGAAGAGCAGAGGTCCACAGCAGAGCTGGGCCTCACAGAGATACAGGATATTTATTGTGGTCCGGTTTTCTTGCCAACTGCAGACTTTTGCATTGATACAAAAGGAAAACAAGAAAAAAAAAGACTAGTAAATTTTACACCACTTATTATACCATTATCATGATGCTAAGTGATTCTAAAGTACATAAAGGATCTAGAAAATCAGGTTTTATTCTTTTATCAACTTAGCTTTTTAAATAGAGTTTATTTGATGTTAGCTAGGCACTGGCTGACATACCACATTATTTTTAATAAGCCAAAAATCTTCTCCAGGATTGTTGTGGCTGAAGAATTAGTAAGATAATGTTTCCATTTTAGGAAATCCCCTGAAAACAAATATAAAAAAAGCATAAAAGCTGCTAGTCGGGTTTTCAGGGATCCTTATGGCCCAGGGCTCCCATCAGTCAGTGAGACTGGAGGCAGCACAGCTTCTCCCAGATGTCACCTCTACTGTGCTGAGGGGTTTTACTGGTGTGGATTGAATGAGAGACTGGCCCATAAAATGAGGCAGAGTTTACCCAGAAATTCCCATTTCTGTATTAGTTCTGCCCCAGTGAGATGTCTCTCAGGCTGCCTGGTGATGGAATGCCCATGGGGCACGTAAATGAGCCTCTCCAGTTGTTTTGCCAAGCCCTGATGTTAGGAAAGCCATTTATTTGCTTCTCTGAAGAGGCAGCAGTGAAGACCTGAACTGTCAGCAAATGGGAGGGGATTTTATTAAAAACAAAGGAAGACTGCAGGTGTAAAATGTTTGTCATGCTAACACCTGAACAAACATATTGCTGTGCCCTTGCTTATCTCCTTCCCACTCACTGCCTTTATTGAGTCTTGTGTCCTGCTAACTGCAGACATATTAATCAGGTGGCTAGATTAAAGCAAAGTTACTGCCTCTGGATTTTCTTATCTAGACCATATAAATGTGTCATTATATAGATCAGGGCCAGGCCAGAGCGGTTTTTTATACCTTTGTGATGACCGAGCTGCTCGCTGTTTCCTGTTTACATGAATTCCCTGTGCCTCAGAGGGAAAGCTAGCCTTCTCAGGGACTGCAGCAAAGTCCTCTGTTGTCCCATCTCTACAAAATTATGTACAAATACATGGTATTTTTCTCCTATTTCACCTTTACTTCATCATTTGCATTCTTTTCCCCACAAATGTCCATTTTCTTCTCCAAAAACCAGTTTGATGAAGCAAGGTCTGTTTTTGACCCCATACATTTGACCCCATACATGACCCCATACATGCTCATGGTTGCATTGGTGTTTTGCAAACATCTCTCAGTGATTTCTGCTGTCCTGCACTTGTTAGACCTTGATTTGTTACTGTCTGTCCCTTTCTTTCCCCACTCCCCAGCTGTGTATGAAGAGGTTCCTGCACTGAATGAAGCTGCCCCAGCTGCACAGGGAGTGGTTTGCCCAAGGTGGCATCAGGACAGGGTGAAGGAGGAAAGAAGGGAAGGCAGCTGGTGCAAGTAGCACCACATTACCCTCACCACGGGACTGCATGGTGTGAATGCCTCCTTTCTGCTTGTCTTCCCTCCTCTGCCATTGCAGGCAGAAGCCTGGTGGCTGTGACCTCAGTTTTGTTCTTTCTCTCAGATCCTAGGCTTACCCTCTAGGGCAAGGTTGGACTAGATGGTCTTGGCGGTCTTTTCCAACCTTAATGATTCTGTGATTCTATCTATTGGATTTTGTCTACCTAGCCCACAGCTCTGGAAGTTGTGTCAGTTTCTCCCTTCATGAACAAAGCATAAAACTGATTTTGCACATACTGAAATCCCCAAATCTCTTCCTGTTCCTGTCCCCTTTTTACATTTTTGATGACAGTAGATAAAAACGGTATGCATACAAGCGTTTTGAGAGTGTCACTGTCTACCTCATGTGCTAAAGACACATCCAAACCCATTCTTGGGTTTTTGAAACACAAGATGCTTTTGTGCTAAAATGAGTTTTCTGTGCTAAAATGAGTTGCAGGCACCACGGCAGCAGCATACTGCTATGCTCTAGCTGGGTTTCCTAGTCCCCAGCCGTCAGAGAACCTCTGGAGAAGCTGACCCGGTTTTCAGTCACATTTTTCTGTTCCTTGTTCCCTTTCTGGTTCATTAAAATCAGAGGTGGATTAAAGGTATATCCTGGGAACTGAGAGTCCTCGTGCTTTGGAAATCTCTGAGTAACAGCTGAATGCAGGAGATGAGTAAAGGGGTCATGGCTGAGTAAAGGGGATGGGGCCACAAATCAATGAAGCAATTTCCTTATTTTTTATAAGCAGCCAAGAAAAACACAGCAACATCCTCACACCTTAATGCACGGATTAGTACTCGTGTGTAACATGCATGGTTATGATATTCATAATCAAAATAAATATGTTTACCAGTTCTGTAAATTTCCATAAATTCTTCTTCCTCTTCTGCACATAATATAATTCTCCAAAGACTTGAAAATGTGCATGGTGAGTCTCTAATGCACATTTTATTTGCTGATTTCCCGTGGCTCCGAACAGACATTTTAACTTCAACAGAACATCTCAGCAGGAACTTTCTTATCAGGATTTCTGAGACTCACAACTGTATTCAGAACATCCAGTAAAAAGATTCCTATGTCTCTGGAGACATCCCCGCTTAAAACCATATTTGCTTTCCTGGCAGTTTCCTCTGAGAGCCTTTGAATATGGGGAACAGTGCCATGAGTGTTAAGCTTTTCTCTCCCCATTGCTACAGCTCCAGCAGGCGTCGAGTCTCATGTGCTTGTACTCACCACGCTGCCTGGGAATCTGGCTGTTGCAAAAATGACTGAGATTATCATGACAAAAGGTTCCCTCCACCTTTTGTACCAGGAACCTCTTTTGCCCTAGGAAATGTCTGTGTTTCTGAAAAAGGCTTAGCAGTAATCTTGCTGCCAATTGTTCTCTTAAAGGAGCCTCTCCTGTTCACAGCACCCTGCGCTGTCAGAGGGAGTGCACGGAAACAGGTGCATCAGTTCTGGTGAATTTTGTGTTGCTGGTTTCTACCACAACAGTGGTTTTCTTTAAGGGCTTTTCTGGGATAAAATAGAATGCAAATAGCCGACATAAGCTGCTAAATATAAAGGGAAGATCTGTCCTTTGTGCAGATACGATGCGGTCTCCTTGCTCCTTTCTGTCACTTCATTCTCCGTATGTGAAAGTCTGATGGCCCCTCACTGTTGTGTCATTACAGGCAGTCCACGAAGGCTACAGGTGTACACAGGACCTTGCACTGCAGGTATTTCATAAATCTCCCCAAATGAGTGGAGAGCCAGAACGTGCTTGGGAACTGCTAATGGCTCCATAAACTTTGAGGCCATAACTTTGAGTGGCTGTTAAGTGACAAGGAGGTCCCCAGAGTGATTTTGGTCATGTATTCATTCCAATGCAATGTGTACATTAGCTATTTCTGGCTTGTTTGCATAATAAACGTCTCTCACAGATTTTTGCCTTTTAAGCTCCCCCCTGAGTGGCGTTTATGACAAGTGAGATTGTCACTGTCCCTGAGAAGCCTGCGAAAGGGTGATGCTGTCACTACTTCAATAATGGTTGTACACTGAAAGCAGGTTTTAATGCCTTCAGAGAGAAGTTCTTTCTGTAAGCAGGACACCATGTAGCCTCCATGATACTAAGTCAGACAAGTGATAGTTTTCTCTGCAGTGGAGGCAGGGAGGTGGAGGGAAACCCTGCATCAGTTTCAGGAGAGAGTCAAGCACCAACACCCAGCCCTTGGCAGGTATCTGTGAGCAGAACTCGGGTTTCTGAACCCAAAGCCTCCATCTCTCAGGTAGGAAATAATTCCCTTCAGATAGATGTCATCTTGAGCTTTCAACTCTACTATTTGCATGAAAAGATCTCATCCTGTTGTCAAAACAGCCAAGTCCTCACAATTTGTACTCCATCACAAACTAGCAAATACGAAATGTATTCAAATGCAGAAGGCATTCTGTTACCTCCTTGCAGAAGCTGATCAATATATTTTCTCTCAGCTAGTGCTGCTTCAGTTAGCAGCAGACAAGCTGTTGGATTTAGGCTTCCTGGGCTGACTTTATTTTTAGCTGGGAGTGGCATTTTTCCTCTGGAAGCTTTCCATGCCTCACATCACGCAGTGAAAGCTGCTCGCTGGCATGACACTTTCCCCTCCTTGCTACTACATTCCCTCTGCTGACGTTGTAGCCTTCAAAACATCAGTTTGCTTATTAGATTACCATGCTGCCTGCAGTGAGAGAGAAAAAAACCCCTTGTGCACAGCTTGAGCTGAGCATCGTGCCGGGCACCTGCCTGCAAAGGGGCTGACTGGCACCGAGGACACGGCAGGGTGAGGCAGGCACTGGGGACAGGCAGGACAGCAGCTACAAGGGGCTGGCATGGCAGCTTGGCAATGCTCTTGACCCCACCAGCACCTGGGACCCTGCTCTGTGCTGGGTCAGAAATCTTCCAGTTCAGGTCTGCTGGAGGGAGGTGATGGTGTGCTATGCATGGGTGCAGACAAATTATTTTTGTTGGAATTCACAGGAAAAAAAGTTTTGCTACTCATCTGAGGATTTTGAGGGGCAATACAGTCAGCTCAGACGAGAGCTCAGGTTGGTCCTGACAAAAGCAGTGTGAGGATGTGCTGTGAGAGACCCCCCACAGCAGCTACCACGTGTCTGGGATTTTGACCAAAGTCCTCAGTGGGAGGAGCAGACCCCACATCTTGAGCTGATGGAGACAGGAGAGAATAATGGCATTGTCTCATGTGGTTTGCTCTCCATGTTGAGACCATATGCATTCCTCAGCAGGGCTCATGCTGGTTTCTGTTACTCCTCTGATAGAGTTTCCACCAGCTCCACCTCTTGTAATGAGTCATAGTTCAAAAAGCACACTTCTATTATCTAAATACTAAAGGAGTATGAGTCTTAGGGAGAAATAACAGGAGTAAAGACTCCTCTCAGAAGAGCTGAGCTGGAAAGAAATTCTTCTATTATAATCAATAAACAATGGGGGAAAACAAGAAATCATCGCAGCTCTAAAGAAATATTTAACTGCATTTCAACATCAAATAAATCTTAGGTAGCACTGAATATCTGTGAGAGGTGGATGAAGTCACCTCCATCTCCTAAATCTAGTGACAGCTTATGGTGAAATGATTTGTGCACTGACCTATCTGTTCCAAAATATCTGTCCTTCAATCTTAAAACTCCTCCTTGCCCTTAAGAGCTGTGTCTCCAAATATTCCCTGCACAGCTGTTGGCGTGTCCAGCGTCCACTGCTGTGATACAATTATGCACAGTAAATATTAGCACTAAGGAGTACTGAATACCCGGGTGCTGAGCAGAATTAATGCAGTTCATGCCTCCTCTGTAGTCCAGGCATGGTTCCTAAGAGAGCAATGACAACATTCTGAGCAGGCTTCATACTGAAAAGATGCGCAGATGATCCCTTGTCCCCACCCCTAAACCCCACCAAATCAGATGCACAAAACTGGCTGCTGCTGCCTTCTGGAGGAGCATGCTGCAAGAGCAAGAGTCTTGGCAAGCAGAGTATAAATCATCTGTGATATTCGAGTCTGTTTGAACTTTGCACTTTCTTTTCCTCACCAGATAACATTATTGAAATCCTAGTGTTAAAGACCCACAAGGTCATAATGGAAAACTGAAAGGAAATAATTCTGCACATCCCTGACAGTCTCTTCTGCCAGGCAGATCTCCAGCTTGGGTCTGTGAACACATGAGCCTGTGTGCCTGTGTGTTTTAAAATCTCTGCATTGTTGTGGCCAGATATGCCTGTAGGTCCATATTGTTTTCTGCTCCTACAATAGTGCATGCACACAAATTGGGGGTTTTCTTTATTATTTGCTTAGGTGAAATAAGCCTTCTTGAGCCTGAGCTTTCTTTCCAGCTCAGCTCTTCTGAGAGGAGTCTTTACTCCTGTTATTTCTCCCTAAGACTCATACTCCTTTAGTATTTAGGTCAGTAAGAACTGCCTTCTCTGTCAGATGGGGTGAACTGATGTAATGGTTCTTCATCTCTGTGTAGGGGGGTAGGTACCCACCCACGGTGGTCAAATGGCAGCCACCACACATGTGAGACATGATGAGTTGGGCTACAGTTATATTTTAGCATCTGTGAAAACAAATGCTGCAGGTCAACAAACTCTGTGGCTTGGACATTTGACTCAGGAAGGACCATTAGAGTGGAAAATGTATTTCCTTTTGTGGTTTTCACCAACTCACAGTTAATTTCTCTTTGTCCCAGTGTCACCGATACTCCTGTCACTTCCCATGTCACTGATATTCCCAGAGCATTCTGAGAAACACATGATACTGTGCAAGCACATGCTCCTGCTTACTTAGAGCCAGCCGTGCTGATTAGCCAGACTGTGGGCAGCACAAAATATCCAGCCTGCTGATGTTTGCTGTATTACTCCAGAGGGGAGGAAAAAAGCCCTGCTAGACATCATCCTCCCCTCCTAAAAAAACCCAAAACAAAAATTAAAATTATAATAATTAATTTAACAGTACGCTCCATTAGGAGTAAATTTGCGTTCTTAGAGGGCTCCATGATGGAGTATAAATGCCTCATTAATATTGTATATATCAACCTGGGAGCAGAAGCAAAGTCAGAGAGAATAGTGACTGGCAATACAATGAGCCCACCAGACCCCATGCAGGGACGTTTCCTTTCGTTGCTCAGCTTGCATTCAGATACAGCCCGCTCTCCAAAGGCACCATCTGTGCAGGTTTCCAGCGCCTGGGTTGTGCCTCTGAAACACAGCCCTGGCTGGATTCCTCAGGCTTTTCAGGGCTTTTTGACCAGGGAAAGAAGCTGTGGGCAGGCTGAGTACAAGCCAGACCCCAGCTGACCTTGACGCTGTGTCCCACAAGCTATAAATACTGCTTTCTTCTCGGTATGCTGTGGGAAGAGTTGTCCTGTAAAAAACAGCAATTCCTTGGTCTTCTCAGCGCTCCAGCCCTTCTGATCTCCAGAAGTAGCTTCTGGAAAATCTGTAATACCATGCTCTGAGCCAAGCCTGGCAAGTGGACTGTGATGCTTCAAGCTCTTTCATCCCAGCACAGAGCTGAGGTAATTCACCCATCTTGATGCTGCTGTTTAATGGCACCTTTTCCAAAGAAAAGTAGGAGTTTCTGGACAGGCAGAGGCAGACGAAGATCACAGACTGGGGGTGGCTTCAGTGAGCACTGAGAGGGGGACAAACTCATGGAGGGAGCAGGGGGGGGATAGATGTTACAAGAACAATCCTTGCTCCCTTCTGGCTCTTCCTGGGTAGTAGGGAGCAGAGCGTTTCTCTTGTCTTTTCCAGGGGTTGTCTACTGGAGGTGACTTCACCTGGTATTTGTTTTGGGAGGACTCAGATGGTGGCAGTGGAGGAAATACCCAGATATTAGCTGCTGTTTTCAGAAGCTCTTTCCTTCCAACACCTGGAGAAAGACTTCACACAAGTAATATTTCATTCTTGGGCTCAATCCAAACTTGTTCACTTCAGTTTCCTCTGCTCTGGGATCTCTGAGTTCCTTAGAGTGCTCTTTGCTGAATGAAGTATCTGGGACCACTTAATTCTGTTTCTCTCTATACAACTGGATCCTTCATGAGGAAGAATTAGTGGGAATCTTTTTCAGTATGGATAAATGATGATGCATCTGCACTGAATTGTTCCTGCTCTTAAACAGGGCACAGAACCATGGCTTGCTCAAGGGTAACCATGTTAAGTTTGGGACATCTCACCCACACCTGTGATCAATTCCCATACAAGTGATGATGGTTTATGTGAGTGTTCACAAAGGCTGGGCACTAATGTCAGTAGGGCTTTCCCAGTGGTTTAGGGGATTTGTCCTGCCCAAACTGTGGGAAGTCCTGTTTATTGCCACAGGTAAGCTCTTCCTGGGCACTGCCACTGCACTTGGCCATGGTCCTCCCCCATATAAAGCCCTTGTGGCAAGGCCTCTGGGGAGGAATCTCTTTTCCTTGCAAGATTAGCCCCTTATGAATATGTAACAGGTTACATTACCTTCTTGAATCTGGTATGCCTAGCATAACTAAACTTCTGTTGTATATAATAGGAAAGTTTCAGCGGAAAATAGCATTGCTGATGTCTAACATCCTTTTCTAATTAACAAAGATAATTTTCTGCAATGTATGTGCACCTAATTACCATTCCGCGTGATCATTAAGATGTACACGCAGTTAGCAGGAGCCTTGCTGTTCACTCATCTGGAGAAACCTTATACCCCAGAGAGGGAAAGCACGGTAGAGGAAAGTGCCTGGAAGTCCGGTATTGTGCTCTGAATGTGCTCCAATCCATGAATGAGATACAGGATGCTGCTTTGCCCTACCAAGGGGAATACAGCCATGAGTGATCTTGGGGCTCACCTAATAAACCAAGATACACATTACCAAGTCAGTGATGACTGTAAGCACTCTCAGTGGTTTCTGCTGAGGTGTTTATTTACCTCTCACTCTGTTTTCTTTGGGGCTTAGCATGACGTCCACCCTCTCCTACATTCCTCATGAAGCTAGAAACTTCTATTATCAGGCACACAAGGATTCAGGCACAGTCTGTTCCTTCCTCTGCTGCGCTGACTGCTATCTGACTGTCTTACAATCTCCCCTCTTATTAATTCAGCTCTGGCAGGCAACTGAGTGCTTCTTGCTCTGGCTGAGGTGCTAAATCTGGGAAAGGGAATGCATCATATTAATCGTTGCCATATCTGACCCGTGTCTGGTTTCAATAAGGTGACGGGGTGCGTGAGAGGGTGACTGCTATGCTCAGAAACGTGGGAAGCATTTGTGGCAAGGAGAGAAAGAGTGCCAAGGTAATAACTGGGAAGGGCTTAATTTCCAGAAGCTTGTAGTGGGTCACAGCACAAATCTGTAAGGTTAGGTTTTTCCAGGCTGGAAAAACTCCACTGCATTGGAGTATGACAGCACCCTGTAAATGCTGACTGACAATACCACAGGCTCAGCGGGAGGAGAGGTTTTAAGGTGCCAGGCAGCACCATGTCTGAGTGTGACTCTGAGACCACACATGGCACCTCAATCCCTGGGCTGCAGAGCAGCTGGCAGCTCACTCCTGCCCCATTCACCACTTTTTAACTAGATCTCTGCCGTGAGTTAGGAATGGTGAGCAGTTTTAAAGATGAAGAACACATTTATTCAGATTCCCATGAAGGAAAATTTTTCACTTTTGCAGAAGACTTATTATGGCAAGCACCTTTTTTGCTGGAGGGAGAGAGTGAGCTAAGTCAAGGAAGGAGATGCTTGCGCCATACTCATTAGTTCAGAAACTCTGGAAGACTGAGAGCAACTTCAAGAGCACCTGGGAAAAGCAGATTTGCTGACAAGTAAAGATCAGATGCTATTAGTTATTTTCCAAAGCAAAAGAGACAAATGAGCATCCAAGGCTTGTTGCAAGTCATGGTGAAGTCCAAAAGAGTATTTTGTCTAGTGTCAGTGGGTACTGGAGCAGGTTGCCTGTGGAGTCCAAGAATGAGCTGATCTCAGTTCCTCTTTGTTAGCTTATTTATTTATTTATTTTTGCTCAGGAGGTGCAGAGGACTTTCTTGCTGATAACGAGTGCACAGTTTACACATCTCACACTGTGCTTGAGAGCCACAGTGAGTGACTTGTGAGGGTTTGCAGCCACCTCCACCCTCACGAACGCAGCTGCAAACCCCTCAGGGAGCTGCTGGAAGAGGCACTTGTTTCACCACTGTCTCTCCCTCCTCTTCAGCAACACACAGACTGAAAATCCCACCCTCGGTGATTCAGATCAACAGACAGCCCTGTTATTTCTCAGACTGAGAACTCCTATCGTTTCCTGCTGACAGCTATTTTGGGAATATTAAGCCTGAATGTTTTGGTGGAAAGAGAATTCAAAGGGCCACAAGAGCAGGGGAATGAGTGAATGAACCCAAGCAACTCAACAACACTAAAAATTTTGTAACGCTTTTTTTTAAACACAGAGGGAGCTTTGATAGCTCACATGGCAACAAAGACTTTTGTCATGCAGGCTTTTTGGAGTTAATATGAAAGCATCTCCATTGTGCCAGCGTTCCGTTGCAGGAAGCAAAGCTTGTAGTGGAGCGTGAGATAAAAATATTTGTAAGGCTCATCACTTTTTGACATCTCCACTCCAACACTTCCTCCCCAAAGCGGTGTTTGCAGACAGCTCCGCCGTGACTGCTACTTCTGATCTTCAGCCTCACCCAGCAAACACGCTTGGAGCACATGTGCAGATGCAAACCCTGCGAGGAGGTGGAGGAACTTACAGTGACAGCCTGAAACCAATGGGGACAGCTCATCCCTTCGAGGTGTGTGAGATCTGGCCTCCAGCGAGCAGTCGTTATTCCTCACACTGAAGCACAAAGGAGCTGAATCTGTCTATGAAATTACAATATGCTACAGCAGTGGAAAAATTTTATGTCCTGTGGTCACAATTACACAGGTGCTGGGCCATGCTGGAGACCACTACATGGTTTTGTTTTGATTTTAAAAAAGCAGCTGGAGTTTCAAGTCATTCAATAAAACAAAATCTCTGACTTTCAGCAGAGGTAGTACAGGCACTGGATTAGGATCCATGTGACTAATTTCAAAAGTGTAGCTCTTTTAGAAAAAAAGTACTACACTTTGTATTTCTCTCTTTTTGCTACTTTCTGCCTCAAGATCTCAAGGTAGAGGAACATTTGTACAAATTACAGCTAACCGAGAACATACAATATTTATCTGCAATAAGTGCTTTTACTTCAAGAGTTCTTTGGAGCAAAATGGTGCATATAAATTTGCATTTTAGAAGAAGATTCAGCCTTTCTAGGTCTGTGCAGTGAAGACCCTGCCCTGCTAACTATTTCCTTGTAGCTAAAAATGCCTTAGTATTGCCCTGGTGCCCAATTGTTGTGAGCTTGGGTGGATGACATTGTTCACATGGGAAAAGCAGTGTGCAGTACAGTTACAGGGAATATAAAGGAAGGTAACTGAAGACATGGGGATTGCTACTGCCTGAGAGTGCAGATTATATGTCATAACCATTTGGAAAGCCACGGGTTTCCCAAGCTCACTTTCAGCCTCCAGGCATGGCTTTGTACATACCACATGGTAGGACACATCCATCCTCACAGCAGATAGTGTGGCTTGTGTAGGTAAGCCAGAGAATGACTTTCAGGTGGACAGACCACAGTTTGTTGACATGCCTGGAGAGTCTGAAATTTGGAAAAAAGAGAGAAAGATTCATGAGACTATTCTGGGCTTGAAGTTGCTGTGTGTAGAACTTTCTTGCTACTCAGCAGAGTGGACTGAGTAGGAAAATGAAAAAAAAAAAGTAATTATTTGAATTTGAAAGTGAATTTTGATTTGATTGAGATCAGCAGTCCTTCTGTGTTTGACTTCTGCATTTATTTGTATATTCAAGCTCTACAAGAATGGGGACTTACCAAGTGAATTTTAAACACAGATTTTAATGTACTGACCATTGGTGAATTCTGAATAGTTTACATTCTTGTAAAATTTACACTGTTCTGTTTTGTTACCTAACTCCCCTTACCAGGGAATAGAAAGGGAAATAGGTGGATATAGCAAATATTGCATATTATAATTTATAATGGACTGCTGTACAGGGATGACATTATTTGCTGATGCTACTGTTGAACCTAAATAATGAATAAATTAGAGAATGATGCAAATTTATAGAGAGTTGTCAGACAAAGGTGAAATTCATCATAAAAAATATTAGTTGCAAATGGCTTGCCGAGCTTTATTTCTTACTCCTGTGTCTCTGAGGCACCTTGACTACTCACAGGCCAATAACCTTCAGTTCCAGCACAGCAGGCTATAAACTTCTCTACCTGACTCACAGAATCAGAAGAATTTTAATTAAAATATTTGTGAATATTCATGCCCTCCTTCAGCTCCAAAGTGACCTCAAAGCAGAAGGGGGCTTTCGTTGTCAAGGTATTTCAGTCATTCTTCCTTTCACCTCTCTTGCTGCTGAACATCATGTGAAGCTTAATTTTGCATTGTGTCAGAGTAACAGCAAGGGACTTAGTCCATTAAAGGTCCTACATTTGGGATGGTGACGTTCATTTGTGCCTCTTGGCTCTCAGTACAGCATGGGTGGGGTGCAAATAACTTGGAAATGTCATGTAGAGGAAATGTCATCAGGTAGGGGAGTGGTCTAATGTAGAGGAGTGGTCGTTGCCACCTGGAAAAGGGGGACTTAGATCAGTGATCACTCAGCCAGGGTAGAAGGCTGCAATCTCATGTCAGTGCTGATGGGCTTGCTTGTGTTAACAGGCTGCTGTTAGCATAACCTCTTTTGGGAAAAGTCTTTTGGATACAGGACATCTCTGCTGTGTCAGAGACTTACAGGAAAGAAAAAAAAAAAAAAACAAAACTTTTTGCCCAGATACTTTAAATTTTGAAGCACTGGTGTAGGTCCTTAATTTCCTGTCATTTTTCCTCATTATGTTTGTGGTATCTAATTATCACATGGATATGAATTCTGAAGTGGGCCATGCCCTCTCCCTGCCTATTCCCGTTTCAATAAAGATTATAACGTCTGCTGATCTTGCAGGGGTGCTGCGAGGGACCATTTTATGGCCTTTTGTCCTAGAAGAGAAACTATAAAAGTTCATAACATCTTATTAGTGATGCAGATCAGTTTGGAGTGTCCATAAAGGCTTTTCAAGACATTTTGTATGAAGTGTTTTGAACCAGTGACGGCCCCCATACACTGTAGTGCTGCAGGTTGATGGGGTTCATGCTACCTCAGGCACCCTGGGATGGGAGACATGGGTTACTTTGTCTTCACAGACACCCATGGAGAAATGGTGAAAACAGTCTGCTGGAGGAAACAAATCAGGCCACTCATTCTTCCCACTCAGTTACCCTAAACCTGCTTGTGTCCCTGCTCTTATCAAGGCCTGGATTTTATTTTATTTTATTTTTAAAATCCCCCTCTCTGTGAACAGTCTGTAAGGGAGGCACTGGGTTATTGTCCTTTTGGCTTTCCCATTTGAGATTGAGCTGAGATTAGCCAGGGCAGAACTCCTGCCTCGGTTGCAGTGCCTTTGCTTTGATGCTAATATTTCAGTTTTAAAGTCATCATCTCTCCCCAGCAGATGCCAACCACACCCCCACCCTCACAGGGTGTTGTGTCCTGAGATTCACATGGGCAGAATAAATAGATGTTTGCTCAAGTTTCTCACACACAGGTTTGGCAAGACCCACCCCACCCTTCCATACCCTCTTTGGTCTGGTTTGTTTTCCCTCTCTGCCTGACTGTTCTCCTGTAGGAGCCTGTTGTGATTTCCTCAAGTGAATCCTTTTGGGAGAGTCATTGGAGGACAATGCCATAACTGAAATAGCATACCGGAGCTGAGTGAACATTATAACAAGCTCTTCTGTAACCTGTGGCCTAAAAGAAACACAAAAACAAAATCTGAGGGAGAGTTGCTGTTATTATGTTATAGAGACTGTGATTTCCCTTGCTATGTTTTGTCTCTATCTTGTTTTTAGCTTTCCACCGCTGCTCTGTATGAGATTACAAGACTTCAAAAGCATTTAGCTATTATCCAGAATATAAAATCTCAGCATGACCTGCTGGTTAAATCCTAATCCACTGTGATACAATATGTACCATCTCTTCTCTAGATTAAATCTAACCAGGAAAGAGGAGCCTGTAGCATTTCCTCATCCATCCTGCAAACACCAGCCTGGTGGGAGCAACCAGGACCACTGCTGTGAGCATCCTACTGCCCGTCTCTGAACAGGATGTGTGGGAGAGGTGGGATCTGGTACGAACAGCTGAAGTTCTGGTGTGAAAGAGAAGGCAGCCCTGTCTCCTGATGTTTGCTGACTTTTTCTTGCCCTACTGCTTTCAATAACACCATGGAATGCTGCTGTCTAGTGGCCCATTGCAACCACTGGAAATAGAGTTGTGTGTTGTTTGTCTCTAGAAATCATCAGGGAGGTGGGGATTCAGGGAATCATCAGGGAGGTGGGGAGCAAACCTTTGCTCTCACCACAATGTAACACTGTGTTGCCTGGATCTAGCTCCTGGCCCTACTTAACCAAGCTAATATCCACCTTCTTTGAGGAGTTTTTTCCCTTTCCCCAAAAGCCAGTTCCAAAAAGGAAAATTGTTCCATCTTTAGTTCTAGCAGGTGTGAAAGCTTGTTTATAAATCAGCAGCCCACACAGCATTATGAGGGATCAAAACTTATTCTTTCAAGGTCACTGAAATTGGCTTATCATAGTGCTGGATCTTGTGGTGTGCAGTCACAACCCATTTTTAAATATTTGGATACCGTCTCTCAGAGCAAGTTTATGGCTGGCTGTGTGAAATGCTCTGCATGAGCTTTCAGAGAGCATCCCATTGGCAGCATCTGCTACATGTTCCCACATATAGGCCAACCACATGAGCAACCATCACAAACTGAAGGCTGAAATCAGGCGTTGGTGAGGTCTGTACAAAAGTTTCTGCCCCTCTCCCGGGGTTTGCCAGAGCACAGTGACAGCAAGGGGCTCCTTTGCAGGAGCAGCTTTATGGGTGGAGATGGAGTCAGCCCCGAGGATGCAAGTGCAGCTGCTGAGGGGAGGCAGATGAGGAAGGATTTATCCTCTGCAATCAGCAAAGGAGCTTTTACTATAGAAAGGTTTACTACTTTGGAGGGTACAGGTACTGAGAGCTGGCAAGGAGCATGGAGGTGGAGTCAGTCAGGCATAAGTAAAATACAGGCTTTTGGGTCCATAGGATATGTGGTTCAGCACCACTAGTCATATAACAGGTTTGTTTTCTTCCCTGTCACACTTCCACAGTATATTGCATCCAAATACCACTAAAGAAATGACATGACACAGTATCAGAACATTTTTCCTTCCTCATAGCAAGAATATATAATAATCTCTCTGGAAAGCACATCTCAGACTGTTTCCAAGAACAATAGGTGCTTGTAAGGCATCCAGTGAAGTCAGAATAGCTGGAGGCTGCAAGTCACATAATAACTTTTTGTGCTTGCATAGTGTTTCATTTTCAGACTGATCGAGTAGGAGACAGGAAATAAACAGATTTTTTTTAATGGCTACTTTTTTTTTTTTTTTTTTTTAAACCAGGACTTGCCATCTTAATTATCACACTGGTAAAAACAAGATCATGCCACAGAAGCAGGGCTCCTCCTCTTCAGAGGAGACCATGGGAGCAGAAGGAGAGTTCTGGGAGTTTGGAAGAGGATTTACATGGCACCACATGTGATGTAAGATGGAAGCAGGTCTCTGAAGTGGTGTCTAAGTGATACCCAGCTCACACTGGGACTGGAGCCTCCAGCAGGTGTGGGCTGTAAAGGTGTTCTGGTCTCTCTACTTAAATGGTGCATGGTCGTTTCTGGCGCTAGGGAAAAAGAAGATCATCACAGAAACTCATGGGACATGATTATTCTTTATCGTGACTTGATTCATTGAAAGGGAGGCCCTAATATTTAAGGTCCGTTTTGCTACCTATCTATGACAGAAAATACAGGTTTCACTTAGCCTGGCTTGGGAAATGAGATGGTGTTACTTAATCCTTTAGGCTGGGATTAGGTGCCTAATGTACTGTGTTCTTTTCAGTGGTGTGGACAAAATCACAACAGGCTCTGAATCATTGCTATTATATATGGCTGCTAATTAAGGTTACATAGACTTGGATTTGAGGAGGATTTTGAAAAGCTTATTTGTGTTTGCTTTTCTGCTGAAAACCATTAAAAAAAATTTCATTAAGCGATATAAAACCAGATCATAATGTACAAAATCATATTTGCTGGAGAGGGTTTTCAGCACTCCCTAGGAAGAAGTCATTTATGATAATCTGAATTACCACAATTTGGCAGGAGGAGAAAGAAATTGAGGAATTTGTACAATTCCAGGCCCTGTTTTCTGACTGTGCCACTGTCACCCATACTCTGGGCAGCTGCCTTGTACTATCAGGCAGAGAGAAGTGGGTGCAACAAGACACTGCTTTGAACAGAGGCCAGGTAGCCAGAGTTATGGCACTTAAATCAAAATTTGGGTTGTGCTTTTTTCCTCTACATGATTTTCTGCAGAGGCTGGGTATCTATGTATGTGCTTTGGCACAGGGGTGTGGTGCTGTATTCTACTTGGCTGATGTTGAATAATATTTAGTTGAAATATACAGTTCTTCTAGTCTCAGAAAATACTTCTATCAGCAAGTCATTCATTTCAGTGTCAGGACAGGACAAACAATTCAGCAAATATTTTCAGGAAATACAAAAACGTAAAAACCAGATGCATTTAATGGACTTCGTAGTAGCATTTTTGGCCCAGAGATTTTTATTTTGCAGTTTCTGTCATTTGACAGAATCTTTGACAATTGGAGTATTTATTGGTAAAGAATCCACTTTTACCTCCTTCTTCCCTCCCCCCTCCAATATGTCCTTACATATATCTTTACATCCATACTTGCCTTCCAAGTGTGAGGACACATATCAGGGATAGGGGAATGCTGAGCTCCAGGGCCTTCTGTGTCTGATTTGTAGCTCTGAAAGAAAACTTCACTATCAAGCTTTAGGATATTTTTGGATACTGACTGTCTTTTCTGTTGAAATTCTTTCACTCAAGTTAAAAGGACTTGAATATGCAAAGCAAAACATGCTTGAATGTTTGGACCAAAACCTGACACTCAGCTATCCTTGTTGGAAAACCACCCAATTCTTCTCACCTTGTCTGAGCCAATGAGTATTTACCTATTTCAGTGTCACTCCACTTTTTGATGCTTGAAATTTCCCCTTTCTCTGTCTCTCCACCACAATCAATTTATAGCCCACTGCCAAAAACTAGGCATCTCTGCCCACTCTGTCTTGGGTGTTTCAGATCATCTTGTGTCCACTCCATCCCAGAGTAACCACACATTTCCCATTTACCTCGCTGGAGACTGACCTTGTGCCAAGGTTCTTCCTCAAGTGCTAGCCCACACCTGAACCCCTTCCCCAAGCTTTTCTCCACATGACTTTTAACCATGTTTTGGATCAAAAATCAGGCACCCCAGGATGCCTGTTCTCTGGATCACTTCTCCATGGTGGTAATGACCTTTTTCCCCAGTGCATCTCTTCACAGAACTAACAGCACCTGGCAGAAAGAGTGGATGGAGATTTTCATGCATCTCCAGCTCATTTTCCTTGCTATTTGGGTGGTTCAGTATGCTCCATCCCTGCTGTAGGGAGGGCCTGAGCCACAGACCTTTGGAGGTGAAAAGGAGCAGCCTTCTGACCACCTGCATACTCCTCAGTATGGGGAATAACCCTGGAGCCCAGGTAGGATACTGGCCCTACACTGACCTTCTCTTTTTCCTTTCTAAAAAAAAGGGGAAAAGAGGATTTGGACAACTCAAATGGACTTTTTTGGGTTTTTTTGTTCTGGGCATCTAACTGAAAATATCAATTATTTCCACAGGCACTCTGCCAAACTCCTGCTCTCCATGGCTAGCGCTCCAGTGGAACTTTATGGATTTATTATCACAGAAGATTCAGCCTCGGCTCTTTGGTTTCTATAAACAATGTTACACTCTTCTTTATGGCTACTCACACCTCTTCAGAACTCAGTGCTAACAGCACTGCTCCATGCACATCTGCACATCTGCTACCTGAGGTTAAAAGCTCTTGACCCAGCCATGACCCAGCCATTCCTCTTTCTGTTGGAGCTGTGCCATTCTTGGCCTTTCTGCTTGTTCTTTGTGTAGTCCAAGGTATAATTCAGCTGTTGCCACTATTCCCCAAACACCTAAATTGCTTTTATTTCTTACAGCTGACACAGAGGCCAAAATACTTCATGCTACTAACCAACTCTGTGTTTAGCCTAGTAGGTTGCAGGACTACCTTGCCATTAAGGCTGCCTTTCCAGGAAAGGGCACAGCTGGAGAGTACTTGGCCCTACCTCCCTGTGCACAAAACTGGAGTGGAGTAGCTGGGATTAAGCATGGCACACCTTGTAGTAAATTCCAATGTGTTGACAAACCTTCCTGTCCAGTTTGCTGCCAGTAGGAAAGGCATGACCAGCTACCAAGGGAGCAGAACACAACATGGATGTGAGACACCATCCTCAAAGGTTCAAACAACAGGTAGATCTTTTAAGTCTTAAAAGATGACCTCTTTCCTTGGGAGATGAAGGTATGTATTTTTAACAAAGTTCCCCTAAAGTGCTATAAAGGGAAGACCAAAGCCATCAGGGAGGTCCCAGAATTTGGAGGCTCCCCAGAGTGTATACTATGGGAATTTTGTTCTTACAGCTAGATGAATGCACGATTCTTTCCTTCTAGAGCAGGGGTGGCCTGACATTTTTAAACCTGGACTTGGTGTTTTGGTCTGTTTATGCCATTTTGTAACTCTGTATCTTCAATTTGGACTCCATATGAACCACCCAGGATTTGGGAATGGCATTCCTCAAACACAACCAAGCATCTGGAGCATGATATTCCGACGAAAAAAATTATGTGTTCCCTGATTAGCACATGCTTATTCATGGAATTTGTTTCTTCTGTGGTTTAGATGTCTAGTTGAAGTTTGACTGCAAACTCAGTAGTACAGTTGGTGACACATCATCCGTGCTGCAGAAGTCCATAAAAGTACCATTTCTGCCACAAAAAGTCACCATGAAGTAATGTAAGTTTTTCCAGCGCTTTTGTTCATATTACACTTTAATGCATAATGCAGATTTTTTATTCATTAGATAATAGATACTTCAGGTAATGAAAATTCATTCTGTGTAGCAGAAATACCAAGAAGAAGTGGATTCTTATAGCTGTTCAAGGGCTCAAAAGTGGATACTTGTATGCTTTCATGTTTGATTCTTGTTCCACATCACTTCAGAAGAATAATTTTTGTTGACAGAAAATTGGCCAGGCTTAATAAAACAAGGTATTTCTATATCAGCTTCCGAGTTCTTTCTAATATGTTGTCATTTTAGGAGCTAATTGACTTCATAGGCAAGTTACATTGGGACCAAATTTTCAAAGGCTTTATGGCTCTGTGGAAAGATAATCCATAGGAAAAAATTTCAGTAATACTAGCAAAGATTAATCTGTTTTATTTCCCAGGTCTGCAGGATGCAGAGCACCACTGAATGCTATTTTAGGGAAAGAAAACACATAGTAAAACTCCCAGCTCATGTGATTCTCCCGGCTGTCACACATGGGTGGCACGGGGGCTATTTTGTCAGGAGAGGGTGACCATCTCAAAACACCTTCTGGTTGGTGCCACAGGAAGCTGGAGAGCTGACCCACTAGATGTAATTCCAGATCCCTTTAGAGGTTGACTGCCTCCATCTCCCACTGGCAGCTGCACAGTTTCTGAACCTGCTGCCTCCAGAGGAACCTGAGCTCCAAGAGCTGAAGTTGCTCAATTCAAGGGAAATAGATACACTCGTTCCCTTGGATGTTACTGTCTCCCATTTTGTTTTGCAAAGAGAAGCAAATCACCCAAGAAGACTTCAGAGTCAGCTTGTCAGAAGATGTTATGCAAATTACCAAATCACATGGGCTCATATTTAGAGCAGGCAAGTGAAAAGAGAGAAGTGTTTAGCTGTAACATAGTCTGAATTAACTGCCTGACTTTGAGGCATGAGATTGTCAAGTGACTTGCTCATTCAGATGACATGCAAGGTTGCAGGAAACCAATCATGTATCAGAACTGAACTTTCCAGTATAAGCACTTGTGTGCTCTACACACATATATGTATGTACAAAGAAATTAGGACATACATACACACACACACATGCACAGGTATACTGCTCAATTGTACCCTCTTGTAAAGTCATCCTCATTGAAATTACCATGTATTTCACGAAGTCAAGAATTGTTTCCATTTAAAAACTCATGCAATCCTTCCTGTCTCATGACATTCAAACCTGTGGGCCTCAAGAGCAAACCAGCAAATCTTTGGAATGGGAATTGGCTACATGTACTGTTGTTTCTACTTTCAGCAGGAGACCCCTTAGGCCCCCTGTTTTACAGATTTCTGCAACTCATGTTTTGGATTATGTTTCTTGCTAAATGTCAGAAGCCACACGAGGATGATTATTGCAAGGGCAGTCACTGCTCCCAGGCCAGCCCTTCCTCATTCAGACAAGAAGACCACTGCAAACTCTCAAGGTTTGCAAGTAAAAACAGAAGTGCAAAGTGTATAGTGCATAGGTTCCAATTTGAGCTCCTCCATGGCTCTTCCCTAACTTGCTCAGCAGCTCTGGAAACATGTTTGGACAGAACAGCAAGTAATTTCTGCACCACCCCTGCTCAGCGCTGGCTACCCAGAGAGGGACATTTCTCTGTTTATCAAAAACAGAAGTCCCATCTCCCAAAAGCCACAGTGCCTGTGTGAAATGGGAATGAACAGGACTGAAGGGAAGAAGGCTGAGGTCCAGAGAGATCAGGCTGAGGCACAGGAAGAAAAGTCACAGAGGCAATTGCCATTATGGTGCAGCAGTTTGGGGTCCTGCTGAACCACTGATCAAGAACACCCCATAAGCAGGGGCAATATCTTCTTGCAGCATAACCCTGCTCTGTGAGTATGAGAAAGCTGTCTGTTGCAGGAGGTCACCTGAGCAGCAGCATGGTGGCCCCTCATCCACAGGGCTCTCCTCTCCTGGACAGTCACACAATTACTGCCTGTTGTGGCCACAGAGCTGGGAACCCTGCTTGTGGTCCTGCATGCTTGAAGGTGTTGCCTTCTAATGACTGATACAGAAACAGGATCAAGTCCAAAAGGGAAGGTAGGTGGGCATGTTTCATTGAAGCCAAAGTTCCACAGGTTCACAGAATAGTAATACTAATAATACTACAAATTAAAGTGTGCAGGAATTACTGAATTTTGCATATCAGATTTTCCCAAATATTTCCATACATATGTTGCAGTGAATTACAGCTTATTTATATATTCTGTAAGTTCGAGTTCATGGGCAGGCCCTGACTTCCTGTGAATGATATAAAGCTGCCCACAACGCCAGTGCAATCTCTGAAGCAGTTTGTCAGTGTCTTCAAATGAAAATGTGGCAAATACTCCCAAAACTCCCATCTGGGGCGGTATTCTCCCTTCTGTGCTGCAGTCAGATAGCAAAGACTCCTCAAATGGGTGGAGGAAAATCTCCTTACACAAGCATTGCACATACTGGTTTTGGTCTGTCACTTCCTCACACCATGACATCGCCACCTCCCACCCTCCACTGCTCTCTGTAACCTGGAGTTAAGAAAGCAGTTCATCTGATAACTCCAGGAAAGGTCACAGCATTTGGTTTAGCATTTTACTGAAAGAATAAGCAGCCTGGTTCTCTGGAGTGCCAGGGATGATGATCTAGTGGCCTGTGCACAGGACCAGAAGTTATAAATTCCTAAATCTTAATCCCAGCACTGACAATTACTTCTCTGGCAACCTTGAACAAATTGCTTAACCTTTCTACTTCTGCCTCTCTCCACTGCAAAATTGTGAATTCTGCCTCACCAAGCTTTTTTGAGAGTTAATTTTTGAAGGTATGTGTTTAATTGTCCGTCTGCTGGTGTTGGTTGTGTTCTCTGTGTTTGTCTGTGTCTAACACAGTTGATATCTGCTTCATGTGGATGTTCAGAGCCTGATGGAGAAACCTCACACAGCAGTTTCACCTCACAAAGAGGTCTTCTAGCAGGCTTGGGACAGGAAGAAGGAATGATTACAGGAGGCTAAAGGAGACCATTGACCTGTCAGAGTGCCTTTCTTGTAGGAAACTTTCCTGGTTGTTCCTGAGTGGTGGGAGAGGGGCATGGGCATTACTGTCTGTTGATGCTTCAGACCATAAGAATCTCTGCCTAATTGCCTGCTGCAGAAAGTAGGGCTGTGCCTTGGAAGAGGAATGATGCTGTAGATGAGCAACATGGTGTGTCTGCTGCAGATCTGCTGTCAAATGGTAACTCAGAATATTTAACTTTTAAGAAATATGGAATCAGGCCCTTCATGACAGTTGCACTCTGAAAAGAGTATGAGCGAGGCAGCAGTATATGCCTCAACAGTTTCACCTCTCTACACTCACCTATCAATGTTACTTCATGTGCCATTAATTAGACTTAATAGTCGATACTTTATCTCCCTTGTCATAACAAATAAGTCTGAAAGATTCCAACAAAAAAAAAAGCACTCAACATTAACAAGCTCAGTTTTCCTGACAACCTGAATTCAGCAGAGTGCTTCAGCATCTGCTTAAAGTTCAGCAAATGTTTAGGTGTTCTGTAGTTCTGACGTGTTCTGAGACAGTACCAAGTGAAGGGCAAACCTCCAAGGTTGGGTTGCCCAACCTTCCAAATTGATGTTAGTAGTTCTGCCCTGGGGAAGTTATTGTCTCCATTCCATGCTATTGTTTGCCTAAACAAATAGATGGTGGGTGCCTTTCATTTGACACTGATCTTCAGCTTAAGGGCAAGTCAGTCATTTGGAACCCAAATTTTCCAGCTCAGTGGCTACGTTTTTGCTTCCAATCTGGCTGCTTATATATGAATTTTTAGTTAGGCAGGAGATCAGCTCTGAAAACTTTGGCTCCAGGTAGCAACTGCATTTCAAACAAGCTAGCCTGAGCATACATCACAGAAATGTGCTACAGTCAGAGCTGGGGATGGGGAGAGCTCTCAGAGATGCTACCCAACTATTTTTGGTTCCAACTTGGGTCATTATATACTCGCTCTCACATTCTCAAACTTGAAGGACATGAGCCATGAAAGTTGAAAACCTAAAAGACAGAAGTGTTACCTCCATTAAAGCCAACAGTTCCCCAGATCTCATTGGAAGTTCTTAACACCTTGAGGGGTCAAAACTGTATGCTATAAAAATATTTCTGGAACTTTTAAATATTTGGGCTTCCAATCCTGGCCCAAATATGGAAGAACAAATGAGTTCAAAACACGAAGGAAAAAAAAGATCCCAAACCAAAGTGCTCACATTTTCACTGGATCTTGAGGGGTTTGAATTTTGTCGGAGGGAGATTGTTCAGCTGTGCTTCTGTTTTTATTCCAAGTGTCTTCGTGCACTCCTGAATGAGCACTAATACAAGAAGTAGCATGGCACAAAATAATCTAAGTTTATGCCTTCAGAACAAAGCCCAGAAATATGTGCTGCTGTAAAGATTCCTGCTGTGCTGAGGTCCGAGGTCTGCCTATATCTTTATTGGTGAACTCCTGCAGGAACAAAGAGCAGGCAAAGGCATGACTTGAACCAAGTTGCTTCTCACTGCTGCAATGAGAAATCAGTCCCTGCTGCTGCCAATTAGAGGGCTAATTGAGAAGTGGATCCTGGACCCTTGGAGAATTGCTATCTGAAGGAAATTTCCTGCCACTGTCAATGGTGCTGTGATACAGAGCCAGGCAAAGGCTGAGCTAACAGTTACTGGGATAAGCATTGTGAGGGAAAGTGCTGTTTGGAAAGAAAAGTATGATGCTTCAATATTTATGCAAGGTTTAAAGAGTATATGAGATTTGGAAGAAAACAGGAATGCAGGCTTGCTTTCTTCGGGGGCTCATGTCCCAGAGACCAGCAGCAGGTTATGTCTAAAACTGCTGGGTATTTGTCATTAAAAATCTCCTGAAATGTGGCATGCTGGACTTCTCCCATGGCCAGAGCATTTCAGGCTCTTTCCTGATGAGGCCTAAGATAATGTTATTTATTTATAAAGTCTTCCAGAGTGTCTATTTTGTATTAACCACCGACCTTTGTCACCTTCCCTCTCTATCTACAGTCCCACCCCAAAAGCCAGCTGAGCTGATTAATTGTTAAGACCTAACTCAAATTCAGGACTCTCACATGAAATCAAAAGATTAAATCTAGATTAAATCTGATTGCCCACAGGTGCAACCTCACAGAAGTTGTTTAAGCTTAAACTAGGGATGAATTTGTCTCAGAGTCATTAATTGCTTTGGTTACTTGCATTTCTTTGCCTGAAAGACATTTAATGCTCATTTATTTGTTGCAAAACAGTTTTACATCACAGTCAGTATCTGGCACAGAAGGAAAGACAAGCAAACCATCCCAAATTGCCAGGAAGCTATAATCCTCAGGGAATTTTCTCCTATCTAAATTGGAATTACCTCAGTAACAGAAGGTTACTGAGGAATACTTTAATAGGAAGGAGTGAAACAGATCTTCCATTGTGATCGGCCATGCAAGCTCTCTCTGTTCTTGGTAGAAGTAGGGCTGAATCTCAATGTAGGAATATATCTGGATCACCACCCAACCCTGTGCCATCATTTTGCCTTTCAGAAGGGTTCATTTTTTCCCCAGATGCTTTTCCAAGTTCCTTTGCCAGACTCTGCACTTTTAAGCTATTACTGGCAACAGATTCACAGCAAACCAGTATGAAGAAAGAGGATTTTCTCCTAGGATTCCTGACCTGAGCAGAAATAGGCAGTACTGGAAATAGTGCAAAACCCATCTTCCTTGAAAACTTTCCAGCCCATTTTTGCAGACTGTAGACATTTGGGCAGTACAGATGAACTCTGGATAACCACCCAAATTTTTGGGTTTACCCATTGCTAAAAATATCACAGACTGGAGGGCACTGTCCTGAACTGAGTCTCCAGGCATTTTGAAATACACCCAGCCCTGGCTGAAGTGATCATTATAATCTGGCAAGGAAAGCAATCTGTATTCCAAACTGTAG
Source organism: Leptocoma aspasia (assembly GCA_013399835.1). Taxonomy (NCBI): domain Eukaryota; kingdom Metazoa; phylum Chordata; class Aves; order Passeriformes; family Nectariniidae; genus Leptocoma; species Leptocoma aspasia. Next base: position 101,832 of record VXAX01003114.1, read on the forward strand.
CTATTTTTAAAATGATCTTGCCAAAGCCCTGTTGGAGACTGAAAAGAAAACCATTTTAGCCCAAAAAGGATGATCAATAATTTCTTACTCTTGATGTAGCATTTGTTTGTAGGAAACATATAACTGTAGGTAAATTGCATACATCTTAGCAACTGTTAAGATTTGTAATCTTGCTCTAGAGTCCAAAATAATGGAAGTAATGTTTTAAAAAGCCTCCAAACTCTGTTACAAATTTTAGTTACCACCTACTCATGGCCTCCCACGCACTCCAGGAAACCAGCTAGATTTCCCAGCTGCTCTGCAGCAAGCTCTTTACAAGCACGAGTACACTTATACTCTAAACAAAGCTGGAGGTTTCCCTTACAGATGACTTTACTATCTTTTTTCACAATAAAATAGGCCAGAGATGTCAAGCCATATGGTGGCCATGTACACCAGTGTGGTCAGGTGAAACAATGGTAAGGAAGTCTGGTTGCATTTAATGCCTTTGGGGATTCCCTTCCCAAAGAAGCTCATTATTTCTGAAAAGAGACAAAATAAAATGTTCAAGGCCAGGTTGGATGGGGCTTTGAGAAACCTGGTCTAGTGGAAGGTGGCACATGGTGCGGGGGTTGAAATGAAATAATCTTTGAGGTCCCTCCCAACCCAAACAAATCTATGATTCCATGATAAGCAACATTAGAGAGCAGCTTGCAAAGGTGGTAGTGGGTAGGCTGTTGTCATCGACACCTGTCCTGGGAAAGCCATTTGTGTAAGGAGTGGGAGAGAGCAAGGGTGACAGGAGAGCATGATCAATGCAAAGAGGAGCCTAAATAGAAATAAGTGAGCAGGGAGTGAAATCCAGAGAAAGGACAGTGTGAGCCATAGTAGAGTGAGTGAGAGCAGAAGATGACAGCAGTATCACCTGTTCTCAAGTGTGTGAAAGGAGGGACTCAGGGGCAGGGGTGGATTGCTGGCAAATCTTTTCCTGTTTTTACCTTCTATCTGCATAAGACAATGATGGATTATCTACATTTAATAGGAACTTATGACCCAATGAGTGATATTTAAAAGATTCAGTGATGCATTTAATAACCAAACATTCTTCCTGATTAGTGCTTATTTGATCTCTCGAGGATAGTGCTCCCTCTGACTGAGATTTTTTAAAAGTGCCTTTGTCTCCCTATAGTTCATGCCAGAGTCCAGGGAAGCTACAGACCTCACAAATATCTGGGGAGTTAATTTTCCTGAGAATGTATGAATTATATACTTTATACTTCTTTGGTTGCTCTCTCTCTCATAGCATCCTTTTAGAAGGATGCAGAAGTTGGAAAGAAGAAATCCTGATGATTCTTCATTAAAGTTGTTTTTCTCCTTTCTTTGTCAGTTTTATGAAGACTTTGAGCATTAATGCAAATTCTTAGCCATTTGCAAAGGTGAACAAAATTGATTTCAAGTAATGTGCATGAGTTTATTAATTTAAATAAAACCAAAAAGGAATGAACTTGTGCCACTTGGCAGAGGCTGTGTTTCTCCTCTTTCCTGAGTCACATTTTCGAAAATGTGCTAGCTTGGATTCTCAGCTCTCCATCTGAGAGGCAGAGAAGAATCAGAGGTATAGAGAATGGGAAAAGAAGCACTATTTTTGACATTGAAAATTCACTTCTAGTGAGACTACTCCTTGTCTAGACTACTTCTAGTCCTGAAGATAATCAGGAATGTGCAGTATCCTAGGAGAAATGGATTGCTCTGTCTCTGGTCACATTTCTTGTTTGGTATCCATTATGGTTTTTTGGGATTCCCACTAAGGAGAGGAAATCAGCTTTCCTCTTAATCTTGCAAAGGTTTCTCTTTTCTACTCTAAATCCCTCAAACCCATTTAAATTGGTTTCAGGGAAAGGGGCAGGAGTATACCCTAGTCATCTATCCCAATGCTGGCCTGAACTTACGGGCAAACACAAAACATCTGCTGCAGTCCAGGCAGTGCATCATTTTTAACCTTCTGCTGTAGGAACTCTGAAAGCAGGATTTGTATCCAGAGGGCACCAGCTGATGAATGGTGGCTGTTTCCTTCTTGTTTACTCTGTGACTACGTTCCAAAGTTAATCACCATTCGACAGACATGGGCAAACAAATCTTTGCCCATCTCAACAGCCTTGTGTTCTCCTTTAGCATAGGTCACTGTGACTCAGCAAGTGAGGGAAAATCCTGAAGTACTTCTTTAGGTTTTCCTACAAATCACTCCATCACAGAGAGGGACTTGACCACCCACAGCAGAGTAAGAGCTGGTTCCCTTTGTAGAAGCCCCTTGTCTGCATGCTGGCTTCGCTGCCTTTAGCTGAACTCCTCAAAGAAGGGTTTTATAGGCAAGTGCACCAATATCGACCAGATCAGACTTAATGTAATAACCATTCCCCCACAGCAAGGAGAAAATGCCACCTCCCTAAATCCCCCATGCCTGCTCCTGCCATCTCAGGGGCCCCCTCCACCTCCAGTGAGAACCTGCTGGCTGCAGCAGTGTAGGAGCTTTCACCCATTTTATTAGCACAGACCAGCCTCCACCACCTGCCTTTGCTTTATTTCCTCATAAGAGTCACAAAACTTTTGATGACCTTCCCTTTTGCTCCTGAAGAAAGGTTAACAGCCCTTGGGGCTTTTTGTTTTTCCTTCCCCTTCAAAAGTCAGCTTAGTTTTAATGATAAAAATAAACAAGACCATTGAAATGTCCCCATGGATCCAAGCCTGGTTTAACTCAGCAGAAGGGCACTTCCCCTCCTTTCTTTTGTCCATTAGACCTGCCACTGAAACCTGTACTTGAATTTCAATGCTTTTTCTATGTGGTCATGATTTATCTCCAACTTTATCCTGCTAAGTTTGCTTCTCAAGCTCATTCTTCATTGCATCACAATAAAAGCATTATACAGCTCATGGATCCCTACAAAAAAATTTTTCTCAGAGCAGTTAACACAAGAAGTCATTAATGAATGTTGCAGAAAATATTTGTATTTTCTGTGTATATGCAGTTTGTACACTGTTTATTCTAATAACCTGTAAATAAAAAGCTGTATATTTCTCCACAGCTCGATCTAGAGCTATACATAGTAATGCTCATTCACAGAACCAGCCCTGTCTAGTGTGTGACAGATTGACACATACACAAATTCATTCTTATTTGAAATATCAAAATAAAAGTGCCTTCTGTATTTTCTGCAGAATATTCTACCTTTAAATGGGTCCAGGTAGTTTCACTGTAGATGCAGATGATAACACAAGAAGTCATTAATGAATGTTGCAGAAAATATTTGTATTTTCTGTGTATATGCAGTTTGTACACTGTTTATTCTAATAACCTGTAAATAAAAAGCTGTATATTTCTCCACAGCTCGATCTAGAGCTATACATAGTAATGCTCATTCACAGAACCAGCCCTGTCTAGTGTGTGACAGATTGACACATACACAAATTCATTCTTATTTGAAATATCAAAATAAAAGTGCCTTCTGTATTTTCTGCAGAATATTCTACCTTTAAATGGGTCCAGGTAGTTTCACTGTAGATGCAGATGAATTTTCTGCCATTTGTATCACTGCTTAAATGTATTATTCATTCAGAATGATTGATTTGGTGTTCTGTCCACATTGCTAAAATGCTACTGTCTGTTCTTCTGTCTATTAATCTGTTTTAGTGTCTTACAGAGACAGACCTATAGAAAACACTTTTTGTTTCTGTTGATGCAATGACAAAAAAAAATTCATAAAAAAGGAACAGTTTGATCTTTGAATTCATATACATAAAAAAAATCTATACCACAGAGATGACTGAATAGCCAAAAGGACAGCTTTTTATATTCTGCCAGTGGTGTGCTAGAAGCACGGTGCATTTGTTTCTGCATGATTAGTTGGATGCTGGGCTGGGGAGCCAGGAGGAGACATCGCAGCAGAGGAAGGAGATGCTCTCTGTAAGATCATGACCTCCATTCCAGTGTCATTTCACACCTCAGGCAGTGATCTTGTTACATCTCATAAGCTAAGCAAGGTCAGCCCTGGTCAGGCTAAGCGCTTGAATAGCAAACTTCTGAGGAAAAACTCAGGCACTGTGGAAAGCAGGGCTGGTGGCTGGGTAGGTGACATTATTCTCTTGGAGCTGGTACAAAAGACGTGCTCTTTTAAGAAGCCTCTGTGCATCCGCCGTGGCTCTGCTCCGGCAGCTAAAGGCACTGCCTCTCAGGTGAGCCAGGCCCAGAGGCTGCAGCAGCTGAAGTTATTAACAGCATTTCTTCCCGTTTCCCCCTGGAGCAGAGGTGCTAACCCCACTGCTGCCCAAGCTCCACACTTGGGTGATTACAAGTGTCCCCAGAGCTCCCCGCTGCAGAAGTCACACTTCGCTCTACTGCTTTGGCAAGCTGGCCCAGGCAGCACTGCTAGCAGACTCTATCCCTGAGCAACCTGCAGCTCAGGAGGAGGCAAATTGAACATATGTGCTGGGAAAGAAAACTCTGGAGTTTTGGAAGGGTGCTTACTCATGAAAGGGAAATAATGAAAAGCCAAGAAATGCACACATGAAAATCAACTTGGTGCCACCAGCTCTCCTGATCTCTTCCCTTGTGTTCCCAGTTATAGTCTGTCTTCTCTTCTGAGGAGTCTTGACTCATCTAAGACACAAGCCCCTATGATCCCCACTGTCTGCTGCAAGAAAGAGTGTTACACCCCTCACGTCCTGGCAGAAAGCTCCTTCTGGTGTTATGGGGTGAAGGTATCCTATTGCTGTAGTTTTTGACAGCAACATCAGGATTCTGGAAAGAGAGGAAGACAGCTGTGGTGTGCTTTGCTCATTGAATGAGATGCAGGACACACTGCTAGGGAAACCAGATGAGAAACAAACTCTCCCCAAACCCACAAGTCCAATGCCAACTACACAATTTAAAATGTGCAGCTATATGGTACCATGTTTAGAGAGATGACTAATTTGGGTATTTAATGAAAATGTAAAAACCCTCTTAGACTTATTAGAGTAGAGACTTATTAATGCTGCATCTCATGCCTGAAAGTACTCTGCTTAACATTTCAATTGTGAATTTTCTGAAGCAGAAGGTGTTTCCTAACCCCACTTTCCATCTCTCAGTTACAAAACAGGTGGTGAGATGACCACCCCATCAAAGTCCTAAAAATAAAGGAATTCAGGCTAGCAAAACTAGAACTTGACGAAATATTTTGCTTGGTCTTCAGATTTAAGGCTTGTTACCCCCATTCAGTGCAAAGAAGTCCTTCAGAAGACAAGGGCTCGTTGCTGTGCCTCCCCTGATGGTGTGGGAACTCCTCTGCCAGTTTGCCCCATAACTGAATGTGCTCATGTCCGAGCAGTCGGGCACAGCCGTGGGTGCCTCTGGCTGCAGGCATGGCACAGATGGCAACGTTGCTATTATGGACCTAAAGTATGAAACCTTTGACTTCATGAGCATTTCAGACCTAGTGCAGGCTCCCTGGCTAGTGTCTGGAGTGGTTCTTCACAGCCCCACTGCTGGCACAACAAACAAACAATCAAAACCAACCCAAAATTCCACTTGAGGGTCTTTAAAAATGCTCTTTGTATTTGACATCTGCTTTCCAGGTTGTCTATAACGTGCCATGCCCCAAAATGGCATTAGGTGAACAATAGCCATTTTCTGTGATAGACACTCTCTCAAATCCCCTACATTTGTGTTTGTTGCTGTTGTGATTCTTCACCTGCTGCCCTTTATCTAGCAAAGAAAGGTGAGTTGAAAGACTGCTCTGGAGGTCTGTTATGGTTTTAATGATGAGGTGAAGTTGGAAGGTCTTGTGTATTATGAACTTAATAGGGCATTCTTCTCATTTACAGTGACATCCTTTACATGGAGTTGTGAAAAGGAAAAGGCATGGACAACTGATCACAAGCAATTGATTTATTAAGAAATAACTGCCCCTTAGCTGTAAGTGAAGGTCCAATAAGGGAAACAAATATTTAATAAGCCCATATAATCCCAATGGAGTTACAATGGCCTTACATCCCCATTGTCTTCTCCCACTTGCTTTACTTTGCTATATGAAACCATCAGATAAAAAATGATGATGACAAAAAACAACAGAGCTGTGTGAATAACTGAGATTTTTATTTTTCCTGGCTATGCTGAGAAATCATGAGAGAAATTCATTTGCAGCTGTCCTACAATGAAATCTTTCCAACATTTTTTGGCAATCAATTTAAGTGAACTGTAGCATTTTCTTCAGCCTCAGATTAATTTTTTTCTCTGACTTAAGCATCTACAAGATTTTTAATTACAAAATAAATTGAAAGAAGTATCAGAAGTGGCAGAAGCTAGTGGAACAGAAGTGGCACCAATTTTTTCTCAATACCAGAATGAAAGCTTTAGATTGTTTTTACTGAGTTTTGTTTTGCAGCAGCACAAGTCCACTGAAATTTTCAAATTATTTTATTTTCACCAAATCACTTGTTTTCTCTGAGGAAAAGGTATTGCTATGAAGGGATTTGCCACTCAGTACTTGCATTCCCAGTGTTAATGCTGTAGCTGTTTATTCCAGGCACTCCATGGTCCTGTAGAAAACCCAGAGTGATATGCATGAGACTGATATAGACACAGAGCAAGGAATTTTATTATGGAAAATTTTGGGGAGGTACAGCTCTTTCTTTTGGGGTTTTGGGGTAAATCTGTAGAGATAAAACTGATGCCTGAAGGACCAACACCACCCAGTTTTTCTTTTGATGAACTTTTCGTGGTTTTGAGATTAAAGTACGACTCAACTTCTATAGCAGATATTTTCTGGAACAATTCCAAAGAGTTAAACATTTTTGAGACAGGGGTATAAATCCGTCTGTGCCTGCTTTCACAGAGGCCGGAACAGACTATTTTAAGATTGTGCTAGAAGACAGACAATGCATTGGGGTTGGTCAGGAAACAGAGTCAAACCTAGAGCTCCACTTAGCATTGCCAGACAAAAATAAGCAGCTGAGTAGCTACAAGTTATAGAGGAAACAGTATAATACATTCATTTTGTTTCAGGAAGTGATGTCCAGCTATTGTAAATGGGAAGTGGTGAAACCCAATGGGGAGTGCAACAGAGGGAAGTCTGTAAGGGTTTGTACAATTCCCCCAGTGCCTTCTGGAAGAACTTGGCTTCTCACCTCCCCTCTGCTTCCACCCTCCCCTATTTATTCTCACAACACCCTGTCATGTGTGGACCTGAGACACAGAGAAGCAAAACAACGTTGTGAAAGTCATGCTGAAAACCAGGAATACAGCTGTCCCCTGGGCTTTCTCATTGTAAGCTGCCATGAATTCAGGGGACCTGTTCTTTTCAGCAAGATTTTGGGTCTGCCACACTGAATAAATAAGATTATTTTGGACTGCCTGCTTATTTGTCCTTTTACAAACCAGTAGGGAAGGGGGAAAAAAAAAAGAACCAATGGCAGTTTGCCTTTTTCTTTTCAGAGGTGCTTCCTGCAATAAGAGCCACCAGGTCTTTGTCTTCACTTACATATTCCTACTTGTAATAGGTAGGCTGCCCCACTATTTTGGTAAAGTAAATGTCAAGTTGAGGAAAGGCAGACAGACAGGCAAGTAAATTGAAGGGTTAGTGCCTGAACAGCTGTTTGATAACATTAATGCATCATGACTGCAATAGAGCAACCTTTGAAGCAGGTCATCAGGAGCTCAGCCACGTAGGAAGAAACACAGCTGGACTTGGTATACCATACCAATTAAGCTGGAAATGTCTGAAACAGCAGCTACCAAATGAGAAGAGGGAGGCAATGGGAGAATGGAGCTGCTTCTGTAGTGAAGATTCCAGCAGCTCTCCTGGAGTAAAAGCTGAGCCAACCCACGGCTAAGCAGCCACCCACGCAAGGAGAACAGCCATAATAAAATTGTTAATTTGTGTCACAAAATAGGCAAATTTACAAAAAGCATGTCTGTCTCCTCGTGGTCACCAGACTCCAACAGAAAAAGATGTTTCTGAGCCTGAGGAAGAAGCAGAGCCCTGTGACAAAGTGATGCAGAACCATGAAGAGAGTATTCTCTTTCCCTATGGACATCTTTTCAGATGCATTACTGGGCAAGGAAACCTGGCAGGCAGGCAGGCAGGCACTGAAATTCGCAGTAACTTTGTTCACAGTGGGACACACGCTCGCGCTGACCAGCAGCTGATGGATCCACCTCTTGGTGTGCCTGAAACAGAGCTTTTCATGTTCAAAGGGGACAGAAGGTTTGAACGTTTGGAAGCTGGCGCAGGGTATGAAGGTGCCTGCCTCTGATCTTCATATGCCTCAGTTCTTCCAGGAAAACCCAGGCCAATCACTGTTTTAAAAGGCTATTTAATTTTAAAACCTCCCCCGTACCCATTATTAAGCCAGCACGATTTTCAACACGGAAAAGGTTTGTGCCATGCGAAGAGAAAGTGAGGAAACACGAGGGGGGCCCTTGCATGTACTAAAAATAGCATGGGGGGTGCACCACCAAGAAAGTCACTTCACAGGAGATAGGAATTGAGTGGCTTCCACTCTGCGAGGCTTTGCTGAGCCCAACTAATTAACGTTTGTAAAGCACTTTGAAGATGAAAAGCACCAATTTATCCCTAAGTTTAATTATTTGGATCGAGTTACTTTAGACTTTTGCTAGCTACCTTCAAACACCACCGAGCTCTTCCCTCTAAATTGTGAGCAAGCTCAAGGCAGACTTTTGGAAGTCAAAACCACAGGAGTACCTTGCTATGATGGCTCTTGTGGATGGAAGGTGGGCTCAATATATACATCTTGACTTTGACTTTAGTGGACCTGGGGTTCTCAGACACACTTAAAGAAGGGTTCCTATTGAGGTCCTAATGAATTTCAGCCGCCTTTAAATTTACAGTGAATAATTAGGGTTTTTAAGGTTGGCAACTAGAAGGAAACGAATTTTGTATAGAATCGCATTTACACTGAGCAATCACATTTCTAATAGATGTGATTAGCACCGGTGATAGAACATGAACTCTCAATAATAGTGTGCGTGCTAGTAGGCAGTCCTCTTAGGTAACAGATATTAAACAGATGAGTACAAATGCAGATGTAGATGTACTAACTGGAGGAAATCCAAGGAGAATAATCACTTAAACAGCATATTCCTCTCTTTGGAAGAGAAAGCTTTAAACAGACAGGAATAAAATCTTTGGATAGCTCAGCAGGTGAGATAAATGAACATGATACCTTAGACTGCAAACTTTATTTTGAAATGGACCAATATTTTTCACACTCATACAGCTAATATTCTCTCTTTCCTTTTCCAGATGAAGTAGTTAAAAGATTCCTCATCACATTACTACACCTGTCTTTGCAAGTGAGGCATTTTTCTTCTTCAAATAGCATCCTCAGGGGACATTTAATTCTGAATGATTTTCTCATTAAAAATATGGTTCTACTCACGAGAAACAGAATGTCCTAGTAAAATAGGGCATGTCAGGGCCAGAGATTTATGGGTTCAACACCACGATTGAAATCTTGATTACTGAATAGAAGTACCTACAGAATTAATGATAATTTTAGGATCTCCACTCATCTCAGTAGGATGCTGCTCATCATTTTTCTGATTATTAAATAGCAAAGTGTTCCTCATCACTTGTAAACTCTAATCACAAACGCAACATTAACTCTAAGGATGAAAAAACATCATCAGACATAGATAACTCAGGGGTTTGCCCACATTGAACTTGGAAATAGTTCCAGAAACACTGTTTGATGCATCCCCTCTGCACCTCCTGATTTAGCTGTAGACTAGAAAGCTGAAATATGGAGGTCTTCTCTAAATGTACGATTTTCTCAGAAATCCTGGGAGACTGCAAGATTTCCAAGCTAGCATTTATCTCAGCAAGGTTTGCACACACACAGTACAGCAGCTCTGGAAATTTTGGGCCCCCTTTCCTGTCATTTGCAAGAGAGAGCACCCAGGGATGTTTGCCATGAACGGTGTTTTTGGGGTAAAAGCTGTTTGCACCCACAGCTCTCACTCACCTGGGAGCAGCTGCTCAGTGGCAATTGACAGTCAGATCTGACCTTCTGCTTTTAGGAGGACGTTCAAAGTGTCTGACAGGGAACCCTCCCTGAAACAAAGAAGAGAATTTGTGCACAGGAGCTGATATTTGTTTCTTTCCTTCTTTAAGGAAGATCCTCTTCTGCAACACCATGGAGAGGGTTCCAGTTAGGGAACTGAGACTGGATCTTTTTTTAAATGCATACAGATTGTGACTGGGGTCCACTCCAGCAGTGATGCACTTCTGCCATGGGCAATGAATCCATACATGTGCCTTTTTTTACCTCCTTTTTATCTGCAGTGCAGGTTTCCATTACACATTCTGCACTTGTTTCATACACACACAATTCCTGCAGAAATCAATGGAAGTCCTGTGTGCAGAAAAGCCACAGAAAGTGCAACAGAGATTTGCACCATGGATTAAGAGATTTTCAGTGCTGATCAAAGAAGAATTTTGTCCAAGGTTTGTAAAGCACTTTTGAATCCTTCTTGATGAAAGGCGCTATAAAAATGTAAAGCTGCTGTTGTTGTTAATGTTCCCTTGGCACACAACAGGAGTAAAGATGCTGAAATTAAAGTCACATATATTAATATTGATTAAGAAATAAGCAAATTCTTCTAGAATTTGATCTGCCTTTTATTATGTGCACTTGATCTTCCATTTTCAAACAGGGCATAGTTATGTCCTGGAAAATCACAGCCTTGAACTCCACCAAACCAGAACTACAGATTATATATTATTATATATAATTTTGGAAATCTGTCTGGAATACACCATAAAGCAGGAATAAAAGAAAAACTGTAAGGACATTTGTATTTGTCAGTGTCTCCCCAGACAGAGCCCTGAGGATATGATATTCTTAGAATAAAGCTTTCATTTCACAGTGCATCAGTGGGAAAATTAACAAGCTCTCCTCGTGCTGTTCCATAATTCATTTTCTTTGTTTTAGATATTGAGCTGAGCTGGTACAGTAACTTAAATAGATAGGGGAGATTTTAAGCACAGATTTGGATTCTAGCTGGTTTGAGTTGTTTAGTTTTGTTTTGCTTTTTTCCTCCTTTCTTCCTGCAACTTCCCAGTATCTAAATAAGAAGTTGCCTCAATTTATTTTAGCAATTGTCTTTTAAATGGAAAGTGCCAAATGCTGCTATAATAATTTAAAATACATCAGAGCAGGCTCCCTTCAGTTAGTGTAAGGGGTGTAAGCTGCATCTTCTGCAGCACCAGAAGCAGTGTTCAATCCTCAGAGAGAGTCTGCTCATCTCCACCAGTGGCAATTGGAGACCAAGTTACCACAAAGCTCAGAAAGAAGTTCCTTGGGGTCAGATCAACCACCACTTTTGCTCCACCTGAACCTCAATTAACAACAGGAAATTACCTTGAAAGACTGCAATTTTTGCTCTTGTTTTCTGGAAATTCATAGTTACATTTTTTGCAGAAAATCACACAAATACTTTCTGAAACAAAAGTGTTATTCCTGAGTCTGTTTTCTACCAAGAAACTCCTTCTGTCCTTAGAAGTCCTGTGACTCCAGAAACCAAAAGGGTAAGCCAAAGCAAAGCTAACTTTTCTCACCAAGAAAATTTCTTGAACAGGAAAAACATCAAAAAAAATCTTATTTGAGGAAAAGCTTATTCCTTCCTCCAGCTCTACTCATCCAGGTGCTGAGGAAAAAGAAACACTCCAGCAGAAAACTCCAGTTTGAATGTTTAAATATGTATTAATAGTAACAGGAAGGGTGGAGAAGGTGCTGTGGTCCCCAAATCTCCAACACTGCTTCAGTAACATCACTCTGTGCAAGCCCCTCTGTCTGCACAGGAGCAGAGATCAGCACGTGGCTTCTCTCAAACACCCCCAGCCAAGTGCTTGCCCGCTTGCCAATGAAAGCTCTTGTCATTTTAGGAAAAGATTACCTACATCCTTGCCCCTCAACAAAAAAAAGTAAATTCTGGGGGAAAGTGTGGTATGCCTGGTACACAGCAGCCTACTGGGGACGCATGCAACTTTGGCTTGGTTCTGACCTTTTTCTTTGGCTATGCCTGTACAGCCGTTTAGAAAATTCAATCCTCTAAAAGAACTGTTCTGTCCTGCTCAGCCATGAACAGCAACTGAGCTAGAAGGACATAGTCTGAGGTGCTACCTATCATAAACAGAGTCCAAAACAGAATTATCACTTCATACTTTTAAATGGTCTGGTAGCTGAAGGGAGGCATTGACCTCAATGCCTTACTACCCTTATGCAAAATTTTGTTAGTAGTTAGTGAAAACTTACATTAGTGGCCAAATGCACAGAAAATATCCTTGTTACGAACAAAATGTTGAGTTGCAGCTGAGACAATTAAATACATTCTTAGGACATCTGTAGAAGGAAAGTCATCCCTGTTCCCCACAGATAACCTCAAACACTTCCTTGCTGCATCCCCTTTTCCATCTGCTTGCTGTTGGTAGTACATCCCAGTGTCAGGCTTCTGGGTTTATAAGATGGCAATCTGAAACTGGATGAAGCCCATGTCACTCTCATGTGAGAAAATTCATTCACCTGGTAGTTTTCAGTAAGAAGTGATGCTATCTGGTCCAGAGAGATCTCTTTGCCTATGCCCATCTGTACAGTGGCCAGCACATTGTGGCATTATTGCAACACAAATAATAGTTGAGGGAACGCATGATGAAAATGTATCTTCCCTAGAATAAGCTTCCTCCTTATCACAGCTAGTAATACAATTGTATTATTCTGACTTTTGGAAGTGATAAGCCTGTTCTTGCAAAAGAGCAACTGCTTTCAGTTCCCAATGGCTTCTGGCATCCGCTGACATTGTTCAGTGCTCTGTAAGAGTGAAGCTCTGTGGGAGCTCTACCAAGGGAGGATGAGGATGCTCTGAAGATGATAACCCCCCTGGCTGCAATTCTACTCATCCAAAGGGTCATTACCACAACTGTGACTCCAGTCCATGGTGGGGTTTGCTGTGTTCTGGATCTGGTTCTTCCCCATCCTGCCTACAACCAATAACAAGCCCTGCCTCAGTCTGTAGTGCACATTTCTTACTCAACAGCCATGTAGAGGACAGACAATACCCTCTACTGTCTGATACCTGTGCTTATATAACTGTGCATACTTTGAGCATTTGCATAAATGTTTCAGAACCCCATTAAATTACTAAAAACAAACAGGCTTCGAAAGTTAGAGAAAGATGAAGAAAAAAATACTGTACTGCAGTTTTCAAGTTCAATGAATCTGCTTTGTGCCACAATCACAAGTAGCCAATCACAACCCCAGTATTCCCTTTGATGTGTATAAAATGTATTTTTAATTTCACTAGGCTGCTGCTCAGTCTTATTTGAAAGGATATTTGAAAGACTATCTGGGAATTTTTGGATTCCCTAGTTTTACTACCTCTGTCATGTCACCTCTTAATTTTCTCTTGTGTAAAATACAGTCTGAACCTTCTGAATCCTTCCTTATAGTGACCTCTTCTTGTCTCTGAACATTATCATCACCTTCTAGACATATCTCTGGCAGTCTGCTTCTTTTACAGTGCAGGAATGAGTGTAGCCAGTACTGAAGCCAGCATGTCCCTACATTTACAAATAACATTATAGTGTTTCTGATTACAAAATATTTATTGCAACCTCTACTACAAAGCCATGTCTCTGCCTGTACTGGCAAAGCTTCATGCTCTACCAGCAGCCTTATTTAAACAGGGGCTATTGGGACTGCCAGTTATTTTTGAGCAGAAGAGATGACAGCACCACAAAACATCCATGACCTGATAGCTGGAATATCTCCTGTTAGTGAATGGATCTTGCTCAGTGCTGGCTTCTCACGCAGAGCTTTGTGCTCCCCTCACCAGATGGATGTTGGCAGATGGCAACACTGTTTTGCTGTTTAATTATTTAAAATGCTGCACACAAATCTACCTTTGGCATTCAACAATAGAACAGGATGTTTGCTGTCCATATCCTGCCTTTGATAGGCTGTTTCACATTTCCCTCTTTATAAGACCATGGAGATGATTCTGCCTTGGGTACTTACACACATACCCTGTTCTGTGGTGGGTCTCCCATGCAGGGGGTTGCACACTTGTTGTTGTGGACTGGGGCTACCTGAGAGACAGTATCTGGCTATAAACCAAAAGGACAGTCCATCATCTTCACTTACACAGCCACAGAATCCTGCAGGTTGGAAAAGACCTCTGAGATCATAGAATCTGACCTTTGACCAAACCCCATCTTGTGAACCAAACCATGGTACTGAGTGACACGTCCTGTCTTTCCTTAAAGACTTCCAGGGACGGTGACTCCACCACCTCCCTGGGCAGCCCATTCCAAAGTCTAATCACTCTTTCTGTGAAGAAATTCTTCCTGATGTCCAACCTGAATCTCTACTAGCACAGCTTGATGCTTCATCCTTCTCTTGCTGGTTGCCTGGGAGAAGATGCTGATTCCCACCTGGACATGACCTCCTTTCAGGGAGTTGTAGAGAGTGATAAGGTCACCCCGAGCATCCTTTTCTCCAGGCTAAACACCCCCAGCTCCCTCAGCTGCTCCTCATAGAACTCTCCAGACCCTTGACCACCTTTGACCTTCCCTGGACTTGCTCCAGCACCTCAGTGTCTTTCTTGAAGTGGGGGGCCCAGAACCAGGTGAAATACCAGAGATGTGGCCTCACCAGTGCTCAGTACAGAGGGAAAATGTGTTTGTGTGTTCATCTGAAAGGTCCCTTTGACTTCAATCACCAAGGGACAGAAATCTGTCTTTTCAAGAAAAGTAGGAAACTATTTTTAGTAGTAGAGGTTATTAAAAATGGTTGATGTTTGAAGCTGTTGGAAGAGTTGGAAATTATGCCAGCTTGTCACTGACCTTGGACTAGGGATTGTTCATCCTGGTTCTCAGGACCACCTTCAGTAGAACTGGAGGCACGAATCTGGACTGCAATCTCTAACAGGAGAGAAGGAGTTTGTCATCAACACTGGAGGTGATGTTCTTTGATTTTCTCTGAATCAAGTTATTATTTTAACAAATCTTTGAGCTTCCCTCATCTCTATCTAGTCACCAGCCACTAGCATTAAGTTTTTGTTGGTTAAAAAATTGCTATAAGCCTCTTGTTTTCTTGGCTTGAGGGTTTTGTGAGACTGCAGAATGTCAACAGAGCCTGTAAAACTTCAGGTCCCACACTGTTCTCCCATTTACAACAGTCCACAGGGTCACGATGCATTCTGAATCACACCTTGATTTCGTGTAGCCCCTAAACTGCCAACTGCATGATCTGGATCAGGCGTGTCCCAGTGCTTGTGCTATTGGCTGTGTGATGAGCCACTCCCAGGATTCAGGTCTTGGCACACTGGTCTGTGCAGAGGCAGCTCTGCATGAAAGGGCTCAGATCCTCTGGATGAAAGACCTGTTATACTCAGGGTGTTTTGGTTCAGGGAAGGAAGTATGATTGGAAAAATGGGAGGGGAGAAGCATTTCAAAGCACCATATCCTGCTAATTGGCCAATGGTCCAGTGAGGAATAAGAAGGGAGGAGATTATTATGTGCTACTGTGAAGCTTTAGTGGTGGGGAAAGAACCCCTTGGAACAGCTTTTACGGCAAAAACCCACAGGTTAAGCAGCACAACTCCAGTTATCCTGTAGATTATTTTAAAAGGAAAAGCAGCAACAACAAATACATTAATACAATTTAGTGAGATAATAGCTACCCCAAGCTGCACTTATTGGAAACAATTGGCAGAGCCTGGAAATATAAGGAATCACTTCCTGCAGCAATTTCCTTTTATTAAAAAAACATTTACAGCATTTACAAGCTTTTCATTTCTCAGGGATCTATTTCAAAGTCTACGTTCTCCTTAAAGATGCAGTTCAGTTCAGCTGAATGAATGGCTAGGCCAGGTGGAATTTACTCAGAACACAGATGTTTGCTGTCCCAGCATCACTGCAGAGGCTTTCACCCAGAAGATGTTACTGAAATCTTCTTAAAGCAAGAAAATTCAGGCAAACCACCCTGCTTTCCAACCTAGGCACAGAATCACAGAATTAAAGAATGAGTAAAGGTGGAAGGGACCACAGTGGGTCATCTGGTCCAAACTCTCTGCTCAAATAGGGTCATCCTAGAGCAATTCAGATGGAACTCTTGAGGTACAATTTCTGCCCATGTCTGCACAGCAAGGTCAATTCAAACATGAAGGTATGAACATGCAGTCCCTCAAAAAGGCAGCTACTTAAATGTTGCATCCTCATTTCCAACACAATTGGAAATAGTTAAAGCTCCAAGATCCATAGAAGTTCAAAGCATCACTGAAATAAAAATCATAACCATCTCAACTGAAGGCCTGGTATTCGTTCCCTGTTGGGGCTATCAACAGCAACCGTGAGTTTGCTTATTTTTATTTGTTTATTTAATAGTACCTTGGTCCAACACAGGTATTTTTAAAAAGACTTGTTTCTGAAATACTTGAAATGAATTTTCATTTCTGTTTTGTTTTCTCATGTGAGAAAAATTTAAAAAAAAAGTGATTTGGGTCAAAATTTGGGTCAACTAAAAATAAAACATTTTCATTGTAGAAACAGCAGGCTACATATATTTTGATTTAAGTAGCCTTCCAGCCTAAGCACGAGTTTGAAACAAAAATAAATTGAACATCGCCTTTTAACTAATATGGAGACAAGACTATTTGTTCTGGTGTTCCCCCTTTTGTTTTGAAGAGGGACAAACTGAAACACTCTTGACATGTGACACAGTTTCACAAATGTTTCTGCCCAAACTTTGATTTTTTTGTTATGAAGAGAAACATTTGCCAAGCTCTGGCTTCAAGACTTTAAAGAACAGAGGTCCATTCTCTCTCTTTCCAGCATGGATCATCTCCTGTGGGTTATCTCTCTAAAAAAGCAAGCCTTTGGTTATCGAAAGCAGGATGGGATGAAGTGTGCATTCCTCTGCAAAGGGACTCCTTTCTGCACCTCCACCTGTCCCCAGAAGCATCCCCATGCCAGCTGGGCAGAGAGAGGGCTGCCAGGACAAGGTGGTAGTGCTCAGAGGGGACAGAGGAGTGTCCTGTGGAGCGCCTGCATAACCCAGTGTTCCATGGCCCTACTACGGCAGCACTGCACCCTCTGCCGCTCCCGTGGTGGGGCTAAGGGGGGTTCCATCAACACTGCACTGATGAGGAATGAGTGCTATCAGCCATCAGGACCTTACCCTGCCACAGCTGGGACTCTTCTCTACCTGCATCCATGGAGGTCCCAAAACTTCTCCCTTGTTCTCTCCCAAGAAGGAACAGAGGCCAAAGTACAACTTAGGTAGGAGAGGCCCAGCAACACGCACCGAGTCATTTCCCAGCTGTGCTATGAACTATCATAGGAGCCAGCCCTGCTGTGAGGATGGAAAGAGGGATCAGAGACCACAAGTCATAAAAACACAGCACCTGGATAGTGTTGGAACAGCATTGTCAGGTCACTCTTTTAGGGTGTGTGCTACTCCAAAAAAAAGCCTTTTTTTTCCTAGCCAAAGATGACCTTTCCATTGTGTAAAGTTTTGTTGTAACTTTAAAATTGTTGATCTGGTATCTTGAAAAAAAGTTGATCAGATATCTGTTAGGACAGACAACTTTTAGCTACCCTACTTTAGCTTGAACTGCCTCTCCTACTTCTCAAATCAGTGTCATTTGGAGAGGGAGATTATCCAAGTGGTGAAGAAGGGAATGAGTAGTCTAGTAACATGTTCATTTTATTGGCAACAGAACAACACTGTTCCCATCTTTGCAGTCATAACTGGTCAGCTTTCCAGTGTGTGTGCCCAATTATAACTTGCAAGAAGCCATGTATCTCATAAAGAATTCAGTTAATTTTCAATATTTTCTAAAGCCCTGTTAATGAACAATGCACTTTTAACAGGTCTTTCATCAAGGAGTTAATAACCAGATGAAGGTTCTCTTTTCATCAGTTTCTAAGTGATGCTCCATCCGATTGAAGAAGATCAAAAATTATGATCAGAAAATAAAAAGGAAGTTTTAAAGGCAGCCTTTGTACAACACTTTAACTGTCTCATTCCTGTTATTTTAGAAGTATCACTGGGTTTCTTTCAGGCTTAAAAAATATATAAAATTCTTGTGAAGTGCCAGTACTTGCCTTCTTCTTACTTTAATTTTAGAAACACTTGTGTTAATGGTGGGCACATACCTCTGCCAGATAGTAGTCCTGGCTTAAGTGAAAGCAGCACCAAGGATAGCAAAACTATTAAGATTCTGCCACTGTCTACTACACTACCTGTGGTCCTAATCTTACACCCTACTCCATGCCAGCCTGCAAGGTGCCATCCCACAGTGACCCTGACTCACCTCACTGACACTCCATCAGCTGCTCCATCCCTGGGGACTGGGTGCAGGTGTCTTCTGAGGCTCTGCAGGCCAAGGGAGGTGGGGTGAGAGGACAGCCCTTATGCAGAAGTTCCTTTATCTTTAGTGTAGGAGGAGAATATCGTCCTTCTGGGTTTAGTTTTACCTGAAAATTTCCTCTTTTCTTCAATGGTCTCTTGAAAGCCCTCTGTATAAATTTTCTATCCCTGGCTCATTTTGCCTTTTTCCATTTGCTAAGCCCTGATTTACTGCTTTTAATTAGAAATAGGCAAATTTCCTGTGAAGATGATTTACTGCTTCCCTGAACCCAGCTCAAACATGTACCTGCTTTGCTGAGCTCTTCACAGCACAGCTTCACCCTTTTGTCCCCTCTGCCACTGTCCCCTCTCTGTCAGGGGAGCCAGGCACCTCGTGCATGCAGTCCCCTCTCCCATCCTTCCATCTAATGAGGGTTCACTCCCTTTCTGCATCCCACTCTCACTGCAACATCCATAGCAAAACCCAGTAAAAGCCTCCTGCTCCCAACAAAAGAAGCTCCCTCTCTGAAATTTCCTGCAGTAGTTAAATGTTGGCCCCTTGTCCCCTGGCAGGGATTTGCTTCATAGTGGGTCATTAATCTGTGGCAGTTAATAATGAGTGTTTGATGCAAACTGGCATAACTAATTGAGACACTGGATGCTGTCACCCAAACATCCAAATTATAATTTCTGTATAGCCAGAGATGTAGCCCTGCCTCTCCCTTGCAGAGAGGGAAAATGAGGCAGAACAGGACCAAAGAGATGTTGCCATCTTGAACTATTCTGTCCTGTGGTTTGAATTGTTCCCCTGAAGTGAGTGCTGGCATTTAAGGGATGTTTCAGTCCAGGAGTAATTTGGGTTTCCAGAACTCAGTATTTTGTTGCTTATAATCATCCTATGTAGTGAAGCCTGCAGAGAATCAGAAAATGATGCATTTAATTTTAGACCAAGCTTATCGAAGCACTGGTCTTTAAGAGAAGCCCTGTACTTCCAGGCAAACTCAGAACACTCAAAAAAGGGACATTTTATTGCAGGTGCTTTGCACACTACCTTTGTCAGGATCAAATATGATGAAAAAGGGGATAGGTAAACAGGGACTTAACACTACCACATAGTTTACAAGATGCTTGATCACACTGTTCTAAGGACCAGCTGTCTTAAGGTCTGATTCTTAAAATGGGTTATCTTTTCAGCAGGATGTATAAATAGATCAGCAGAAGAGCCAGCTAATGACTCACTGTTGTAAATTAAATGGAATTTGTTACAAATATGATTCATTGAAACTTTCCTAACAAATCAATTTGTTTCAATCACAATGTAATTCAATAATAATATTTAGCCTTTGTGTGGTGCTTTCAACAGCTCATGAACTTTCCAAGCATTAATTGTCTGTGTTTCACAATGATATTGTGAGCTGCTGAGTTGGGCTGTCTCTCCTTTATAGGTGAGAACACTGACACCCAAAGAGTTTAAGGAAATGTTTTAGCCTCTTGAAAGTGTTGACATTGAAATTACTGTTTTACCTTTTTTGGTATCTGACCTCAGACATGGTGCACGGTGGTGGCTCAGAGTCCTGACCATCCATGGTGGTTTTGGTCTGTCATGGTAGAGCTGGCATTTAAAAATCACACCCTTCTGCTGCAGAGTTTGACGTCCTGTGTTTGGAAGCTTTGCTCACCACCGTGGTGCTTATCCAATATGATCCTTCTTTCTGCCTTTTCCCCCATTTAAAGGCTCTGGAAACCCAGTGTCACTGTGTCTGCACTCAGGGACAGTCCCCCTTGCTGCACCCCATGGACAGATCCTGCTCTGGCCCTAACCTGTCCTCTTTGTCCCCTCCTCAATGATCAGTTCACATATTCCTTTGGCAGCTCACATCTGTTCAGCTGCTGTGAACTTCAGTTTGAGGTACTCATCAAATGAATCTACAGAAAAATGAAGCATTGCATACACATACAAGCAGACCAGAATAAGGGCTTAGCTTTCAGGTAATCTGTGCCTACAAAATGGACATGGATATCATACAGGGATTTTTAAAAGCACAGGAGCAGAAAAGCTACATGATTGTTACTCATTTCTAGTTCAGAAATCTGAAAATACCTCAAGGGCTTCTCTAGGACCTATGAAACTTTGCTTTAAGCAAGATGACATAAGGTGAGCTACTTCTGGATGTGAAGGCAGAATTAAGACGAGCTTTGTCCCAGTCCCATCTCCTTGTTCACCTATGAGATGACATATGAGAGGTTGTGGACCCCTGTATTTGACAGCACCATATGAAGAGGAACACATGAAGCTGGTTATATACACAGCTGTAGGAATCTGTCGTCTGGGTTTCTGTCTACAACTGCGCAGCACTGTAAGCCTAGAAGACCTGCAGTGTTCCAACTACCATATCACAAATGAGCCCAATCTCATCTCTTCTTTGAACTCAGGAGGATGTGATCTTTCACAGAGCACAGTATTAAATTATGGAACTCACAATGCTGCAGAGGCCAAAAGCAAAATCATCCGCATGATCTGTTAAAAAAAAATAATGGAAAAAATGGTCACCAAGGGCCACAATGTGGGTAGGTTCTGTAGTTCAGTGACTCCCTAAATGACAGACTTCCAGAAGCTAGATCTTGCTAGTGGGAAAAGGTCTTTTGTATATGTCCATTCACTTATTACATTTTTCAGGTGCTTGCTAGAGGTTGCTGTCACAAGGCAGCAGACACACCTCAGGTCTGGTCCTGAACAGGTATTCTTGTGTTTTGTTTTCCATAAGGATTTGTGTGGAATCCTGGCTAAAATGGGGCTATAACTCTAAGAAACGGATGGTCATGATGTCTGTGGAGTAGAGAAGGAAAAGCTGTCAGTGTGCAAATAATAATTTATGAATCATCATTCACTGTGTCACATGAGAGGAAAAAAAATGGGGTTTACTGCCTGGTTTGATTTATTTTTTAAGAAATACCTAGTCCCACCTCCTTAGTTTTCTGCCAGTGCATGTGGTCATCTTCAGTCAATAAAGGCTGATGTTTCCACACACAAGTAGCGCTCTACCTGGAAGAACCTAAGGACTAAAACTCACATAGATTACTGTGTTTACTCCCTTACCTGGTATCTACCATTTCGAATTGCAGATGCACAATATTGCTGGTTGCCCTTGGTTTCTTCTTGCTTGCATCCTCTGTGCTGAACACAGTATCACTTAGAGTAGAAAAACATGTTTGACTCCCTGCTTATGGCAAAACATTGAACTGATATCTGGTGCTTCCCACTGAGACCTTTTCACTATAAACTTCACAGTCAAATAAGTCACCTTGATGCCAATATTTGTCCCTGTTCCCTGATGCAATGCATAAATCATATTGCTGTTCCTTATCAGCTTGTAGCGCTTGCTTAATGGGTAGCTCTGCTGCTTCAGCAGGGAATTAGCTAGAACAACATTACAGTGATAAAGTAAGGAGAGCAAGCATCCATCAATGGGTCAATTAGTAATGTTAAAAAGGAAGCTCTGAAATAACTCAAACAGTAAAACATTGGTTCTTGTGCACATGTTCAAAACTGTTGGTCGGTGAGTATGAAATAAGGGAAAGAACAAATAATCAGGGATATGTTCTTTTTTAGATACATGCCAAAAACCTCCCTTTAATAACAGTATCTCTCATGGCCTTAGCAGCTTTTATCTCTAAACTCTTTAGATGATATCTGCAGTCACTTTCAGTGAAGCTGGATTTGAAGCCAACTCTCAGTTCTTATCAACCATGGACAAAGCTCCGTGTGCCGACACCAAAAAGGCAGATCTTTGAGTTCAAACCCCCACCCGTAAGTCACTCCTCACACACTCACCAAAGGGAAGTCAGACTCCATTTGCACTCCTTGAAGTGGCAAGAGGCTTCCCAGGCAGTGGGACTTAGCAGGGCCACGGCAGGGCAGCCAGGGACAGCTCTTTGCGGAGCTCATCAGGCCCTGGTGTGCCGTAAACTGGCTGGAGGTCAAAGCCCGCAAAACATCGCCAGCTCTTTTTTCACACAAATCCAGCTAGAGAGCTCTAAATCTGCCTAAAATGGTGTTTTACAGTCACTGATGAGAACTTCTCTTATATGGAGCCTTCATAATCTTGTTAGAGGATTCAGAGTGAGAATTTTATTCCAAGGGTACAGGTGACAGCATGCTCTGTCAGCCTGTATCATGATGCTAGGAGGCAAGGGAATGGTCAGCCAAAACCAGCAACATCCCCTGGAAATGCCCAGCCCACCCCCTGCCTCGCTGCAAAAGCAATGAACATCACTGACATCAGTGAGAAGCTCAGCCTGTGTCTGTCAGCAGCTATGGGGAGGAGGAGATTGGTGACACAGTTTTGGTGGCAATAACCTTCTGGGGAAACAGAGGTGACTTACTTAAATTTAAAACAAAGAAAATCAGCTGTCACATTGTCACCACAGAGGTACAGATAAGCAGGGGACTCCTAAAACTTTCTCCAGGACCAAAACCATTGGAATTCCCCCTTGCTGAACAGTTATTTTCCACAACCCTGTTCATTAATGTTTTAATTCAGAACTCTCTACACTCCCAGACCCTTGAAGTATATAAATGACCTGAAATTTAATTGCTAATCTAGTAGACTATAAGAATAAAATCAGGAGTTTAATTTCCAAGCTACCCCATGGTTATTATTCATTGCCCAAAAGCATCATTAACACAGCATCAAGACTGACACATCAATGCCATGTACATTTCCAAAACATCAAATGCCTTGCATTTAAATGGCTGGAAATCAGGATAGAAAGAGTTACGGCAAAATCAATGCATACTCTGGAAACAATCTAAATCCACAACTGCTGTAAACTAGCATGGCTCCGGTGACTATAACAGAGCTACCCCAGTGTATGCCAGCTGAGGACCTGGTGTCTGTTTTTCCATTTCTGGGCACCTGTATAAGATGAAAAATACCTGAAACACTATAGTCTCTAAATGTCTAGCAACTTTAAAATAAAATTAATCCAAGTGTTGGTTATGTCTTAGTGGCAATTACACTGAGTGGTTTGGGATCAGGTCTTTGTCAGCAATAGTGAAAACGAGCAAACAAAACCATTGAGTGCTCCTATAAATAGCTTCAGACAAAAGAATACAGTATCCTTGCTGAAACATCAACCTTTGAAATACTTACAAATTGTAATAGTGCTTCTAAAGATGCCAGATGTGCCAGAGATGAAGTCAAGCATCATAAGTCTACTAGAAAAAAATCAAATTGGAAACTAACCTGAGAAAACCTGGGCAGCATCTCTGCAAATACAATGTGCAATATATATATCACTGCTTGCTGCAGAAGAAAAATTAAATAGGCAATTATTACTAAGAGGTTCAAGTAAAAATATACTTAACCTGACATTATGGACACACAGGCAACAATTTTAGCCATGTCTACCCAGTGAATTACTTGAGCAGGACTGTGAAGATACAGGTTATCCTCACAGACTTCTCCATGGCAGCAGGGCTATTGTGGCTACTAACCTCACAGATACAGCAGCATGCTACCAGCACCAACCAACAGTCCATGAGGAGATGCAAACTAGTCCTCTCAGAAGATCAGGGATTTCATAAAAAACCTTCTAATTACTGCATGCTCAAAAATGCCTTAGCATTATCTGATATTTTTAATTAATTTTCTGAATAAAATTACAGGTGGTTTGCTGCAACACCGCGCTTGAGGAATGTTTCCTAGCACAGCCATGAGGAAATGATATGGAAACCATACTTTCTTCCTTGTTTTGAATACATGCATTCATTTTACTGCAAAACTTCCTGCTATGGTTTCAGAGCTGCTCTTTGAGTGGCAGTTTTTGGCCCTATCAGCATTTTCCTCTCCCTGTTCTCCTTTTGTCTTTGCTGAGACAAGCACTGTAAAGTCAAGGGTCAGGTTTGGGCAGAGGCTGCGAGGATGGACAAGAGGCTGGGGAGAGCCCTGGGACCCTGAGGAGCCGGGTTCATGGGCCTTTGCAAGAGCTCTTTTCACTCCTAGCTTGCTCTGGGACAAGCTAGGCCACTCCTAGTTATCAAAGATAAGATGAAGAAATTGTCCTTTCTCATTCTACAGCCTCTCTTATTTTCTTTTCTTCCCCTTTCATTTAAATCGCTGTTTTCTACAGTTTCCTTTTGGTGTGTCTTTAATCTTAATTTAAAATGCCAGCTTTTTTTTTTTTTTTTCCCTGTAACTCCTCACTTTATAGCCTTCCCAAGTCAGTAGCAGTCTAAATTTAATGAATTCCTGAAGGTCAGATGGGTGTTTGGAGACCCATAGTTTGTGATGCAAAGCGAGGACTGGGGAATAGCTTCCATGCTACCCCTGCCACTGCAGTTGGCAGTAATCAGCAAACATCTAATCAATGGGAACAGTAGCACATTCATGGGCAAAAGATATTATCTTGGCATATAAATAATGAAAGCCTATAAAGTACTCCCAGATGTTGGAAACAAGATTCCTTCTGGGCATGTGAAGAATTTGCTTAGAGGAAAACAGAGCAGCCACACAGAAGCAGAGGGCTGTTTCAGTCTGATGAAGTTCTGTTTATGACAAAGTACTGCTAAAAAAAAAGAAAAGAAATACCTATATGGCTTGAATCAGCCAAAGCTGACCTCTCATCTGCCAGATACCTGCAAAGCAGACAATTGGTTTTATCTGGGGTAGATCTGCTAGACTGTCTTTCAAACAAAAGAGGCCCTGCTTTCTTACTATTGCCAAATATTCAGTTTACAATCAGGTTTTCAGTGTGTCCTGGAATCCAGGCTTCCCTGAGAAAAATTAGCTTTTTGATCTCTTATAATGACAACTTATTCCATGAGATAAGGCTACAAGAAAAGGAGAAAGAACAATTAAAATTAATTATTTCTCATGAGAAAATGCTTTAATTCACAGTTGAAGCAAGTAAAATTTTTTAACTCTAATAACTAATGTTTTGACTTTTTAAAGAAAATCAAAATTCGCTGAAGATTTGCAGAGTTGTGGCAAGTTTTCCTAGCCTTTTGGCTATCAAGATATAGCTCGTTTACACAGCTGTCTTTCTTCCTTGCTAGGGACACTAGCCTTGCTGATCCAGTACAGCAGCTCACTGGAGTACATTACTCATGGCAGAAGGGACCAACAGCCTCTGAATGGTCTGGCCACAAGTGATCCTTCCAAACACAATCCTTATGTTGCCAGCCAAGTAGTTTTAACAGATCTTATTTAATCTGAAAATGTAGAAATTTATCAGTGTATAAATGAATCTACATTTTATCAGTGTATAAATTAATCTAGAGAAAATGTAGAAATGTTATCAGTGCAAACTCAGCTTAAGGTATCAGTGAGAAAAAATGAACTATTGTTTAACCTTGTTGTACAACATAAAAATAAAAACCAGCCAGGGATGCCTCTCCAGGCCCCAATGGACTGAGCTTGCCTCAAACACCCTACCAAGTCAATTATCATTTTACCAAGACCTGCTCAACATCATGTGCCAGGACGGGCACAATCCTCAAGCAACGTGATTTAGCTTTAAAAGCCTCTTCATGTTTATCTCTCAACAAAACCACCATAATCTTCAGAAATACAGTGGCAGGGGTTTGTTAAAGCACAACCTTTGCTTCTAAAAATTAAAACATTGCTATATAGCACTGAATATCTAAAGTTGTTGATTTTTGTCAGTCTCTTTCCATGCTGGAGGACAATGGAACAATGAGAGCTGCCTCTTTTTCTCCCACAGCCATAGAGGAAGAGTTCATCTGTCAGATGAAATACAGAACTGCAACAGAAAACAAGCTCACAGAGCAATGAGGGTGGGAAGGGGAAGGACTCAGACTGGCAAAGTGCCTAACACGATGGGGACAAGACCCTGATGGATACCAGATCTCTAGGCACTGTTACTGCAATGAACATGATCCTAATGCCACATTTGAGAGAACTGACTGGACTCTTTCCAATTTTTGGAGGTCAGTGTGGTTCTTGTACTTCCAGCAGTTGGGGCATTACAAGACACACCCTCAAACAGAGGCTGTGGTCGGGCCCTGCAGGGATGTATGTACATACTTTATCCTTTCTGGAAACTTCAGTGGCTCCAGCAAGGCAAACTCAGAATTTTGAAAGACTTTTCTGGATTGGGGTTTGATTTGGAATGGCAACTCCATTTTGTCACCGCCTATTGTCAACCTTTCATACATTTCATAGTAACTAAGGAATCATTAGTAACTACCAAATTTTTGCTTTCTCCCAAGCAGCAGACACCTAAAGTAACAGAAAAAATACAATTCTGTCAAATATAAATAAATCCCAAAAATTCAAGCCATTGTGAACAGATGGTTCTAGCACAGGGCTAATTTCTATGGTAACCTCTGGTAGTGCCTTCCTGTAAGGCTCTGGGCAAGTTACTTAAACCTCTCTGTCATTGTTTTTCTTGACTTCCATAGTCACAATACTTGTCTCATAAAGGAGGCATGTGCTCTAAACAGTATTTAGAAAGTGCCAGGAGGCTCTCTGAAGGAACGCAATTGTGAATTAATGAGTGTATTGTCAGCACCTCCTTCAAAATTCTCTGGATCTAAGTCAGGCTTTATGTACCCCATCACAGGAGCCTCAATGCATGCTCAATGCCCCATGGTAGAAATTACTGTCATCAGTACACTGACAATTATCTGACATGCAGAAGAATAAATATTAGGTAATGGTATAATACTTGGGAATGTGTCACAAGCATATTTCCTTTGCTGGAATAATCTGTAGGTGGCAAGAGGGCCTCAAAAATAGTTCAAAGACACTCAGGCACAAGACTTGGGGTTGTGGTTTGTATTTTTCCCAGCCTGAACCCTCATGACCTGGAGTGCAGAGGGCAGCCTCTAGCAGAAACGTGGAGTGCCTGGCCCTGAGGTTACTCACAGCAGAGGTGAGGGGATTAGATACTGCCTCTGTTTGTGCTTCAGCCTCCATCAGCACACCTGGGGCTCCTTTCTGGCTTCGGGGCGCACAGCCAAGCCCTACCCTTGCCGTATATCAGTCTGACTTTGGGGCCTTAACCATCCTTGTTGCAGTGGAAAAGAAAGGCAGGATTTGTGCTTCCTTTCCAAGGGGCTTTAATCCTGGCAACAGGATCCCCTGGCCAGCCTGGCAAGCTGATGAAATATTCCCCAATTCCTTGTCTAACGCTGAAACAACAACACTTCACTACCACACAGAAAAACAACAATAACAACTGCAAAAAACAAATTTTAAAAAAACTCAGGAGATTGATTTAGCTCTATCAGCCAGTAATTTATTCATTAGAGAAACTGCTATAAGCCATACTGCAAATGAACTTTTGGCTTAGGTAGGAGAATTTCATTGTACAGCTGTACTAGAAGTCTTTTTCCCACATTGTGAATACACAGACATTTTGTGCAGCTGGGGACATGTTATGGATTTGAACTGAAAGGACACCAGATCTGTGGTTCTGAATGTAGTTTTGACATAAAAATTGGTCATTTTGAAGGAATTTCTCTGAAGAGCCTGTTCAGTCTATCTCTGCCCCCCACCCAGCACATTGTGCTTATAAGAAGATACGGGTGAAACCATTTCAGAAAAAAAGCCCTGACTTTTGTGTACTTCCATTTCTTTTATATTGCTGGATAATTTGATGTGACACATGGAAAAAAATATAGTGTTTTATCAGCTCTGTGTTCAAGCAGGTGGTGCTGTATTTTGTATAAAGGACAGTGCTTAATTTAAGATTTCTACCATAGCAGCAATTCTAAATGACAGCATTTGTATTAAAAGAGCTGCTCTTCCCAGCAGCACTGTTATAAAAATACTGAAACAGTAGTGATATTATTATAGATCTGCTCCAGTAACAAAAGTTCTACTGTAAGAAAATCTCTGATTTAGAAAAATTCTTGCCGCCTTTTGTCAGTGATAAATGTTCCCTTGGTTTCCATACTGGCACAATTTTATCCTCATGATTTGAAGAGCTCGCAGGAAAGCAGCTGTGTACAGTAAAAGCCCAACACGTTGTAAAAGCTTCAGTGAGAGCAAAGGTGACAAAATGGGTCCAGGAGCAGTATCCAGGGTGACAGGGCAGGAAAACCAGCTGGGAGCCAGGATGTGCTTTCCAAAAGCCCTTTGTGCACTGTGTGTGAACACATTTGTGTGTGTGTGTGTGTCCAGCGGCAGGAGGGACATCCTCAACTTCTCCCCGAGCCCCCAGGCAGAGGATGTAGTGCCCCTCTGCAGGGCAGGTCCCTTTTGCCTGGGGGAAGAGTTTAATTCACCGCTTGCATGAATCAGAGGAGCACAAACATGCTATTAGTCTGCCCCTGAAGCCAACAGATTTCCCATCACCAGTGATTCAGCAGTAAGGGCTGGCGTGGCTTCATCCCTTCTCCCTCCATCCACTCCACCCCGCCGGTGGCAGGGTCAAGGACAGGGCTGATATTGACCTCTCTCCGGTAAGATGGCTTGAGAGGTCCTCTGCCCACAGGCTGTAGGGGAATGCATTTCAGAAAACCATCCAAGATGAGAAATGACTGACCTCAGTCCCATTCCATTGATGGTAACATACTCAGTGCAATCGGAAGCCACAGCAAAGTCATTCATGCTCTGCTGTGTGTTGCAATAGGACTTAGAGTGGTTCGAACCAAAGTGACTCTGTGAGTCCAAGCACGTTTCTGGTGGGCTGGACAAGGGACTGGGAGAGGCATTTTGTGCCAAAGTTCATTCATCCTTTCTCCTTGTAGTGCATCTAAGTGATTTTTTAATTACACTAATGTTTTTCTCTCATGACATTGTCTCACAGGTCACCTTGCTCTCCAATTACTGCTCATGTAAGGAAGTGCTTCTTGACACTGCCCTCAATTTTTTTTCACTTTATTTCCATTTGTACTTAGCTGTGATGGAATGAAAGTACGATCTATAGCTGAAATTAACTTAGCATTATTTTAAGAAAACCCATTTCTGTCTCTCTTTATTTTTAAAAATTTTTTCATTTGGATCCTTATATAACAAATTCTTTTTTTTACCCTTACAAGCTTCATGTCTTAGTTTTCAAATTACCATTCCTAATTATTTCCTGAATCTGTCTGGTGCCATAGTATTTTCCTTATAATATGGTGACCAGGAATTGATGAGTAAATTGTTTCATTTTCCTCTGATGATATTTTGAGCATCAGTCTGTACAGGAAACAGTCTTTCTTTTGAATTAAATGCTGCTGGTGGCCTACCTGAGATCTTCTGTGGCTGAGTGCTAAGTTTAGACACACTGCAGGGTGGTGAGGAGAAAATTTAAACAAAGGCTGCATGACCAGACTCAGAAGCGGGTGCAGGACACCACAGGTCACTCAGCTCTTCTCATCTGTCAACTCGCTCAGTGTTCTCCTGGTGCTGGAGAGAGACTTCATGGGGGTAAGAATCAAAATGAATTATGCAGAGTTTATCCCTATGGATATTTCATACCTGCCCTATCCCAGAAATTTTATGTTCTGTATTCCCTGGTCACCCTAGAGTTCACATGGGAAGGCAGCTCTGAAGGGTATGAGGGTCAGGGCAGGCTGCAGAACTGGTTGCCATACATAGGTATGATTTTGACCCTTCCTTTCCACACCTCAGGGACAAGAGGATAGGCAGGAAGGAGCAGGACTCTCCATCTCATCTCAGGCCACCTGGGGTTGATCCCAGAAGGGCAGTCTGATGGTCAATTCATCAAATGACATCCCAAGGAGTTCTCTTATCCTCTTGCTGACTCCTGAACTGCAGATCAGGTTAGACTTGCTTCAGCACAGAGGAAAATTGGCCAACAGTAATTAAAAGTGAGTGTCAGCTCACACAGAATCTCCACATTATTAGTTTAAATGAAAATACTTTCCATGGACAGCCTTGCATGCTGTAGTACAAACTACTGCATGCAATTAACTTGCAGAAAAATCCATGACATGCCAAAGGAAATATCAGGCAGGAAAACACCAGCGTCCATGCCCTTCCTCAATAGGAAAAGGTGCGTCCTGTGACCCAGGCTGCCTTTCTGCTGACACACGAATTGCAGGCAGAAGCTGGGAAGGCTCCACACACAGGTCAGCCTGGATGCACACAATCGATGTATGCAATCCTGGGTCACCACTTGGAATCTCTCTTCTTGCTGAAAACCTGAAATCACAGCCTTCTTGGTTTAAATGGCCCAGCTCCTTCCCAGCTGAACAGCCAAGTTCACTTGCGGTCAATCAGGTGTCTTCAAGGCCAGGTCAGCTATGTCCATGCTGTTTCTGATGCATGTTTGTCTGAGCTGCTTGTAAGCATCTTCCACACTACAGACTGCACCCCATGCCCAGACAATCCACTCCCACACCTACAGCAGCCCTCCTATAACAAACTGCTTTCTAATACGTACGTTAAACTGTCCTTGCTGCAATTTAAAACCATTTCTTCTTGTTCTACCTGCCATGGCAGTGGAGCACGATGTTTTTTTTTTTCCCAGCTTTTCAGCACAAGTCATGTTTTCAAAACCATTGATTATTAAGATTGTCCTCTTTCTCCATTTTTTCACATCTTTCTTGAAGTGCCATGCTTAAACCTGGACATGACATTTCCTTAGTACTGAGGAGAAATGTACTTTGCATTTATTATTCTAATCTAATTTATTGTCCATGTTTTGATTTGGAAATGTCTCTCTTGTGATTTTTTAAACCTTGGGCTGGATAACATTGCTAAAAAGAGTACAAGAGTCTGTGAAGAAGAGGCAAGACCTGGGAAGAACAAAACCATATCCCAACCACCCATTACCATGCACCTTCTGCAAAGATCAGCTTCCACCCCCAACTTACTGAGCACAAAGGTTGCTCCTTCCTGCAGGGACAACTAGTCATGCCAAGGCAATAAGAAGCAAGCCATAGTTTGAGAGAAGTTATCTAAAACAAATAGATGCTGTGAGGCCTAAATAAGTAGATTTTGACTCACACCGCTGCCTGTGCTGCACAAGGCATGTACTCTGTAGCTATTGTGGCTGTAGCCTCCCCACATGGTATGTAGGTACACAGAAATGGTAGCAAAGGGGAGGGTATGATCCCATGGACCTCCCATTCAGCCAAAGGCTGCCTCCAAGATCATCTCTAGGTGGAGAGTACTGCTAGAGAGACTCCTCAAAGAGAAGGCAAATGTCAATTCCAGTTCTGTGCTAGGCTCTTACATGCATGCTCTCATCCCAACACACTGCATCCTTCCTAAACATCCTGATATCAGAGGATGTTTCTCCTCCAGTTCACAGACTATTGACTGCCAGTTTATGTGTGTCTGAACAGAGATGCATCTGACTCAGCATGTCTCCAGAAAACTTCTCTACTTTAATATCAAATTATTGCCCAGTTGTACATACAACAACATGAGTGTTAACTTCCTTAGGTGGAACACATTACAGATGACACATAGCAAACACCTAGCCATTCTTATATCATGAAGCAGACACCCAGGCATTTCTATTAAGTGAAACTGCATACAAATGCAAATAAATCCATGATATTTTAAAAAACAAAACAAAATAAAACAAAACAAAACAAAACAAAACCCTCAACCAAAACATCTCCCCAAAAAAACAAAACACCAAAAGCCAACAAGACAAAACAGTAAAGACAATAGTATTCAGGTCTTTATGTCCTTTTACTCTGTTTTACTTGCCAGTACAATCTGGGGACACAGTCTACAGCAATTACTAAGGGCATTAGAACAGCTGCTTTATAGCAGTGGATGGTTTATGAGTACTTGTGCAGAGCACTGCAGATAAAATCAGTATGCCACTTGACTCGCAGATTACACCCATACCTGGTTAGAACAAGGTGACCCATGCAGGTTACCCTGATCAATATAGAAGTCTTATGGCAAAGTTATATATGTACAGCAGCTCCCACATAAAACAAATTCTTCCCATGTTGCCCATGTAATTCAGCTGCCTTTAATTCTAAATTGCCACTTGCATGAACAAAATGGAACAGCATTTCTGTGGGTAATGGATGTTTTTCTGCTTTTCATCACAAATAAAACAACAGGCCACCATTTTTGCTGAGTGAGCTGTTTCCTTGCATAGCCAAGTCTCCATGTTTTCATTGGCAGGGCTACATTGCAGATTTTAGGAGCCACAAGGAGCAAATCATGCTTTAGACTCTGTAACATAAGCGTTAAATAGTTCTGTGCTGAAACACACTGTGGGTGCAATTAGATGCTTTTGCCATGTCCCAAAAAAGTAAACACAGATCTTGGCTGTTCACCTAGGGCCATGAGCAAGCCTGCACAGATTAGGGTTATTCATGTGGGGCAGCCCTGGAGCACAAGCCAAGCCAGGAACAATTCAGGGTCTCACACAAATTTGGCAGGGCAGAAGATGGGTCAGCCCTGCTCCACACCCTCTCAACAACAGGATCAGCAACGGCTTGTGGCCTCATTTCCCAGCCTGAGGAAGGGCTCTTCTTGGCTGGACTGGTGCATTATCATTATGTGTGTGCATAACACAGCTCCTGGAGTTGTACTGACGACACAGGAAGTTGGCAGTGATGTGTAGTGGTGGCACCTACAAAATTAAATGTATGACACACTGTGGATATCCTTGCTATCACTTCAGTCAACCCACTCTGCTTACTTGTAGGCAGCTCACATGGTTTGATGAATTTGTTTCTTAGCCTATTTCAGAGGCAGCTCAGATGGGAATTATAAAAATTTCTTGAAATGTGCTTGTTGAGAGACCTTATTTCATGAACTTTAAATTACTGTCACTGAAATAAGAATTGCTTGTAATCTCAAAATGTAAATCCATGTTTTGAGGATCCTCAGGTTCTTGTGTTCCTGAAAGTGGTCTGTTTTCCAGAGGTTTGAACTTCCTCCCATCTGAAAGGAGCCCTGCTGCTGCTTGGCAATCCAAAGTTTTCAGGCATCTTAAACTATTTTAGCTGCAATATTGATTTTTCTGGGAAGGCATCTACAAGGATTTTCCCTCAACTCCCCTCCCCCATCCAGGCACTGCCTTCTTTTCTCTTGTATGCTTCGTTTTAGAATGAAGCCTTCAATAAATGTTTTAGGTGTGTTGTCATAGTTATTCTTATCTCCTTCCTCAGCAGAGGGAAATCACATATAAATATTTCCAGCCTCACTCCCCTTTGCTTAGATTAACGAAGTGACCAGTACGTCACTGCTCTCGGTGATAAGCTTTGCCGCAGTTCAGGCCAGAGGAAAATACTCCTTCCATGAGAGCATTATCAGACCGAGAGCCTGGTGGTGTATTACACAGTTTCTTTGTCTGACTATAATGCTGTTTCCACATGAGTCAGTTTCTGGCACTGAGTCACCTACAAGCAATGGAGACTCCTACCAAAAAAACCACATATATTTTGCTTAACACTGAAGCTATGGCATTGGCTCTTGGGATTTAGTCCCCAGCCTCACATGGTCTGGGTTGGTTTCAGATTTTTTTGAAAGGGACAGCTATCCCAATTTCTTTTCTTTGCAACTTGTGACATTTAACCAGTCCAAATAGGCTGTCACATTCCATTGCTTCTAAGGAGGTAGAAAAGACCTTCTGCTGCAGGGCATGCCTGCTGTGCTACTGCAGGCTGTGTACAAGCAATACTGCCCATGGCAGAGAAGCTGGGCATCTCCCTCCATCCCCCGGACACCATGTCTTCCTTCCGTATCATCGTTAGAGAGGTGTGCTTCACTCTACTCTTCCACTTCTCTTTGCTTTAATTTTGTGCCATAAATTCAGACTTTGGACTGTGAGACAAACTGTGCATTCAGAAGTGTTGGTTATCATTGTCCACAGAAGAATGTTCTGCCCAAGAAAAGTTCAGATTGAAACAGAAATAGGAACAGAAATCTCTCACCCAAGATTATCATACAGGACCCTTCTTCTGTCATTGATGTTCAGCTCCTCAGCCCATTACCCACCATCACCAGCCTAGAGCAACCTTCAACTTATGTTCAGGACTTCATTGAATGTTTCTCCTTTCATGTCATCCCATATTTACATACTTATCTCTTTGCACATTCCGTGGCCACAGCCTCATTGAGCCAGGCAGCAGTTTGGCCCTTGGGAATACCTAGCAGCTGCTGGGCAGCCATAAGGGGAGTGGGACACATGTGAATCTCATAGAAGCTGTTGGCTATACTCCTGCTCAGCCTGTAGAGTCATTCATTATCATTTTCCTCATGTTTCTAAAAAAGACATTTGAATAGTGTCAGGTATTCCTCGTGACTGTTCAATTTCCTGAGCACGAGTGCTCAGGTGTGTTTCCACAAGACCCACTTCCTCAAGTGGGAAGATCTCCTCATAGATTGAGTATCCCAGCCTCATTCTCACATGACCTCTTTGAACAACTAACCTTACCCCAACCCTCACCTGAGACTTTCAGTGTGAGCTATGGGTGCTGAGCCCAGGCCTGGTCAGCCTTATCCCACAGAGCAGGGACAAAGCCCATGGCTTCCACCATGTCCCAGGGTGAGCCACAGCCTGCAGAAGCCTAGGGATCAACATCAACATGGTGAAGATGGTGTGCAAAGGTTATCTCACATCTTGTGGGCACTGCCATTTTGCATGGATGCACATGTAGGAGATTAAACATGTAAAAGCTAGCAGCAGCAGCAGCAAGAAGAACCATTTCTGTAAAATAGTTCTCCTTTTTTTT
Source organism: Leptocoma aspasia (assembly GCA_013399835.1). NCBI lineage: Eukaryota > Metazoa > Chordata > Aves > Passeriformes > Nectariniidae > Leptocoma > Leptocoma aspasia. Next base: position 136,849 of record VXAX01003114.1, read on the forward strand.
TTTTTTAAGGAAAATGCATTGGCCATCTAATTTGGATTCATAAAGGAAACCTATTAATGAAAGGCTTCAAAGAACTGTCTCAGAACTTTTAATCAGTAGTTGTGTTTTAGCATGGAAAAAAAAAAAAGCAGAGGGGGCTGGGTGGTGGGCTGTTTTGTTGTTGTTGGTTTTGTAGTTTTTGTTTAAAGCATCAGACTATTTGAAAGCAGGCTGGGTGAGGGAGCCCAGCAGGGAGCCTCTTCTCGCCCACCTGGAGAAGAGGCCCCCTGAATGCTTGTTTTCATTAGCATGGGCCTCTCTGGCTCTTCAAAACCCTTTCCACCCGTTGCCAAGGCAACCTGGAGCCGTATTGCGGCACATGGGTGTTGTGCATCAACTGGTGTGTTGCACTTAACTGAAATAAATAACCAAATAAACATGGAAAATGGCCACGGGCCAAATAAGGGCACTGCCTTTTATCATGGACATCTAACATTTATGGGGATTTCAAACACTCTGCTAGGCGTATCGGCAGAAAGGTGGTTGATCAAAAAAGGAAAATGCATGTGCACGCACAGGGAGTTCGTTTCATCGTTTCATTTTAATGGGTCTTCTTGCTTGAATAAGGTGAAAGGAATTGGGTCTAGAGTGTGCAATCCCACTTGCGAGCCCCCAGTTACATTTTCATGCCATTTGATGGCTCTCAGCTGGGCCTGGCCTTTCCGCAGAGCTTGGCTCCTACTTCAGCATCTGCATCACCATCAGCAGCTGTTTTCCCACCAGGCCTGGACACATGCAGGCTACAGGAGGAGCTTCTGAGCACTGCAAAGACAACCTCCACAGCAGGGGCTGTAAGTGTGGCTTTCAGGATCCAGCTGCTCCTGCTCCTGGACCACCTGAGTCATTTATACCGCAGTGTTACCCACCACAGCTGTGGGTATGTGAGTAAAAAGCACGGGCTTTGGTTTCCAACCAACCTTGTGGAGAAGGAGGGTGCCTGGAGAGGTACCACAGACTGCATTTGTGATTGAGGATCAGCCCCTGAAGTCGTGCTAGTGAGGGGGTGTGAGGGGAATGGTTTCCACCACTACCTGCATGAGGTCCCTGGCATTGAGGGGTAACAGCTGCAACACCCCTTCAGAATATCCCAGAACAGTAAAGGAAAAACAATGTCCCTGGGAATAGCTGTAGCTAGTCCTGCTAAGTATGGCTGCAAAAATAGTTTTCATTTAGACTCAGGAAGGGAGGTGCTGGCTGCAACTTCTCTCAGGGGAACAGAGAAGGGAGTGGGGTGGAAATCTCTGCAAGGAACAGCATCCATTGCCCAGTACCACACTGTACCATGCCCTACTGTGCTGCACCATGCTGTGCCAGCAGTTGTCAGAGCAGGAGCTGGCAGCAGGAGCTTTGCAGAGGCAAGACAGTGAGCTGTGTGCAGATCCTACAAGCTGGTAGGTTGTGAGTCGGAGGAGGACAGCAGGGAGGAGATATGAGAGCTGCCATTCCTCAGAGGGGGCCAGAGTGGACTCCTGTAGTCTCCCATTGGAAGGAGAACAGTGCAGCTCGTGCTTCCATCAAGGTGTCTGGGAGGTGAAGAATTGTAACCTTTGTGGGCAGTGATTGAATGATTTCTGAACGTGATCCTGGTGACTGAATGTAGACCATGCCAGATGCTTTCCATGTCCAGGGTCAGTGCTCTATCAAGGCCTGTCTTTAGCTAACACCTTCTGCCTCACAGTTTTGAAACAGAACAGAGAACATGGTGTGATGCCACACCAGCCATTTTCCTTCTTCTTGCATCATCTTGTGAGCCCTGCTTGCAGATTCTCCAGGGTGAGCCCCTCTTTGCCAGCACACAGCACCTTCAACAGGACCCAAATACCTGTGGCTGCCCTTTTTCCTGAGCACCCTCTGTCCTTTTGCTCCCTTGGGAGCCTCGTGGTGCCAAATGCAGTGTGCAAGCTGTTTGTCCCACGTGGGATCTGCATTTTAAGCATGTGCACAGGCCATACAATCAAACTGAGGAAATTTTGACTCTGTGTGTGTGTCTGGTGTTTGCCCAACAGCTAAGGTGTCCCAGGTGTCACCCCCCAGCACTTCCCATGCATCTTGTGGTGAATGGCAACATACATCAAAAGGCTTCCTCCAGCCCCTCACCCCTCAGTGCAGCCCATGGTTTTCCCTGCTGCTCTTGCAGCTCCCCTGGCATGCAACAGCATGGCAGCTCTGTTATTTTAATCTCCCAAGTATTATTACAACACAGACCTTCCAGATGTAAGGACTCAAAAGTACTATGGTACTGAATGTATGGACGTGGATGGACTTGCATGTCTGTGCTTGCACATGTATGTATAGACAGGTGTGTATGCACTTTATATGCATACACATAGTTTCTGTTCAAAAGACACAGATATATTTATATTTGTTTTACATATTTTTTGCTCAGTACACAAAATACCCTTAAAATGTATATGTACCTATCAGACATACAAAACATGCCAAGTACTTGTTAAGGGCTAAGTCTTCAGATTATTTGATTCTAGTTTATATTTTCATTTAAATTTACTTGTTAAGTGAGCTGTAACCTGTTTATTTAGAACTTTCAAATATGTGACTATATATAACTATGATTGCCGAAATAAATGTAAACATCACTTTAAAATGCATCTTCTTATGCAAGCTGTGTAACTATCACAGTCATAAATACACAAATGGAAATGATGATAAATCATGGGTGTATTGAAAAAAAAAATTTACTTATACAGCTATGAGAAACTGTCTTGGTGTTCAGATGCACCCGAATCTGATCCTGGCAAATGCATCTCATGTAAGCCGAAGACTGAAAAATGCTTTTCCAGTGAGAACTCTGACATTTTTACAAAGCTCTCACAGCATTAAAAACATAAGCCCCCAGAAACAGAAGGAGTGCAAGGAAAGTGCTGTGGAAGGAGCTACAGCATGCACCCTATTTGGAGTCCATGTTTGGTTTGGTTTTGGTACCAGTGTTTCACCCGCATCACCTGAATTAGTTCAAAACTGTGTTAGGAAAAATAGGGAAAACCTCCCTCTGACATGTATGATTTGGGATTGATACCACAGCCACACATTTGTGGTACACTTCTAGAGTACTCTCCATTACTGAGTGGAGAAGTTGTGTGGTAGTATTTTATATAGCCTGATTTTCAGGATTTGGCACTGATTGCTGAGGGTTTCTCAGTTCGTGCCAGAGGACAGGGAGCAGCCTGCAGCCAGGGCTGTATCCTGAGAGGTAGGGATGTAGACCAGGTCCCACACAGGAAGTGGAGTTTGGGTCACAGGAGCTTGCAGTCCCACAGGCAGAGCAGAGAATTAAACCCCACAGGTGCTGTTAAAAACAAAAGACTAAAATTTCTGAGCTGCCACAAGAAGCAGGATTGCCCAGATCCTCAAATGGTGAAAACTGCACCAGAGTTTCACTGATCTGCACCAACTGGGGGCATGGTCCAGTGGAAGAGAACAGACTTATAATATATGTAATGGGGTACACCTCATCCTCTTTCCCAGCTAACATCTATCAGGTTCAGTAAGGCTATGGTGATACATATTAGAGGATGTCCAGCGTGATCTATGGAGTAGTTTAAATTGCATCAGACTTAAGGTGGCCTCTCACATTGCTCTCAGTGGAGGAACTCAATAATTCTGAGCTGCTGTGGCTCTGAAAAATTGTGCCCATAAATCTCTTTCTCATATGGCTCATCGTGTATCCAAGGATGATCATGGCACAGCTGCATTGAATATGCACCCTACAAAGTGTGTGTGGTTCAAAGAAGCAGACTTTGTTTTTTACACACGGTGGAGAAGCGTTTCAGTTCACCTTTAAGGAACAAGCTCCATCTCACCAATCTGTTTTTCTGGTAGTACATCTGTTAGGAAGGAAAAAGCATATGGGTCTGCTCTGAGAACCTCCCCTTGGTGAGCTCAGGTCCTGGAGCCTGAGAGCACCAATTCTTTCCCACATGAAATGAAACCCAGTTCAGCAGTGAGGAAGAGCAGAAGTCCTATGCCCCACTTCAGCCCTATTTAAACTCCAGTGCAGGAACAGGCAGGGGGAAGAGGAGGAAACCATATGTCAGCTGTCTGTGAAAGTATCAAATTAAGCTGATAAGTAATCTTTGCTCCATGAGGAGTGTGCTGTTGGTCTAATTAAGCCTCATTTCGAGATTAGGCACATGAGTGAAGAATTGCAGGGCTTGGCAGTTTATTTGCTGATCGCTGCCTGGTTGTGTTTTCCAGGCATTTTATAGGATATAGGGGTAGGATGAGTATTCTCCATTTCACACGGCTGAGGTAGTATTTCCCTGGGAAAATTAACTTCAAAATCCAATTAATCTCAATTAGAAGGGAAAAAAATCCGTCAAAAACCCAAACCCACCAAAACAAATCCAAACCACAGTCTTTGTGGCTCTGAGTAGGGCCCAAGGGGTAAAAAATAGTTTCCTGTGATTTCAACAAGCCGTGGTTGCAGTCCTGCTTTCCTCATCCCCTGGACATCACCCTGTGATGAAATCAATGACAAGTTTAAGGATTAGGACACTCTGACCAGCAATGTACTTAGATACTCACTCAAACATCCAAACTATCCCTTTGAATTCAACAGCAGCACTCATGGAGTTAAAAATAAGCATGCCGTTAAGTGCCTTCATCAGATCAAGATCTAATTATTTACTCCATGTGAGTAGTTCCAGAGGAACTCCTGTCTTTGCTGTTGGGGTTGCTAAGCTTAAGAAAAATAGTGTACAATTCCAATTTATGTAGTGGCAAAATGAAGTGCTCTTAAAATCTTTTTGTGCAATAAAACCTATGTCAAACAGATTAAAATAAAACCACAATGACAAATTTCCTAAAAGAAAACAAATCTTCTATAGACAAAGAAATTTTGACAGAGACCTTATGGATGATTTCAAGTGATATTTTTAGACAAGTCTTGTCTTTTGGAGACTTTAATTTGCAATGGATTTTTGAAAGTCTGTTGCTACTTCTGGATGGCTTTGATATGGTATGTCAATAAGGGGGAAGCAAAAAATGAATACAAAATAAAATGCAGAGTCTCCACATTAATTTCTTAATATTATTGATGTCATTCCAGGACAATTTGCCCCCATGCATAAAGTTTTCCAAAGCCTTCTGCTGCATATTATGTCCCTAATTATTTAAAGAAAGCTTTAAGGAATACAATGCTTTTGTACCTCCCACTCCATCTGGTCACCTCTGGCCCAAACTGGCAATCACAGCAGTGAAAAATCTCAGCTGAACGAATGTGTTAAAATGCTTCTCTGAGTGTTTAGGTCAAGATTTCTGAGTTTGGTTCTGACTGAATGTTCTCCAGTATCTTTTGTAGCCTGCGAAATCTGGGGTGAAAACCTCAGAAGAAGGTTCAGAGGAACCTTCAGAAGAACCTCAGAGGAAGGATCAGGCTCCTCCAAGAACCCCAGTACTACTTGTTTCTGGTTGAATTGGTTGTGCTGTAAGGACAGCCTAATGAACAGTGCTTTCAGTAATGGCCCCAAGCATGTGCCTGAAAGAGAAGGGTGGAGGCAAGAGTGAAATATCTTTAAGAGTTAATGAAATCTTTCATTTAAGTAACTGAGATGAGCATTTGACTTATGTTCGGTTCTTTCTTGGCTGGAGGCTTTCAACCAAAGCCAGTTTGTCCCATCCTCCTGTGTCAGGGCCAGGATTCATCTCACAGCACTCAGGCGCTTGGTTTCCAGCAGCTGGGGTGCAACACAGGCTCTCCTGAGGGTGATTCACATCACAGGTGGGCTGAGGTGCCCTCGGGATGTGCCTGCCTTGTCTATAATGGGAACCAAGGGCTGACAGCCCTCCAAACTTAGCCACCTCGGCTGCATGCCTACAGCACAATAGGACGAATCTGGCCTGATACATATATTTTCCTTCCTTCAGGTAAAATTTCACTTTGCGTTGACCTTCTGTGCTGTTCCTCTCTCAAAAGCAGTCTCCAGGGCAGCGTCAGGGCTCACAGAGCAAACAGACACTGCGTTGACCCTGAAGGCGTTTACCCTTCATGCCCCTCCCTTGGGGGTTTCAGAGGTGTCTTCCAGGGTTTGCATCCTTTCCTTGAGATGCTGGCACTATTAATATTCCTGATCATAAACTCCAGAGAAACACAAACAAAGCTCCCACACTCCGAGAATAGCTCCAGTGCTAAATATAGGGGATTTTTATGAATCTATTTGCCACTTCCATTAGTCAGGGCAGAAATACATTATTGTAAGATGTCTAAGCATTTTGTCGTTGCTCACTGGCTGTATCAAAACCTAGTCTAAGCAGTTATCACTGTATTTCTGATTAATATTATAACAACCACTGGCTAATCACAGAGTCAGCAGTGAAAACTGCTGTAATTGTTATCTTTCTGGTTAAGTAACTTCCCTGTTATTTGTTGTATACTGCAGATTTTGGTGTGTGGGGGGTTCTTTTTTCTTCTAATGTTAAATGTGAGATTTTATCCTCAAAGGAGTGATTATCTCAGAGCAAAATTGGCAAGGTTAAACACTATCTATAAAAAAACATTCAGCAGTGTGCCATGAAATGAATTACAATATATCACTCATCTACCTGGCTTTTGAAAAAGTGTGAATATTTTGTTTGTTCAGTCTGGGTGAGTATTTTATATTAGGCTTCTTTTTCATGAAGGTAAAAATGACCTTGGTCATTAGAAAGCGAAGATATATTGAACCGGATAGAATCAACACAGTTCCATTTCATTTAGTCCCCTCTAAAATGGAAAGAAGAGAAATACAGATTGAATTTATTTTACTATATATTGCCTCATTTGAACTTTAGTAAAGCACTAGCCACTAAGGAAAGCCCTTTTCCCACCTCCCTTCCATAATCTCTTACAGATGGCACGTTAAGGAAATTGCCTTGACTTTATTGATTCCTTGCTATAAGGTTCAACTAACAGCTGTGTGTTACTGGGGAAATATATGCTGTACTATAGTTAAAGGAAGGTAGCTGTTTGACCTGCCAGTTCTATGTACCTGTAAAAAAAAAACCAAAAAAACAAAAAAAACCCAACCTTGACACTTTAAAATTCCAAATTGGTATATTTTTTTCCCTCTTAGGCATTAGTAGATCTTATCTTTAGGGCCGTATTTTAAAAACCAGTATCATACCAATCTGAGTGTTTTACAGAATGAAAGAAAACAGTATCCTGCCAAGATGGAAGGGCAGAGGCAGAAAACTAGCTGCTATATTCTGCCAGGTCACCAAAATTTTCCATTTGTTTCTTTCCAGAAATATTTATTTTGCGGATATTATGAAAAGGCCAGTGTGTTATGCTGCATGCTACTGGCCTCTCACAGCTCAATAATTCATCAGCTGGAGCTCCAGACATGTCCAAATTTAAATTTCCTGTTCGAGTGAAGGGATCAATGTGCACTCTTTCTTCTCTTTATTTTGATTTTAGGATTAATCGGTGTCTTAAAAATTCTGGGGAGTAGTTCCATCTGGCATGAACCACTCTAGTTCTATTGGAGCCCAGAATCCACCCATTTCTACCAGTTTAGCAGCTGGCCCTCTGAATGTGAAAATCTACATTATCACCTGTTTTATAGGTGATAATTGCTGCCTAAGTACTGCAAGAGCAGGATATTAGCACTAGTTCTGAGAAACTTCACAGCAGGTCAAATTCATCCCTCCACTGAGGAGCTGGTGGCACATCTTCCAACACAAATCATCTGCCAAGGTTTTCCTCAACCCCATTACTCCCCTCCATTCTTTGTCTCCTCACCACAATGATCCTTTTCCTGCTTCCTGAGCGGCTTCACTTGCATTGCAGAAATAAAAAAACCTGGCTGGGAAGCTATTGATGAAGCAGAATGAAAGCATGAAGCACCCAACCTGCAACTCCCACAAGACTTCTGAAAATCAGTGTAAATTGTGTGTCTCTTTTGGCCCAAATATTTCAGAGAGAGGGGGTTTTTATTTGTTTGTTTGCTTTTTTAAGTTGTGAGAAGTGTAGAGTTGCCTACAATGTAATATAACTTTAAAATATTTCTTGTTCTCACGAATCTGCATTGACCCCCATAATATTTGCTGATGTTCCCCTGGAATCACTCCATCGTGGAATATCTCTGCTCCCATTTTAAAAAATACATTATTATATTTCACCATTGGAGGGTTCAAAGGTTGGAATCTCTAAACTTTTATGCTCTTTCTGCCTTTCTATAACACATTACTTTTTAAATTACGTTCATCTTCCTGTGGATGCTTGTTTTAGCTCAGTTTTTTGACACTTTGGCTATATTTTCAGAAGAGTGCTTAATGGGGATTGATGCAATGCATGGGGTTTGTGGTGAGATGGGCTGTAGGACTGGGAAGGAACAGACAATGCAAACCCCACTCCTATGTGTCAGCAGCTTGGTATTTGTCATATACTTTGGGGTCCAAACCCCCTCCCCGAGAGGATTTCAGTGGGATGGATTACAGTTCAACGTTGCATAGGTATACTTCTACTGGACATGTCTCCATAAAAAAAATATAATATATTAGTGGTGTAAAATCTTCTAAGGGCCTGATATGAAATTCTTCCATTCATCAGTCAAATTGTGTCGCTAGTACGAATCATGGCTGACCTAGCCTACTGTCAGGGCCAAATTCAAAGGCAGTATATACAGCAGTGTAATTCAGATGTCTTGGCCCCATTCCTCACCTCTGCTGCAGAGCTCAGCACTGCAGAGCTCACCAGCACGAGCAGGGAGAGGCTTCCCATTTTGGATATAAAGCTGTTTTCACCCCCATTAATTCCCTCTACCATGCATTAAGTCTAGGCCGAGGGAATGGTTTTGCAGCCATTTGATCAGGTGCTCCCTTGCTGCTCCAAGGCAAATCTTGGGTAGTTCCCAAGAACAATCTGTACTCTGTGACCTTCAGCCATACCTGAAGTTTAAGTTGAGAACTTTTGTTGGCTCTGCTTATTTCACCAGCAAAATCCAAGATGAGAAAGGAAGCCTTCAAGGTCAGCATGTGTCTCTTCTCTCTCAATGACTTCCTTTCCTTCTACCTGGCTTCCATCTTTATCCTCCCCAATTGCTCTAGGGCTTGAGTGCCTCACACTGGTACAGGTTTCTCTTCATCCCTTCCCACAGAGCAAAATGTTATTGCTTTAATTCTGCTGGTTGAGTAACTGATCTGCAGTGAGATTAAACAACTCCCTGCAAGCCCTATAATAAGTCAGTGGCAGAGCAGGTCCCAGGCTCAGCTCCCATGCTGTCCCTTCCTCCCAGCCTTCTCTGTAGACCAGCTGCATACAGCCCTACTAGGCTGCTCTGCCACAGCTTCATCTCACTGAAATCTCTGCATATGAGGGCATACCCCAATTAGTTCCCCTTTTTTTTTGCCAGCACCAGTGGAAGTCTCTCCATACCATTATAAAAGGAAGGATTCTTTTGAAACACTTTTTAAAGCTGTCTCAGACAATACGATGCTGCCTGGAGATAGGAGAAGTATTCACAGTTTTGTCACCCTGTAGGCCCAAACACAGAGGCCACTGTGGCACCCTCATGTCACCTTATTGCAAGACCTGTGGTCCTTCTCCCAGCAGAGCAAATGCCAAATAGTAGGAGGCTGGCTGGTTGAGATTATATTACATTGTCGGCAACTCTACACTTCTCTCAACTTAAACAACCCCGTTTTGCCTTCCACTTTTACTTTATCACTGCCTATTTGTGATGTTTAAATGACATATGACATTGCACCAAAATTCTGCCAGTGTGCCTTTGTTCCCCTCCTTCCACAAACCCCGTCAGACTTTGAAGAACAAGGAACCCAACTCTGAGAGCTGGAGCTGCTGCAGGCTGTGATATTCATGTGGCATTAGATCATGTTAACGTTAGGTATAATCCAGTACAAATCCTCTTAGTGTCACTGGCACTGTAAGGGCTGTTATAATTGCTCATAGCTTAAAACAATTTTGCAGCTTTTCTTCACCCCTGCAAGTCAGTTCCAATTAGAGGAAGGGAACTTTCTGAACCTGCAGAGTTTCTATTTAGGACACGGCCCTGTCCTGACAACATGCTGTCAGACCTGCCGAGCAGACAGGAAAATGTCCACTGTATTACAGAGACGTGACAAAAACAGATGGAGAAGAGGAACATGTGTGCTCCAGTTTCTTTCAGAGTCTCTTGGAAGCACCTCCTCAGGAGTTTTTATTTTGCCTGACACAGTGCTGGTGGGGCCCCACGGCCTCCTTCTGCACCTCCTGTTTTTCAAATAATGTTCCTATTTCAGAAAGTTGGAGGAAAGAGAGGAGAGAAAGGAGAGCAAATCAAGTGGCAGCAAGGCTGTAAAAGTGCCTTTGACTGGAGGGGAGGCAGGATTTTGACCAGCCCCAGGGCTCAGAGGCAAGAAGAGCATGGTATGGAGGAGACAGTGCCCAGCCACCATGGGCTTGTGCTCCCCCACACAGTGGGGTGATGTGGGGTCACCCTAAGGGGAGCCAGGCACCAGGGCTGTGGCCACAAAGGTGGTTGTGTGTGAGATGCACACACTGATCAGCAAACCCACCACTCCAAAGACAAAGACTTGGCCCCTCTGCCCTGTTGGCAACAATATCCCTCCATCCCATCTCTCCTGTCCCCAGTGCTCACAGCTGCATGTGTCCCATATCCATGGGTGAGCAATAGCAGGAGCAGGATGGCTCGCCTGCTCCACGCATGCCAGAAACTGGCTGCCTGAGCATTGTAAGCAAAAGAATGTTTCCTACCAGGCTGTTTAGCTGCCAGGGTCCCTAATGCCATCAGAGTTTTCCCAGGAGTGAGCAGATACAAGCACTGGCTTTATGCGAAGGATCAGACAGCTAGAGAGAGCACCTGCCATATCTGGGTCTGCCTCCAGGATAACAAGGGAAACCCTCTGTTGCCACATCCTTGTTGTCCAAGGGGCTCATCATAACAGCCTCCCATGCTCTTAAAAGAGTTGGCAGAAGGAATGACCGTAAACATGACCCCATCACTGGCCAAATACACTCTTTCAGAGAGTTCAATCTGAGGCCAGCTTTGCAGTACAAATCTTGACGTATATGGGAGCTGATGCTTTGTTCCAGGCTGAAGGAGTGGTGTTTGAAATTGATGTGCCTCCTGAGAGCCTGGAAAACAACAGTGTGCCAAGATATTAGCTGGTTAGGTTATGCACAAGAGTGGCAACCAATGCAGCAAAACCAAATAGAAAAACTCTTTGTCCTCCAATGGTTTCCCCCACTTTTTGCTGCGAGTGTCTACTATCTGTCTTTCTCTCTCTCTCTCTCTCTCTCTCTCTCTCTGCTTTGCCTGAAATGTTTGAAAAAGCTCTGCACCAATTTGGTTAACCCAGAGAAAGAATGCTTCTGCCAACGTGAGCTGATTCAGTTTGGTGAAAGGTCCAGTGATGGGGGTGACAGAGGAGCTCACGCACCTAGCAGCAGGGATAGACAGAGTGAGGAAGTGGAGTGGGAGACAGAGGGGCAAAACTCCCCATCCAGCAGAAATAAGGGCTTAGAGTGGTCCAGCCAGAACACATGCACAGGACAAGAAATGCACAAGTGAGCAGGTACAAAGTAAATAAATAAATACTCAGGGGTGTGAGATCCAAGAATAAACCAAAGATTTTTGCTTTCTTTTCTTCCTTCCTCCCTCCCTATCCACCCACCCATAGTAATAGAAACACATAAGAGGAAATGAATTTCAGGAACCAGGTCTGGAGAGGAAGACGTGCTCCTTGCTGCCTCCTGTTATGCTTGGCTCGAGTTGGGCGGACACACCTGGCCTTCCAAACAGGCACTATTTATACATCTCCTTCCCCACAGTGGTGTGTTCCTCTCCTCACTTCTCCCCCCACCTTGTCTGCTGGCAGCCTGCCAGGGCAGGGTGGAGAAGAGACCCCAGTGCTGTGTGGAGCAGGCGGGGCTGGCCTCAGGGAGGCCACTTTCTGCTGCTAACACATGAAGCAGTCAATCTGTCATCTCCCAGCACTGGCTGAGCCTTTCCTTCTCCAGTGCTCCTGGTGCACAGATGTGGCTGCTGTAGCTAAGCTGCACCTTCTTTCCCTCTCTCAGCTGCCCTGGGAGCATCAGAAGAGGATCTGATTTGTAGATGCTTCCTGCTTGCAGCAGCTCTCCCAAAGCTCTGCTTCCCTTATTTCCCTGTTGTTGGAGCTTGTCCCCAGTCCATGATACCTTTCACCCTCAGGTGACTCATAGCAAAAGTAAACCTCTCTAGAGGAAAGGCTGGGATTTGGATACCCCAGATTGGGGGTATCATGCTGGTTTCAATGCTGTGCAGCAAAAATGGAGCAGGTAACTCCACGTATAAAAAAAAAGAGAGAGTTAGGCCTGGAAATACTAGCTAAATGTGGCCTGTGGGATAGGAGCAGAAGAGAAGCAAGTCAATAGGCATGGTCAGCTTCATTTCTCCTTGCAAAAGAAACTGGCCAAGTGGAAGTAAAGTCTAGTCTACCTACGCCACTAAATCTATTTTCCTGATGGTAACAGAAGCCAGGTTTAGAGGTTTTTCATGACCAGCAGCTGCAGTGGAGACATTCATCAAGAAATGGAACCAGTCCTCCACATTGAGTTTGTGCCCCATTTTCAGCTTCCCTATGACTTCAGAACAAAGTTGGCTAAAGCTGTTTCAAGCCTCTGCATTGCAGCTGGTCCAGCATCAGGACCTTGCTGGTGGATCTGCAAATCCTGCTTGATATAGCAACCAGGAAAATTACCATGGGGGAAATTAGAGTGCAAACCTGCCGAGCCAGCAGCTAGTCAGCAGTATGTGCCCATTCCTACCCTATTGTACCTGCAAGGTGACCTCTCCATCAGTGGAGGAGAGCAGTTCAGTTTAATAAACCAAACTGGATGTTTCAATCACCTTGTCTTCCTCAGCAGTGATAGCTAGCACTAAAGTGAGAGTATAAAGAATAAGCCAGTAAATTAAAATGACCCAGCTCTATGATGTTGAGAAAATCTGCAGTGGAGCTCTGACTTGCTGACATGCAGAGCATCCTCAGCTCCCAGTAGCCTCTCTGGGTGTCTGAAAGCATGCCATGATAGACAACAAATTACTGGCTTTTTTCTGCACATCTCTGGAGATTTTCCAAGAATTCCTGCAGGACTTTGTTGACTTTGCAACAGAAAAGTTCACTGTTCAGGAAACCAGTGATTCGTTCTGGGAAGAGTTTGCTTCCATAAGATTTGTTAGTAAGGGGGAAGGGAGGCTGAAGATGGCCATGTAGGGAGATACTTATTTGTGTTTGAAACATCTGTTTACATGAGCAGGCAGGGTGCCAAGCAAGGATGTCCTCGTATTCTCCTGCAATTGAATATTTCTCTTGTGAAATGCATCCTTCCCTCCCAGCTCCCAGCATATTCTCAGCCATTGGGTATGAGATGACATTAGCCCAGAGGATGCTCCCTCCCCTGGTTTCCCACAATCTCAACTCCATCCTCAGCCCCTTTCAACATATTTTACACAAGGGAAAGTCACACATTAAAAATAAATTTTTTAAGCAGCTCTGTCATATATACCAAAACAGACATGCTGATAAATGAGGAATGATCCTTTCCCTGTGATGTCACGGAAACATGCATCCAAATTCACTTGATAGAAACAAACATGCTTAGACTTCTGCAAATGGGAGAAAGCTGCCTCTGAAATTATTTCCATTTTCAAGGTCAGCAAGCAAAGAGTCAGTCCATGTTCCTTGGAGACAGCCTCCAATCAGAGAAAACGGTTCCCCTGTCAGCCAGCTGTTATCTGCATAGTCCTTCTCTGCTATTTGATGTGCCACGGGCTTCTTGTCACTTGACTGTGAGATATTTTCATCATTCCTCTAGATGACACCCTTCACATTCCCTCTTCCCTGGTGCAGAAATCCCAACAGCTAATAGCAGCAGGGGATTAGGATGCATCTAAACCAGCTCAGGCTCTTTCTTGTACTGTTACCACAATGCTATTTTCCCAGAACATATTTCCTATATATCTTACAACCTCTTTAGCACTTTTTGCTGCAAATAAATACATTGATTGTAATAGCTGCTTGAATTTGACCCAGAGGGGAGTGATTAGGTTCTTAATGAGCTATGCAGGGCACATTCTCTATTGGCTAAATCTTGAGGTGCTTACTCAGGCAAATCACCACAGAGGCTGAGGCTGTGTAAAACACTTCCAGATGTGGCCCCTTCAAATTAACTAGAAGACTAAGCATCATACATTTCAGCACCAAGAAAGGAAAATCATCCTAGCTCACTGGCTGATTTGCAGCCTCTGATCTCTCTTTCCTGATGCTTCCTGCCCAAATTGTGAAGGGAAAGTTGAGGAAGCACAGACAGATTCTAGCATGATGTACCTCCAGCTGCCAGTGTCTCCCACAGCTTAACTCCATGCAGGCTTGAAGGTGTTGTGAAGTAGTTTCAAGAAGGGAAACTCTTCCCCATGCATCCCTTGGAAAATCCCAGAGTGAGCAGGGTGCCCACACCAGCCTGTCCTGAGAAGGGTGGCAGAACACCTATTTGGCTAGGAACAAAAAAGCTGCATGAACACCCTGGCCCTGCTGTGGAGAAGTGTATGTACATGTGTGTGTGTAGTTTAGCATGTGGATCCCCTGGGAATGAGACTGTAGCTTCCTGGGTTGCCAAACACTGGAACAGGCTGTCCAGGGAAGCAGGTGAGTCAACATCCCTGGGGAGCTTGGGTCTGTTTTCTCCACCTAAAGAGAAGACTGGATTACAGGGTGGCTCTTATGCTTTCCAGTGTATGATTACACCACACATTTTCAGTGTATTAGAGGCAACTCCCTGATGTGCTTGTTTGGCCCTGGGTCCCCTGCCAGTTTCCATGCAGTGAGAATCATCTCCAAACCCCCCAATGCCATGAAGTGACTCACTGAAGGCATCTATCCTTCTTCAGGTCAGGGAAACTATGATATTGCAAGGGACTGTCTCCCTTGTGTGTCTGACTCAAGAACCAATGGGAAAGGCACCTTCTTATATTTACACCCCTGGAAACGTATGTAAATATGGAAACAGACTGAAATATCTCACTTCTCTTACAGAACCCTTTTAATATTGATAGATACCAGGGAGAAAATATTTCTCTTAAGTTAGATCACACAGTATTTCTATTAATATCATAACATATTTCTATATTATCCATGGCTAGGTAACTATTGCTGAATAGCTTGCACATAGCAAAGCAGCCTCTCTATATGTCATAATTCTACATGTGATATAAACATGACAGGTGTACTATAATACACTATAAATCTGTTTAAGACCATGTATAGTCTGTGCCTGATTATCATATATAGCAAAGTGTGATCTTCACAGCTAATGCAGGTCGAAGTGTCACGGGAAAAAACAAGGTGACCAAAGAGGACAAATGCAATATGGCCATGGGACATTCAGTACAATTCCTAACAGTGACAACCACTGCTGATCGAGCCTCAGCATTCCTTGAAGCCAATGAGGCTGCTTAAAGCAACCTTAACACTGGGGCTGTCTCAGAAATGCACAGGAAATTAGAAGAGATATTAATATATTGTAATGCAGCTAGAGACACAAGCCTTACTGTAGTAGAACTGATCTTAATAATCCTGATACTGTCCCAAAGAGAAAAAGGGGAGAGAAAGTTCTCTCCTGTCTGTTTCTTTTGGCGAACAGAAAGCAATAGCTGGTCTGAAAAGTCATGATGAGACCGGTTTCTCTTACTTTTTCTTTCATGTTGCAATTTCCAAAGAGTGGCAGCTAAGTCAGCCTGAGCTTTGCCATTTGTTGTATGAAAACAGCAACTGTTTCCTCATGCACTTACTTTCCTCTGTTATTTGACCAGTTCAACAAAACCCTGCATTACTGAAAATTCAGATGAGTTCTGGTCAAATAATAAAAACAAATAAATGAGTATATAAATACTATTGTGAGTAAAGGAGCTAAATTTATCTCTCTTGGATTTCTAGGACATCAAATTTATTACTGGTTTTGAATACTTAGAAACCTGTTAGCATTGATGGGAATGCTTGAAAACCCTGATCATCATGTTGATTTCTGCAGGATTGCCGGTCGTGTTTGGTGAGTAAACACACCATGAAAATGCTCAGTCAACCATCCAGTACCAGAAACAGGACTCTGTGACTTGCATGCTCACTCGTGGGCTAGGAGGACCATACCTGAGCTCAGCTGTTGGTGGTGTTGGTGCATTACAAGGCTTGGTGGAAGTGCTCTGCTGACAGCTTGATGCGTATCCTTATGTGCAGTAATAATCTTGTATTTCTTTCTTTTGGTGCCACATCAGTTGCTTGATGTAATATCAATGTAATCAATGACAATTCAAACAAGTGGATTAATTAATCCAGAGTCTCTCATGACTGAAATCATGACTGGCTCATGAATGATTTGTGTGTCAAAATGGAAAAATCCACTCTCAGCCTTAACTAAAAAAAAAAAAACCATCATTGCTAGAATTCAAAATTAGTTCCTTCTCTTCAGACCCCAGCAATAAGTAAGCCCTCTTCTCTCACCTCAGAAAGACATACCTTTCTCCATCATTCTTGGTTTTAAAGAGTTTGACTCATGAGCTAATATGACTTCAGGATAAAGATGGAGAATAGTTAGCTATTCTTGTTTTTTCTCTAGAAAAATTTTCTATGGGTCACTGCAGCTTTAATTCAGAATTGTATTGACTGGTTTCTTTCTGCATCCTAAGGAGTTGCTAAGCAACATGGATTCTCTCTCACCATGCATTTGTCAAGACAGAGAAAAGTGGGAAGAAATAGGAAAAGATTCACCTCCTCTAATATATCTATCAAACCAGAGAGTATCACTTATTTCAGTATCACCCAGACTTACACTATTGATATATTATTCAATTCCTCAGTGCTGTAGCTGGTTCTAGAGTCTCAGTTCAAAACCAATGAAGGTCTGATTTTTGTTCTCATTGATAAGACACTGTTGAATGATGACTTTCACCCATTAGAGCAGCCTTAGCCTATGGCTCATAAATCTGCTTATAAATTAGAAATAGGCAGTGGTCTATCATGCCAAATTCTTAGGTTGTTCTCATGGGGAGCAAAGAGTTGGGAAATGAAGGCTTGGCTGTACTCAGCCTGAAGCTCTCTGAGGTCTTCAGAAAAGGCAAATCATTCCAGGCAGTCAGCACAGCCTGAATGCTACAATTTTGTCCTTACAGACTCTGAACTTATGGCTTGCGAGCCAGTGTAATACCATGATCAGTCACAGAGGGTACAGCAGTGCTGGGATGACCACCATGTGCTGTACCCCATATATACAACATAGGCACACTCTGGCTCCATGGCCATTCTACTTGAAAGGCCAGTCAGAAGCCTTCATGTGGTCACCAAACATACTGAGAAAACCCCTCATATATTCCATTTTGACATCTCCAAGACAGTGGCCACCAAATTTTATGGATTTTCTTATTTTCCTTGCTCTTTGTCAAAATGATTCTTTGCTGAGTGGTTCTTCACTACACTACGTTTCATGTCTACCTCACCTCAGAAAGGAGAGCTCGTATTTGCCACCTAGTTCTCTTGCTCTTTCAGAATTGTACTGCAAATAGATCTGTACAAGCAATAAAGATATACTTTTGTTGTGGTTGCTGAAAGATTCAGACATAACTTGGAACACAGAGAAGTGAAGCCAAATTTTGCAATACACTGCACTAAGGAAAACTAGGAAAAAATTATTGATCTTTATGTACTGATGTTATGTATAGTCAATGGAGCCATTCCTTATTCACTGAGAACAGAATTTGTGCCTCTTTGCTGCACTTGAAAGCCAGATTTTTTTCATCAGAAACATCTATTTGTAACTTCAGTTGACAACATATCTGAGGGCTCTCAAAGTGGGCAGCAGATAAGTGTTATTGATTGACTTTACCCCTGCTGTTTGTTATATAGTAATCTCTGCTTCTCCTAAATAGCCTTTTGAGGGGCAAGACCAGCAACTCCTTTTGCTTATTCTGATATTAAGATCACAGTAATGTTTGGAATACTGTAGTGAAAAGTTGTAAAAATCTGTTTGCATTTCAGAAATTTTCTCAAATGGTGTATGTGGCTCACTCTGTTTTGTGGGACACTTTAACTGCAATATTTGGAGTATGGCTTCAGAAATGCATTTATATTGTTAAATTGGTTTATCTTGAATGTATTTACAGCTCTTAATGTCCGTCTCCTGTTGCTATTCTCACATTTATTGTCAGACACAGGGGTAAAAAACATTTAATTATACTGTGGGTTTCAATTTTATACTGGGAGATGATGGTGTATATAGATGTATAATCACTAATGTGTACACTGAGTTCCTAACTATAGAAATTAACCTAAAACAAGTCAGGAAAAGGAAGAATTGCATACAACTCCATGTGAAGATTCAAAAGAACTTTAAGTGCATCCACTAGCCCACCCCACTGCATGATGGATGAGATAGAGATCCATGTTTCTTTGGTCAATTCAGTGAGGATTTCCAACTTGTCTGGAATTCTTCAAGGTGCAGAAAACCCCACCAAATTTGTCAATCTCAGTTGAAGGACTGTAGACAGGTTGAGTGGGCCTGTAGTACAAATGCAATCACTGCACACTGGGAAATTCCCATCAATCAATAAATAACAAAACTTTTCAGGTCTGAAAATCTGAATGCAATTTCTACAATCTCAGTCCCTATTCTTATCTTGAAAAATCAATATGATATGCAACTCCAAACCCTGCTGAATAAAAAATTCAGTTTACAGGTCTGGTGCAAATTTTTGTGCTTATGAGCCACTCTATTCTCAGTAGGTTTGAATACTCATATGAACAAGCCCAGCAAAAGTGATTTTGTGATCAGGCACTATTTATTAAAAATTATGAACTCTCATTTTTTCCTTATTTTTTCAATTGTACTGTCTTGGGCTGTAGTGTGCTGGTAATGTGTCTGAGTCACAGTCTCTGTCTATGTATGTGTATTTATATATAGCTCACTGTATTTATAGCTGTGAATCTTGAGTCTGGTACAGCCACGCAGTGAACAAAGCAAATTGGAAAAGCACTTTTCTTAAGCAATAAGAATACATGCTATCAGTGCCTTTCTGCACAATTACTGCCTGCCCCAGGCACTGCTCTAAGGCACAGAGTCAAAGGTTGGCTTTCTCAACCACTCAATAAATACTTTAAATCTCATTCTTACTGCTACTTTGACATGAAAAAGGGAGGAGAGGGGGTAGAATTAATAGGTATGCATTCGTTAGAAGTTGTCACTGAAATTCTTTACCTGCTCAGATCATCCTACATTTGAGAACCTCAGAGATATTTACGAATGCTATTGAATCATGTCTCACCACATCTGTGAGACTTATGAGCCTGATCTTTAAGCCAATGGTTGTCTTTCTGTGAATGTGCCTGGACTTTGGCTCAGTGACTCATTTTTAAAAGCATCTGCATTTTTATGGACAAAAAGTTATTAGGGAGGTTAATTGACCTTGCCAGGTTCACACAGCAAGTTGTAGCAGCTGGGAAGAGTTGTCTCCTGACTTCTGGTCTGAACTTCATGGCTGGGTTGATATTTGCCACCTCTCCTAGGAAAACGGACTAGGAAAATTATCTGGTTCAAAAACCATACTAAAAGTCCTCTTCCCCAAGCTAATTCTTTGAGACCCCCTATCAGCTGATGTGTTTGAAGAGAACCAATTTTCTGTACTGCAGGTTAAACACATTAGTGGAGGTATCTGTCAGCACTCCCTATTTCCTGAGACACAAGTCACTGTTATGAGGATCTGTTTCCAGCCAGTAAGAACAATGCTCTGTTCAGTCATCCTATGTCAAATATGAAAGCTGAAGTAATTTTACCAACACTTAAAAATAAACAAAACCAGCCAAACTTGGTAGAGATGGGATAGAAGATTTGAACTTCAAATTATGTGAAAGAAATGGATGAAACTGTTACCTTTGACAAAAAACAAGGAAAGAGAAACTGCTTTGCAACAATATTGGTAATATCTGGTAGCGCTTGCACACTAGGAACAGCACACCACAATGAAAAAAAATATTCATTAAAACATTTAACATGCCCTAGTCTTTGCATATAATGTTTACTGTCTTCTTTTTCCCCTTTCTTCATAAATTCCAGAATATACAATAATGCAATGATCATCTCTCATTCCCGATGGATGCAGACCTAAACCCAAACCTCATCTTTTCCCCCAAGCAGAACAACTGTGCATAACATTTCCTGGAGCATGGCTATATCCCAGCCAAGTGCTCTGAGTACACCATGGTTTTGCATCAGAGTGAGAAAGAGTGGCTGGTATTTAACATTTGTTTCTTTTTCTGCTTCCCAGTGACCGAAGTGCCCTCTGATAGTTCACTGAAAACTCAAAGAGAACTTTCTGTCCTGAAAATAAATAGATTGGTAGATTTAAAAAAAAATGTATTTCATTTTGGTGCCTCTGAATGCTAAGCCAGATTTCTCAGTATAAAACCTGCTATGGAGCTACTGCCATAATAGACTCAGAATGAACATATCTGCCAGTTAAGTTCACTATAATTCTTCCCTTTTAAACCTTTCAAAATCACAGATGTGTGTGTAGCTGATGAATGTGTACTTTTTGCTTTTTGCAGAGGGACTTGCAGCACTTCACTGCCACAGAATTTTCCTGCATGGAATATATCCTTTAAACTGAGTTATAGCCAAACCCAGTGGTAAGGGCCCCAAAGCAGCCCCTTTGCTGGACATCAGAATCTCCACCAGCAGTTGGCACATAGTGGTGTGACTCCATGGCCTTCTGTGCTGCTGGCACTGGGGCAGGGTCTGCCTTTGAGTCACCAACTCGCTGTGACGCTCCTCACTGTCTCTGCACCAGGTTGTCATTCCACCAGCTTCTCTGAGCAATGCCACTATGAAAACGTTGTTATGAAGATCCTTCACAAGGTACAATAGCTGCCTTAGACCTGTATTTTGGTAATATGAATCTCATGATTTACATAATAGACTGTTTTAAATGCACCAAGACATACATAGAGGTGTGTATATTTCTATGCATATGTGCATCTGAAGGTTCAACATCTGTACCCACAAGAGTAAGTATTTTGGGGTGCAGTCTGAGTTGAAATGCATTAGCCATGTGTCTCTACTGTCTTTTACGTGTGCCTGCAGCTACAGCTGTGTTCATAGTTGCTTTGGTTGCTCCAGTATGTGTAGTGTTTGACCACTGTGTGAGGCTGGATCCAAAGTCTTTTGAAGTCAGTGGGAATATTTTCATGGAAGCTGCTGGTCTTTGGGTTTGCTTGATGTGGCTTTGCAATCAGAACTGACACGGAGAAGGCGAGGGCCACTCCACTGCCACCAGGGCAGGTGTCACCTCAAACCACAGCCAACAGCACAAGGAGACTGAAGGAATGATTGCCATGGAAATTTCCCAAGAGGCAGAGTGGGTTTTTTTCAAAGTTTTGGTCTCAAGGATTTACTGTAACAATAACCAGGGAAAAAAAAAAAAAAAAAGAAGACAATATAGTTCCTGCGTTTGTGAAGAAGGAAAAAACTGAGGAATGAAATGTTGGCTCCTCTTCATCTCTCTCTGTGGTGGAAGTAACCTCTGATTTTGCTCTGTGACCTTTCCACGAACTTCCTTTGACATCATAATTCACCTGATATCTACAGCGACTGCTGCCTTCCACCTCTCGCCTCTCAGGATGGGAGAGTTGTCAAATTTTTCCTCTCTCTTGGTCTATAGAGATGCATCAATCTTTTTAGGGACTGTGGGTGCTCCTCACCCAATATTTCTGTGCCACTGGAGCACCTGGTGAAAAGAGTGGGAGAAGACATCTGGTGTACAGTCTCCTGCAGGCTAAGCCACCTCCCCAGAGCTCCTCCTCTGCAGGGAGCACCAGGAAATTACTGGCAAAAATCAGTGCAGGTGGTCCTTGGTTCTGTCAATATACAATCTACTGTTCTTCTGTCAGCACTGGAGAACCGTCTGCAAACTGGAAAAGCACATCATTATCACAGGTATTTTTTGTTTAAATCACTGCCTTTTTGTCTGGCCAGAGAGCTGCTAGTGCCCACTGGCAGTGGAAGAGATAGAGAAGAAAACATTTCCCCTCTGACTATGGGAATTTCCCTTTGTTATTATCCAAAATCGTTGTAATATATTGCAATGTGGAGGGAGGTGGATTCTCATCTCATGCAAAAACTGCCTCATCCTTTGGCTTCATTGAAGTGGCAAAAGTTCACATCCACTGAGGACGCTGATTGAGCTTGGCTGATCTTATGGCCAGGGCGGATTCCCTGGCACAGCGGGTGAAAGAGCCTCTTTTAATGGCTGTTGTGGGTGAGCTGCCATGCCTCGCCATCTGGGCACAAGCTACAGATGGGAATGTCTGTGCCCTTCCCCTCTGACATCAGGAAACCAGATGAGGATTACGCGCAGTACAACTTTGCTCTACAAATGCGTGTCTCTTGGCTTATTACACTGATGAGTTACATTTGTGATTTGGTGCAAACCTACACTGCTCTCAGATTGCCTTTAAATGCTTCAGGCTTCTAATTAACAACAGCAGCAACAAAATGTTGTCAATATTGGGGGCATTCAGCTGCCATTCTGATGCCAGCTGCTGTGTGTGGATCTCAGTGAGAACACAGTGCTCTGGGCACCTCAGCTTCCCTGAGAAAGTGGCAGGTATATCATGATAGATGTTATGTCACAATATTGCGATAGGTGACAATAGCAGCCATACCGCCTACTGTCAGTGTCAATGCAATGGACAGCAATGATGAGGATAAGCTGTGTCCTTAGGAGAAGTTTGGGCATAAGGAATGTAACCTGGGTCAAGTCCTTAGTTAGGTGCATAAGCTAAGGTCATAGTAGAAGAATGAAATATTTCAGAAAATAATAAACCTGATAGGAGACTTCTCTCAGCTGCTTCCTTGGCAGCTTTAAGAGCTGGAGAATTTTCATCTGCCCCTATCTGCCCTCACAGGATGCAACGGGGTCTTACAATAGAAACAAGTACAGATTGATCAACATAGTCCTCTGCAGTTTCACTCCGTATAGCCTCGTTATCTTTTCACTCTGCTATATTTCTGATTTAACAATGGATCCAGAGAATTACTTTCATAACTCACACCAGCTCCTTGCCCTGGCTTTCAGATTGCCCCAATAGCTCTGCCAAGCATTCTGAAGAAAAGGGGTACTTGTGCAGCACTGAGGGTCCCAAGAGGGCACATTCCCCCTGGATCTGCAAAACCTGCTCCTGAAGTCAGCCCTCACTCATGCTGGGAGTCTCACCAGCCTTGGTGTGCTCACTCCCATGAGTAATTGCAGTTCACTCCATAAGGATTTAGCCTTGTCACCAAATTTACTCCAATTCTGGAGGGCCAATGACTGAGACAATTGTTTTGTTTTGTGGGTGGCTTCAATAATGCCTCATACTGGCTGCAGAGACTCAGGCTATTAGGAGCTGGCCGTACCTGGCTGGCAATGGTTGGGTAGAAGAGACAGTATGAACTAACTCACTCCCAGAGTGCATTTAGTGCATCAGACCACATTATCTCCCATTTCCAGCCATTTGTTGTTGAAACCTTTTCTCAAGTAGTTCATTAAATATTAATGTGAAAGGTCCCAGAAATCTCTCTTATTCTCCTTTGCTGAAAGAAAGAAATAAAATAAAATAAAAGTATTAAAGTGCTTCTCTTCAATTAATGCTTTCTTTTGCAAGAGAAATATTTTATCTAGCCACTAAGACAATAATTTCTGTTTTCAAAAACAGGAAGAAAAGTATAAACAATGTGCAGCCAGAACAAATAATAGAGGGGGTTTGCCAACTGCATTCCGAAATGCACATACACAGTCTCTGTGAACAAAACTGCTACAAGATATTCAAGACTGTCCCACCATTTATTTAGTCTTAATATTTATGAAAGATTAGTGATGATTAAGACTTACTGCTAGTTCCAAGCAGTCTCAGGATCTCCTGCAATTTGGAAACTGTCCCCAGTGTTTATTGCAGAACAGAAGCCGGAGTGGTGGGTGCAGTACATGGGGAAACAAAACTCTCCTTTCTATCCTTGCACATCCTTGTCACACTTCCCACTGTTAGGCGTGGAACTTCTGCACATGCAGTGCAGTGCAGAATCTGCAGTGGGAAAAGACAGAAGGATTTCCCTGAACGAAAGCACTTCAGGGCTCTGGTGGACAGGCTTTAGCACATCCTGATGCAGAGGTGTGGGATGTCTCAGCCCTCGGCTGTCCCCAGCCCTCTGCAGGGAGGTAACAGCCCCACAACAGCATCTGCACACCAGCCCCTGTGCCTGCATCGCAGCCACTCAGGTTCAGCCCTAGCATGTAAGAGCAAACTCCTGAGGAGGGTGGGTTTGTGGAGCTGACACAGGGAGAGCAACAGTGGGACTGGTGTTAACTGTGTCAGGGCAGTGATGCTGGCAGAAGGGCAGGCACAAACAGCAGGGTTGCAGACATTGCTGTCCAAACAGTCTCATCACTGCATGCCAGTCCAGACCCTCATGCACTCTTCCTTCTGCTGAATTTGGCTGTAGCACAAGTTTTTTATTCAGATAGGGCTGATTACATTTTCTGGGGCATGACTCACGCTTAGATTTATGGAAAGGGCCAAGTGCAGGAGGACAGGCTGGAGGGAAAAGCCAGCGATGTATAAATCAGGTGCTTGCTGCCCAGTCCCTCCAGTGGTGCATGTTGTAGCCTGTAAGAACCCTCTCTGTTTGCATCAAACTGCTTTAAGTGGTGTGCCCTCTCTGGCCCTTCCTTGTGCCCTATACATGAGGCCCATTGTATTATATTTGTAGTAACATTGGCTTGAAGCCTACTAACCTGTAATGGGGCTGGGCATCATAAGGGCATCCCAGAAGGGCTGGCATTGGTTAGACTCAGCTATAAAACAAAATCACATCTCCACACAAAATGGGCAAGTGCAAAGCAGTGTGATGATTTGGGATAAGAACCTGTTCTCATATCTTCAGTGGATAATTTTCTTCTTTGTTTCTGTTTACCTATCCCAGGTATGCATAGGCCGTCCCAGCAAACCCTGGTCCCACTGGGAAGGAAGTGTCTGTGCCCTGCAGAGCACTTCAGTGCCTGCTGCCACCACACAACATGCAGCCTGTCACACAGGGTGTATCTGCCCTGCCACTGAGTGGGGACATTGGCGCTGGTTTAGGGACATTTCTTATGGAATTTCCTGTCAGGCAGTGCTCATGGCGACATTGCCATTGGCTCCGGGGAAGGAGATGGAGGGGTGACCATCAGAGGCACACAAGGCTATTCAGTGGTCACAGCTCAGGGGAAAAATTGAGGCAATTAATTTGAGATGAAGTGGGTTTGGTTTGGTTTAAATGACAGAGAAGGAAAGAAGAGGATATTTGGAAGTAACTAAGAATTAGAAAATAAAAGTGAGGAAAAAGCCCTCATCAGATTATTGTTTAAAGCTGAAGTGGTCCTGGAGGCATGAAAACTATGAAAAGGTGAGTGAGTGCTCCTCCCATACTCACTGGAAAATTGATCCTTGTTCTCAGCTATCAATTAGGTATCCATAAGAAATATTGACTCATGCCCTACCACAGGACATACATAAGTGCTCCAAACACGTCTGTTTGCAGACATTATGATCTGTTGACTCTCTGTACCAGTCTCATTATAAATGATGAGCCAATAAATACTCTTGGAAAAGTTTTTTACAATGTTTCAGTTGACATTTGGGAGCTTCAAAGAATCACATAGGGCTTCCTTCAATCTTTATGCACTGTTCTTCATTGATTAGGTGAGCACATCGATTTTGAGCAAGATCAAAAGTAGGAGAGAACTACTGGAGAGGTTAAATATGGAGAAGACCTACTAAACCCATTTGCCGGTTACTTGCTATAGTAGAAGTTGCTTTTCCCGTACAGTAGCCAAAAAATATCACTTCCATTTTTATGGGATTCCAGAAATGGTCTGAACATGTAATGACAGGGTTTTTTCCTCCAGCCCTGGCTGCTCCCAGAATTAAAAATTTTCTTCTGCAGTGTGTTCTGCTATGGGCCACAGATTACTTAATTCATGTGATGCCACCATCTCTGGTCCTACTTCTCTCTTGATTTGGGCTGCCCATCTGGCCATCATTTCACTGATCCTCTATTGAAGAGGAACCCTCAGCTTGCAGGAAACAGGGATGTTCACAGGGAAATAAAAGCAGTCCTATTGGACTAAACCAGAAGGGTCTTATGAGAGTGTTCCTAACAATGGCCAGCACCAGATGAATCAAAGAAGCACATAGAAAGGGTAAATTAAAAAATAAGAGCCTTTCCTGATGGCATCTGGCAGTCTGTAGAAATCTCCTGACCTGGTGCCCGTGTCAGGAACTTTGAATATGAAAGCCTTTGATGGACCTTTTACGCATGAGTCTGTCTGCTTTTTGAAATAATTTGTAGTAGTTGTTCAGCTCAAATAGGTGAGATGCATTTTGCCTTTACATTGTGCTCCAGGCTCCTTTCCAATCTGTGGCCCCTCAGTATCCAATATTTTTTGAGCACCACCGCTGAGTGGGTTTTTCAGCTAACATCTGCATTTGGGGCTATTTTCTTCAGCTCTATTAAATACCATTTTTTGAAATGAACATCCTTAATTGGATCAATTTGAAAGCATATTAATCTTCTGTCCATTTATTCAATCTCCCATTCTCCCCACTGGGGTTCACAACCCCTCTGAATCTGAGTGCTGTCAATGAATACAAATAATATTGAGTACGCATATGATCTCAGATCATAAGTGAGAATGTTAAATAAGATCAGGTCTAATACTGATCTCTGGAGCTCCTAACTTTTCAGCTGTTCCCCATCTAACCATGATGATGACTAACGATGTCTTCTACAGCTAGGCAAATGAGGTTTTGGCTTACTGCCAATCCCAAAAAATCAGGAGAAAGCAAGAGAGGAATTGGTTTCAGTCATGCTGAAAAGGGAAAAAAAAAGTCAACACTTTCTGGTGAATCAAAAAAACCCCTATATTCAGTTTGTATCAGATGGGGTTTTTTCTTACTTGATTGACATTGTGGTTTCACTTTTGTTTAAAACATTATCAAGTGTTTTAAAACTTGCTTAGCTGCACATTAAGGGGAAGATTATAAACAAAAAATAATTTTGAATGAGAAAATACAAAAGCTGGTTCCCAAGTAGTCAGATGTTGGATTTTTTAAATGTGGTTACTTTTGCAAGACCAAATAGTTTAGGACATCTCAGTCAGTAAGTACAACCTGTAACTTTGTAACTGAGAAATAAAAATTTTTCATCCTGTCTAACCATGGCCTGCTAGAAAAAGAAAATTTTTGTTTAAAAATGTCATCCATTTCTGATCTTATGCTGGATTTTCATTTATTTTCAGTTTTAATGTTTGTGGCATATAAATGGGACCGCTAAGTACAGTGATCCTTCTGAGTTGTGAAGCATTATTGCCTGCTGTTATAATTAATAGCATTTACTGTAGAAACATCTGAGAGCACTTATCTGTGGACCCAGGACCCTGTGGCTCTAGGCTCAGAAGAAGCACAGGAGACTTTGCAGATGCTTCTACCAAGAGAATGGAGCTGGACACAGGCTACAGCAGGCTGAAACACACACATAGTTGAGCACGGGGATAGCAGCAGTTTGGTACTTTTTACTTCTTTATCATTTGTTTCCATTGGATATAGGTAGCGGGGACAAAGTAGTTGAAAAAAGGTAAAGAATAAAGTGCCTGTGTCAAGGCAGAGGCTGCTGAGAGATGCAGGTAAACGGAAGATGAGCTCAAAATCCTTGAGGTATTCTGAGTCTCTGCTTATTTTTGTCTTCATGTCTAGTGATATAAAAATGTGCTCTATTACTACTGTTTTTGTATTAATATGTACTACATATTTTCTATGAATCATATAATTAAAATTTTTAAAAATATAAAGCTGGTGATACTGACTCACTGTCTGCCCAATCTGTGAATTGATTTTGACTTTATCTTTAAGCTGTATCTTGACTGTATCTTTAGGCTAATGTCCTCTTCCGGCCTGGTGTTAGACAGCTTTATTTTAGCTCTGAGCTTTTGGCCCTTTGGTCCCTGTTCTTCGTGAGAGCCTGAGGATCAGAGCTAAATGAGCTTTCCTCAGCGTGGGAGTTGGCTGTGGGATAGAGAAATCAGCGGTGTCTGTACAGCAGCACTCTGCTCTTCATTATGCAGCACTGCCAGGCTGCTCCAGGCTGCTCTCTCCCCTCTGGGGCACAAAGTGGCCCTGAGCCCCTTCAAGATGAGATGTGGCCTGAGCTGCTACCTCGTCTCACCCTCCTCATCCTGCTGCAGTCCCCTTTCTGCCAGCAGGGCAGGACAGCCCTCCTGCACAGGTAAGGCAGCTTACAGACTTGCAGTCTCAGAGCAAACAAAATCTAGGACACCCATGTCTTTGTGTAAACTCATTCCTCCCTCAGCGGATGTGAGCGAACCCAGTCTTCCCAATTACTCATCCCCTCACATTATCCCTGCCCTCTCTGTAAAGTTTCCTCCTTGTTTTTCTCTGATGCCCCAGTTAAGAGGTAATGGGGTATAAAGCTTCAGGCAGAAAAAAGGAGAAAGGATGGTGGAGCACTGTCCCAAATGGCAGACCAGAGCATGCTGATTATATCCAGCCTGAGAGTCCTCAGTACGTGCGTGTGGAGGAAGGGGAGAAGGGAGATGCTTATTAGACCGAATGGGAGTTCTGTGCGCCGAAGAGGAGGGCTCTGCGGCCCTGAGGATGTAAGGAAGATTTGCTAACTTTGCTTTATAGTATTCATGCAGATAAGGAAGACTCTCAGTCTCCAATCATAAATCGGTATTATACAGTATACTCCCAAAGGCCATAATTACTTCCAGAAGCAGAAATTTGAATGACCCAGATAATTAGTTCAGTGCAGCTGGTCCAAAAATTATTTACATAAAAGCCAGTTTTACTTGAGGGGGAAGAAAAACAACCTTGCTACCAAAAGCAAATGACCCAGTTAGCTTCATGCAATGAGTCTGAGGAGACAGAGCATGAGTGACAACACAGTGGCCTGTGCCATCACTTCTTCCCTCTTGTTTTCAGAGGACAAACACTGACACAACGAGCCTCTGTATAGACAAGCATGCAGGAAGGCAGTGAAGATACAGGAAAACTGCATGAATTTGACCTTATGCTTTCTGTGAGATTCAGTCTCGGGGAGATGTGAAAGTCCATGGTATCCAAAGGAAAGCATTTCACTTGCAAGATGCAGGCACCTAGGGAACAAGAGGCAAGGAGCAGCACAGCTCTGCTCCAGGCACTGGGGCAGCTGGCATCAGTCCTTCCATGCAGGGTACTGATGCAAGTGGAGACTAATCACTGTGGTTATCTGGATTAATTTTTAACCAAACCCAGTTCATTTCTCCAGCTTAGCACATAGCTGGGCAGCAGCAGAGTTGTCTGGGAAGGGAATGCCCAGCAGCAATGTGGTTGACTTCTCCAGGAGGCCAGTACTTATATTTCAGAGGTTTTCCTTCAAACTGCTAGGTTAAAAAGCAAAGAAAGTGTATGCTTTTAGAAAGGGTCTCATTTTAAAAGCATTTGAGTGATTCAACCCTTTGCTGGTGACTGTGAGCACTTTTAGCATGAGCTAATGGGCACACAAACCACTGCTGGGTTAACCACTGCCGTTTATTTACAGTTGTGTCCCTTGTGGAGAATCCTGAGTCTCAGTTCTGCAGTGCTCTGACCCCATTCCCAGGGCCAGATCCTCTGTCTCAGCCAGCACTTTTACCCTGCAGCCAACGAGGATGGTGGCTAACCCCTTCACAGCTGTCCTGTTGCCACACTGTGGGGGTCACCCCCACAAGCACTTTGGAGATGAGCTGGTTCTGGTTCTCATTGACTGTGATATCCTCTCCCCTGTCAACCAGTGAATCAACATGTGCTGCCACAAGCATAGCAGGACACAGAGGTGCAGGTAAGTGTGAAGAAGAAAGAAACCTGAGCTGTAAATCCCCATTTATTCTGTCCTTGCATCTTTGCCATCTTTTCAATCAGGCTGTGGCCACCACAGAATCCAACTTGCTCCACAAAAATATGCCAGGAAAGGTATCTGTCGTCCTCAGTGTGACACAGGCAATCAACTGGCATCACCACTGCTTAGCACTCTCTCAAGGCCTAAGTGGTTTTGCGCCGGTGGATCTCAGAAAGTTTGCTTACCCTCAGAACAGATCTCTTATCCCTCAAAAGGAGCTAGAAGACAAACAACATCTGTAAGAAACAGAGTGGGATGACAACAATCTTTTGTATTCAAGAGAGAGCACAAACACAGTTACTTTAAAAAAAGCTAAATTGTTCTCCTAAAATGTAGAGTGTACAAATAATAACAGTAAATTGCTGTGCATCTCACCAGCACCCCATTGCTGTTTGGTATTGCCATGGATAGCACTTGTTACTTAACAGCATAGTAAATAACCAGATAACATCCTCATAATACCACTGGATCCAATCCACCTTCCACTTACACAGCTTTTATGCTCGTATGTGCCCATTGCCTTAATGGGGTTAATCTTGATTTACAGTGTAAATTGAAAGGTGAATTAGAGACCACAGAAGGCAAGTTGGAGAGGATATGATTTGCTGCAGGCTGCATCCTGATTGCAGTAACACTCACCTGGGGTGGCATGATATCTCTACCAAGCTTAAGAGCTTCACCATTGCCAGGGTTGAGGCAATAGAAATTCAGGCCCTGCAGTTCTTTGTTTACAATGAATATGCACATCTTGCACAGCACAATGTGCCAGCAGCTCCCTTTCCCCTTCCCTCACCCCACCCTCTCTCCATTTGTCTCAGGGACAGCCAGAGCATTCCTCTTACATAGCCTGAACCCCTGGGGATCCTTCATTCTGCCCCTTGCTTAAAGGCAGTGCACACAAGGTTCTGGAGAAACAGGATATTGCAGCACAGAATCCTGTGAGGTGGACATGAGCTGACCTTTTGAGGTGGGCATTCAGAAAAGAGTTCACTTGAAGGTTGATGTAAACCCTGGTGCATTCCTTTTTACCTGTGCTGCAAAGTCCAGCAGAAGTCAGCCTCATCCATCAAACTGGAGCTTGCTCCGGTTCATGGCCCTCACGCTCCTGAACCCCAAAAGGCTGAGCTCAGGCCACCACTATGGGCACCTTGCACCTCATGTAAAGGCTTAGGATCAGCAGATGGCAGATTCTAGAGGGAAAATATTAGTGAACAGAAGGTAGGGTAGCTTCTGGCAGTATCAGGGGCCTTCAGGAGTATTTGGGTGAGCAATCAGTGCCATTCTCCCCAGGCCATCCCGATTTTCCACTTGCTGTTTTGGGGTCTATTTGTGGAGATCTGCTGGGGTGTGTGTATTTGCATCTGTCTCTCTCTTTCAACACCTGAGAACCAACCAGCTCTTCAGTTGTTGTTGCTATCAGGCAACAGCAACTGAGCTCAGCAGAAGCACAGCAGCCCCCACCAGCAGCAGAGCTGGTCCTCCAGGACGCCTCTCCTGGAGAAATAGCACAGCTCGATCTTTTGGAAGCAGCACAGTTGGTAAATATACCCTTGTTTACATTTCTGATACATCAGGGGAACGTTTCCTCTCCTGGCTCCTCCTTGCCCCATGCAGCAGGGCATGCTCGCAGCAGAAGAGGGCACGCAGGACAGGATGCAGGATGCGCTCCCGTACCACGGTGCCAGCCCTCCCACCACACCCTCGTCCTGTGCCAGGCCTGTGGATGGAAAACGCTCCTCTCAGTGGGCTAAGCTAGCTCCCAGTCAGGGCAGCAATTCCACTGCTGTAACAGGTGTTCCCAAAATGAACTGGTCAATCGGAATTGCACGCTAAGCAGGTCCTGAAAGCCAGGGCAGGTTTGGTGGCTGCTGTGTGCCAGGACCCCCACTGTGGGCTGGTGAATAGCAAGGGGCACCCAGATGATGTGAGGAGCAGATCTGCACCCTGCATTCACTCCAGTTGCAGAGACAGAGAGCAGTGGGTGCTTTGGGGCCGCTGCTTCCCTGATAAAACTCCTCCTGTCATGCAGCAGAAATAAATTTGCCCCTCTGGGCCAGCTGATCCCTGGCGTGGGAAGTTCAGGAACCTCCCTGATGTACAAAAAGACATTTCCAGCTGCAACAAAATATATGTAAACATTTTAAAAGATCACTTTAAAATTACAGCTCTCCCCCTCAGCTGCTTGCCACCATCAGATTTCTAAATGAGCAGATTTCTCCTGTGTTCAGCTTCATACATATATATATACACACATAAGCATGCCCAGCTTGTACACAAAGTACTCCTCATCTTCAAGTCAGTCTCACCTGAGTACAGAATTAGATCCTGTCTCCACTTCATAAACTTGCCCTCTCTGTTAGTTTATATAAAGCCATTTCAATCCTGAAGGAGCTGGCATCTCACATTCCTGCCTTCTGAATGTACAGAGCAGAGGAGTAAGGAGCAAAACAGTGGGGGTGAGAGGGGATGTTCTGATTCTGCTTAGTAACGTGAAACATCATGGAGTTAAATACCAACAAAATATTCAGTGTTAATGTTTAATATTACTGGGAACTTGTCACCTCCACTTAGCATCCTGGAGCTGCCATTCTCCCACAGACTCCCACGTCTGAGCTCTGGGCCTAACATGCTTTCACGTTATGTACTAGAAGGGGGAAAAAAAAGAAAAGCCAAGAAGTAGGGAGAGTCAGTTACTCTGTTTCAGCTACAAAGCCGGGTAGGGATTTTTTTCCCTTTTCTGTTTGCAGGAATAAAATTACTCACATGGCAGAGCTCCTGAATTGCTCCTTTTCAGGAGTTACCTCTTTTATTCACCCCTTCTATAATGTCTGTAATATAATGTCTTCTATAATGTCTATAATGTCTGTGAGATGCTCTTGGACATATGCAGATTTGCTTTGCTGTGCTGGGTAACCAGACTCATCTCCACTCTTATCCACCATTACCTGCCAGAACCTACACAGCTGTTCTGCAGACTCAGGAGCACAAAAATTGGGTGATCTGGGGACAGAACAGTTCCTAAAATAATATGAATTAAGACTTTGCCTGCCACACTTTAAAAACAACTTGAGGCTGATTTGCCTCATGAGGGTCCTCTTGAAAAATAAAACAGCATGGATGCTGTTTCACAGAGCTCGTTTCCAGCCCAGGGATTATTTCTTGGTGCAGCTTTGTGCCATCCCAAATGTCTCTGTTTCACCACTGGAAACTCAGGCACCACAAAAACAAGAAGTCAAACCTCTTCATGATCAGTGGAAACACTCTGCATCACACTGCAAACAGAATCAGGCCATCCTGCCTGTCTCTCTGGTTTCTGTAAAATGACTTATTATCCCTCTAGGCTGAGTGGTTAATGAAAATTCAAACTCTTCTAGCTTATTCCAGTTAGGAGGAAAGATGGGTGATGCAATCAGGTATCTCTGCTGCAGTTGTGTTTATTTGGAAGGCTATACAAAACCCTGCTTCTTTAAGCACAGGAGGACCCAAAATAACAGCAAAAATTAATCATTTTCTCAACCTCCTTTTGTCACAACCTCCACCCAAAACTGATGCCAATATTCTCCCAAAACCATCACTCTGTTCAAATTTTCTTCTGCTTTTCTTTTAGCTCTGTTATTCCCTCTACACCTTTAGCTTTTTTTTTCCCTACAGCAACAAGCATTTTCACCACACCCCTGAAACAACACTCAGCCAAGGCACTGCTGTGCAGAGCAGACAAATCCCTAAAAAACACCCAGGCTGCCTTTTGTAGGGAGCTGGAGAGGGGGAGGTGAGACATGCCTAATGCCTCTTACAGCTGTGTTAAATGAAAGATGCTTCTAGACTGTCTTTCTCACAAAGGCTTAACCCAGCTGTAATGACATTCCCCACATTTGTGTAATCCTTGCAGCCAAAACTTTTTGGTTAAAAAGCAAACAAGCAAACAAAACCAGGTAAACTTCAATTTTTGTGGCATTTAGCGACCAGGTCCATTAGGTTTATAACACTCAGGGATGTGCTGTCATCCCTCTGAGCCCACAAACAAGCCATGGCTGCGGGAGGATTGTAAACTACCTCTCCTGTTTCCATGCCTTTCGGCATCACTTTTGTTTTGAGCGCGATCCAAGTGCCACTTCACTACTGATCATTTGGATACAAACCTGCAAAACATCCAGAGGGGTCAGACCAAATCACCCAGAAAACTGTCTCTGGCAGCCAGTGAGAGCAGATGCTTCGGGAAATGTGCAAGAAAAGGGCAAATTCAGATTCATCCTTCCTCTGCCATAGGCTTCCAGCTTCTGACAAGATGAACCAAAGGATGTCTTTGTATTGTTGTATTTAACATCCCTCAAGAGTCTTTGCTGATCTCAATCTGTCCAAGAACTTTTTGATTGCATTTTGATTTTGGCCTTCATGGCATCCTCTAGCAATCAGCTTCATGGTTTAATTATGTGTGTTTGTTAGAAATTTGCTGCCTGGTCACCAAAAACAAACCCACCCTGAGCTATTGGAAACAGAATAAAATGCTGGGAAATAGTTTATACTCATTCTTTGTTCATATTCTCTCTGACATAAATAGTTGCATATCTGTTTATCATGTTTAATCAATTGCACCCCCTCAAGTTTATGCAATAAACTTCCAAAACTGTTTATAGCTTTGCCGTCTAAATATCCTGTGGCAATATGTTCCGAGTGTAAGGCTCTGCTGGTGATTTCTTTCGATTTGTTTTAAAACCGCTCCTTAATTCACTGGGTATCCCATTTGCACAGCCAAGAATAGTGAATAATCCCTCTGTTTGTACCTTCTCCAGCCATTTATGCCTTCATACCAGCACACTATGTCCACCTTGGCCCCAGACATCTCTCTCTAGACTGAAGTGTCCTGGTCTCTTTAATAATACATTGCTGCTAAACTTAACCATTGCTGCTGGAAGAAGTGGTGAGTGTAAAGGCAGCTTCTGTGGCTGTTCTCAGGGTTTCATTTTCCTGCCTAGTTGACCTTAGACATAATGTCTTTCTGGAGAGTATTTAGGTCATGGGAATGTAAGATAGAGGAAAAAATGGGAAAGCCTATGTAAAGTAAGTATATTCTAAATCATTTTGGGAAGGAGAGGAGGTGAACTTCATTTGCAGCTTTAAGAAACAAGATGTGAGAAATGTATTCTTAAATTACATTGAAAAGTAGCACGTACAAGGTTTTGTCAGGCACTCATCTGAAATAATCACCAACCATTTTTTTATTAATGAACTTGATCAGACATGGAGTTATACTATACTTAAGGGAGCTGCTGATTGCTCTTCTGTTTACATATCTTTAAAGCAAGGGAAAAGAAAAAGTGGAAAGTATCAATATCACTGCCTTGCAAACAAAAAGGAAGGTCAGGATGGAGAAGTTTGCACAGAAATGTACAGAGAGTAGAGTGCAGTGTAGATGCAGAAGCTCTTCATGTTTCCAGGTAGACAGAAAGAATACATATTAAATATTACACAGTGACTCAAAATATTTTTATACTTATCTGAACTAATTTGGAAGAAAAATCACATAGTACTATGAGTTTTGCAATAAGAGTATTTCCATGGAAGTGTTTATGGAAAACTACTTCTGAAAGGATAAGCAGCACCAAGAGCATTTTGAACGGAATTCCAAAATTATTTCACTCTTTATTCCTAGAAACAGTAGTTGACTGCAATTTCTTTTCAATTTTTGCCAAAATTTCCAGCGTGTATGCACTAGGTCTTGAGATAAAATGTAGAGAAATCTTATTCTGACAATTTTTAGGAGTCATCTAGGCTAATATATCCTAATATATGCTAATACACTAGGGAAACTGATGGTGTTTATGGCTGTTTCTGAATCAGTTGTGACAAAAACATTAAGGTTGTACATTGGAGTTTGAATGAGCAAGGAAATTTCTGCCTTGCTGTAGCCCTATAACTCAGTTACAACTGATCTATGATTGACGCAAGATTGCCTTGAATTCCTTGGTTTGTACTTGCCAATTTCACAGTTTTGATGAATATTCGTGGGTTCATGTTTTCTTCATGAGCTGCTCAGAGTCATATTCTCTCGAGTATTTGATCGTTCAATATTTAGAGCCTGAATTCCTGTGCAACACTGCGTATGGCTTCCTGGCTGTGTGATGCAATTTTTAGCCAAAGAAGTAGAGGCTTGAAGAAATCACCTAAGCTCCCTCAACAAAGAGAGAGAGAGATCTCCAGCAGCCACTTTATCCCAGTTTAAACCACATACTTGTGGGAGGTCACCTAAAGTGCTGTGAGGCTTTGCTTCTTTCAGCTCACTGCAGCTGGACACTATTTAGCTCAGGCAAAACTACCCCATCATTTCACACATGGGATGTGAAGGAGATTTCTCATGTAGATAGTCCCCAGGGGTATGGGGCTAGGCAGATTTATTTAAAAGACTCCAAAGGGCTGAATGCTTCCCGTTTACTTAGGCTCATTAACTTAGGACAGCTGGGACTTGACTTACAGTCATGATTCTCCTACTTTAGTTCAAGGGCAGAGAGGCACAGCTGATGATCTCAAAACAAAGCATATTCATGGAAGAGGTTTATGCAGATGT
Organism: Leptocoma aspasia; assembly: GCA_013399835.1. Lineage (NCBI taxonomy): Eukaryota > Metazoa > Chordata > Aves > Passeriformes > Nectariniidae > Leptocoma > Leptocoma aspasia. The sequence continues at coordinate 173,433 of VXAX01003114.1, forward strand.
TTTTTGTCTGGCATTTGTAGGGTCCACATTGGTTTCTACAGCTGGGCTGGCACAGAAAAACCTGGGCCATGAGCCTGATGGTTGGGTGGGTTGGGCTAAATTAAAATACACCACTCTTCAATCTGAGCAGCAGAGTTTGTCCACAGGTATGTCAGCACTGATGTGACAGCACTGGTGGGAATAGAAGGACAGATCAGGCCTTAAAACTGTTATTTATGCTGTGAGTATATTCTTATTTCAAACTGGGAGCCAGTCACTTCATCTTGGCTCTGGCCCTTATACTTTCTTTACCCCTTGAGAAATGGGGAATATTGCCTATAAGAGGCAAATATTTGGGGTTTTTGAGACCTGTACGTATTTGATAGCCCATTTTCTGGGGAAAAAAAAAAANCACTCATGTTGGTGGGCAGTGACTGCCCCTATCTGTCAATGCTAATATGCCATGAGGAGAGAAATGTGTCCCTTTACAAATCCTAGTGCGTCAGTGATGGATTTGAAACATCACCAGAGGACACAAGTATGAGAAGCATTTTGTTTTGCAGCCACAAATAAGATAAAACATAGCAAAAGGTTGCCAACAAAGCAAGCTCTATGGTGAACCGTTGCTGCTCCATGGAAGATCTGGGAAAAATATGGAAACTCTTAAAATAGGAACTAAAGGGGGAAAACCTCTGCCAGAAGGAATTACCATTAATTTGGGAATGACTGGTAGCACTCTGGAGGGGAACACCTGGAGGAGGATGAGGAAGGGTTTATTGAGGCCATTGAATGAGCAGAGGGGACAGGGTAATGAGGGGAAGATGGGCTGGAGATCCATGATTTTGCCTCTCCTGTGGGTCACAGGATGTCCTTGGGGAGGCTAGAGGCACCTTCCCACACACCAGGAAATGTGCTGCTGTGCTTTGGGCATGGGATGGGGTAAGTGCATGCCATGGCAGCCCTCCTCTTCCTTCTCCTCTAGGGTGTGCTACAGTTGCTCTTGCACACGGGGTTCAAGGATTATGGATTCAATTTTAGGGTGCTTTCCTTCACAAATTAGGCTCACATAGCCTGCCTGAGTGCCCATCTGTGAGTCTTCCCTGGTAACTCTTGAAACCTTTTGTTTTCAGGCGCATTGACAGAGAGGTGAGTTTTCAGCAATATCTCATCCCTACAGGTTTTGTGAAAATAAAGGACTAAGTAGACAAGAGAGACCCTCTTTGCCTATCCTCTGCAGGACTGACTACAAGAGCTTGGCTGCTATTAGGCATCAGAAACCCACAGGGATGAGTCCCTTCCTGGGCTTCATTGCTTCTGCTCCACAGGAACTCACTCACGTATTAAGTGAATTTTCTCGTCCTTCCCTTTATAAAGCTAGTGCTCCACTGTAACAGGGATAATGACATATTTCGCCTGAAATGCGATGCTTATGAGAGCCTAGTTTGAAATAAAGATTATAAAAATGTAATGTCTAGCAATTGTAATATCATCCATGGAGTGGAAGAGAAAGAGACAAACAGCTATATGGCCAGGTAGACGGATAGATTTCTTAATTGAACTCTCTGCTTGGCTGTATTTCTGTTAGGCAAGAACCACAGGTGACTAACAATAAAGGACCATAAGGAAGAAGGCGAAGGTTTCTTAACAAATTTAACTTATCACAGACAGGCTTTTACACTTGCATCAGCCTATACTGAAAATCCCTAAATAATTCAAAGCATTCGAACGGTCTAGCATTAGCAAAGTAGTATTCTACCCCCACAGGCGCTTAAAAGTAGAAAACAAGGTGGCAATATTTTCTTCTTTTAAAATACTAATAATATTTCATTCTTCTGCTCCAGAGCACTCAGTATCCTATATAAATCAATACCTACCTCACTATCTGTCTGTCTGTCTATCTATCTATCTATCTATCTATCTATCTATGAATAATTACATTTCTGCCTATTCCCAGATGCTCTGAAACCATTTATTCTAGTCATTTAATCACAAAGCTGTTATTGCAGGGGAAATTCATGCAGACATGAATACCTAAAGCCAAAAATAGAGCTAAGCTGAGAACTTCACCATAATAGCAGTCTCTTCCAAAGCAAGCTGCTGCTCACTTTCCCAGGAGATGTAGTAGGTATCTCTTCACTTTTCAAAACAATAACTGGCACTGTAAAGCTCAGTCAAGCAAAACAAAAACTTCACTCACTTTGCTTTTCCACAGCCAACATTTGAATGCAACAGGGGGTCCTTGCTGGTCTGATCAGGAACTCTCTCTTTCCTTGTCAAAGGACCTAGGGTCCCAAAATGTCCTCACACTGGAGCCTCCATTTGAAAGGGAATTGTGTAACAAGACCCAACTGTCTCTATAGAAAAACACATTCATCTCAAATCAGTGCTCTTCTTTTGTGCTTTTTTGAATGACTGTACATCTGGGAAAACTGAAAATATTCATCTTCACCTCATGGAAGTTTTGGTTTACTCACAACAACAGCATCACTCATCCCAGTTTGTTCACTATCCTTTTGATGCCATGTGCCTGCTGTAGGAGACCAGAGATATGCACATTAGAGACAGGGGGTGAGGGGGGAAGGGTACACATATAGACAACATATCAGATTCAGAGGAAGAGTCTAGTTTTGATGTGAGAGTGGTGGTTTCTCATTCACTGACATTAGCACAGTTTTCCTCCAACACCTTGGTGAAAGCCTTGGAGATGACTAAATTAGGCTACGTCCAAGTCAAAACACTTAACAAGTATTGTCTATATAAGCCTCCCTCCCACCTCAATTACATATGTGCTTTCTGTCTGTGAGAAGCATCAGATGACTTGCTGGAGTTCAGAAAGCACCGTATGTTCTCCCAGCTCCCCATCCTATGCAAACCTGTTCTTCCTTCCAGACAGGCTGGGTATGTTTACTGTGTCTCTATCTTTGTTTTTCCTCACCTTCCATCCCTACAGGGAGCCCTCAAGCATGTATTTATTTGCACTTTGAACCTGTGCTTGCTTGCACGGCTGTGCTTTAGCCCAAGCTGGGACCTGATTGCTTTAGGGGAGCCGGGGACGAGACTGCTTGAGCATCAGTAAAGCTTCAGTGCCTTTGCCCACAGTTCCCCCACTCACCCCAGCACACCAGGTTCTCCTGCAGTTGATACCAACGAGAGGAAAAGAACCCTCCAGCAGTTCAGAGCAAAGGGTGTGCAGCACAGATGCCCATGGGCAAGTGCAAAACTGTGTGATCAGACTAATGTGGACTGAAAACAGCTTTCAACAGCAGAAACAGCAAAAGCCCTGATGCATATTCTAATGTGTACCATGAATGTTTCTGAATGTATAGATGGTTAGTATGCTGAATTTAGCTTTGGGAGCTGGCTTGCATCCTATAAATGCTAGGTTACAAAAAACATTGACAGATGTATGTATGTATTTGTATAAATACAGATGTCTGGGTCTTTGTGAAAAATAATAGCCTAGGATGGCTGGACAGATAGCTGACTAAGTATACACATACAGCTAGCTATACACATCCTTGAACTGTAAAGAAAAGAAAAAAGAAAAGCCTTTAAGCTACACTCATCTTTAACACCAGCTTGACTTGTAAACCCCCAAGTATGCTGAGAGGGCTGCAGCCATCTCAGGTTCCAGCAGGTTTCCTTTTCACAGAGCGCGTGGCCCTAGATCCTGCTCTGCAGGTCTCAACCCTCCCAGCAGAACAGGGGGATGTGGTGGGTCAATTGGGTAGCTTGGTTCTCTGTTATTCGGCTTTAACCTGAGCAGCAACAGCAAAGCTTTGGTGGGTACACTTTGAACGGTAGCCAGGTAAAGAGGAACTAATGATGATGCAAGAGCCAGGAAAGGCTTGGCATTTTTTTTAGAGACTTTTTTTAGTCTCTGTGGTATCCACATTAACACATATTTTTCAAGGGTGGACTTGAACACATCCTATTCCTGTCACTCAGTATCTGGTCTGTGCCCTCCACAGCTCACAGTCAGGTCAGCAACAGCTCTTGCATCCCAACAAAATCTGTTCAGACATGATCTCACTCTGGATATAGAACTGGATGAGAAGGTCCTTTCTGACCTAAGCTGTTCCCCAGTGCTAAGTTCAAATAAGTGGATATTTGTGGCACTGCTCAATCCCAACATGGACTGTGCCCTGCTAATTTTGAGTCATGGTGGGACATCTGTGACTCAGCAGAGAATTAACATCCAATTTGCAAGGAAGGAATACTCCTGATATGAGGAGACCCCTGAACAGCTCAGGCCAGCTCTCTTCCCTGCCATCAGTGTCCACATGGATGGAAACAGAATAAAGAAAATTTCAGGCACAACTGAAGCTTCACTACTCTTTCTTGGGAGCATGTGGCAGCTCCCATCTGTGCTGAGTCCAGGCCATGAGACCAGGAGAGCCACCATGGCTTTGCAAGGCCATGGTGCTGCTCCAGCTGCAGAGGGTAGTTTGGCAGGGGAGACACACCTGGCCTGTTGTCAGGAGCTGGGAGTTGATCCCAGTCCAAATCCACTGTTGAGATAGCAGATTAAGACTAACCCTACTCAGAAATCACCACGCTGCACAGATCTGTCTGCTTGTGGGATTTGTGCTAGCTTGATGAAAGGGTTGGCTCCTATCCTCAGCTGAACTCTCATGGTTCAAAGTTGTGCTGGCTTTTTTCTGTATCCTTTGGGGTGAAAAATGTCTTGCAGCTGCTGCTTATAATTCTTTCCCCTATGTTTCAACATTCTCCACATGAATGTCTCCCGAAGCAGTGCTCCAAGAGACTGCAATCATGATTGCCAATAGCCAACATCCAAACTAAAAATAAAAAGCCACAGCATGGAACTGAGACACAAGCAATACATCCTCTGGCAAAAATCACCAATTGCTGGAAAGAAAAGGACTCTCCCCTCCAGTCCTATCTTCTTTATGCTTAAAGAAGCTTCTACCTATAACCATCTTCTTCTGATATCTTCACAAAATCAAGATGGTTTGTAGAAAGCACTGAGCGAGCTGACCTTTGCTCCTGCCAAATGTCCGTGTTTAAGATCCATGAAATTTTTGGCTGGTCAGTAAATACATTGGAGGGAAAGACAAGATTTTTCAGTGAAACATATATTTGCCCCTTGGAGGAACCTAGGCAGCTATTACAAAATACTTATTTTTGGCCCCAGAGCTAACATACCATCCTTTTTTTTTTTTTCCTAATGCTTTCAACAGCCACCTTTTGTGGTGGTTCATTAGGCTGAAAAGATCTCACTACAGAAAGGAAGGAAACCTAAGGAAAATATTTTCTGGCAGAGAGCCACAGTTCCTGCCTTGCTTCCTCCCGGCAGCCACAGCCCAGAAGGGAGGAAGAGCTGCCAATGACAATGTCTGCAGAAGTACTGGTGTGTGGATGAGGAAGGGGCAGGAAGCAGAGCCCCGGGGCTGCCTTTTCCCTGTGGGGGTGCTCAGTGCAGTGGGTGTTTTGGGGGGCACAGCAGAGCCGTGCTGCAGGGGAGGGACCCGCTGGCTGCACACCTCGGTACCAGGGAACATCAGCTCCAGGTCTTCAGGTTGCTCTGCCTTATACCACGTGTGCCACATTGCCAGCCTGGCAGAAAGAAAGTATGGCAAGCTTGCAAGGCTTCCCAATTAGCTCTCCACTATGGCTCAGGAATTGAGACCTCAGGGTTTTGCCTAGCGTATTAAATTTTTCGTATCATGCCTGAGACAGGCTGTAATATTTATTTCCCTTCTTTCTGATTAGTATTTAACAAAAAAGGAGAATCTCTTCATTTGTCAGGCTGACCTTGCTCAGAATGGAGTCTAGAGACCAATCCTTTACATGCTGCCAGTAGCACATATACTTTGGCTAAGTGAATGTGTTTTGTGGCAGCTGATGCACCAGTTCACTGCAGTCTTAGGGCTGAACTTAGCCCTGAATTTTGCACACAGCAACCTCATGAGAAAAAGACACTCTAAAAAATAACATGACACTCTTACCCTTGTGAAAATAAATAAGAGGCCACATCTTTGAACAGCAGTGGTGAGATGTTTTGTTTTCACTCATTTACCCCATGCCTGGGAGATATGAATTCCCAATCACTATTGCTACACAGTCTTGAATGTAAAATAAAGTGCTTCATGTGAATAATAATAATAATTGTTTCAAAACAGACACTAAACCCCCAGTCAAGAAAGGATAGAAAACTGCCTTTGAAACAAAAAAAAAAATGGCTCAAGATCCCTCTTGACTATTAGGAGAAAGATTCTAGCTTTTGTTTTCCATTTTCATAAGTCTCCCAAGTTCTCCATCCCAGTCTGGGCAGTCCTGAGCAGATCATTATCCTGATGCCTTGCTCCATGGGGGAATCACAAATCCTGGCACATTCTCATTCAATTGAAAAGATCCCCAGTTAAAACCATAACACCTGGGCTGGTTTGATAACTTGTGGCCCACCGTTTTTTAAGAGGTTGCAGGGCTAGCAATATGTTGTTTCAAGGGAGGGCTTTACTGCCAACAGCAAGCAGCTGATAAAATATTATTTGATTCAAGACTAGAAAGAATGGAATCCAGACATTCCCTTATGAAAAAATCAGAATTTTTGCTTAGCATTTCCTCTCTGAAATGTGAAGTGATAAGTACGAGAAATAAGTGTCTAATATCTCAAGTCAAGACTCAGTCCCACCTTCAGCCTTCTGTTCCCTCAGAGGTTTACACAGGTCCATGCATTTGAAGACATGCCTCCTGGGAAAAAAGCTAATATTTACAAAGTCTATAACTGCTCTACAAGGGGCTCCCTTTTCACTTGTGATAAGACAAGGGGATTTCAGGCACAAGAGGGAGAAGAAAAAAGTTTCAAAACTTAATTAGGAAAGGAGCAGAAAAACTTTTATTTAGCTGATGTAGTGAAAACACCTCTTCTCCTTGGTCATTGATGCACAGTACCCACAAAGAGCTTTCCTGCATATACTGCTGGTGAGAAGCACTAGGATTACAAATTTGCAGGTTGGTGGGGCCCATGTGAGCCATAGGAAACCACAGACTCAACTTCTGGTTAAAAAAAATCATGGTCAAATGACCATGTTTCACTACATCTTGAAGGCGTGGGAATTTCCATTAACTTTGCTGGCCAGATCAACACTGTTGCAAGGAGGTAGAAGTGAAATGTTGAGTCCTTCCCCACCTGTTCCCATTGGAGGCAGCATCTGAAAAACCCTTCCCTCCCAAGCACAGCACACACAGGATTTGAGAAGATCCCATTTCCAAAGAAATCCTAGGAGAAAGAAATGAAAACCAATAAAAAGCAAAAGAAACAATATCCAAGATGCACATCTGACAGGTACTGCATGCTCAGACCCAACAGAGCATTTGGACTTTTATCTCTTATTTGTGCTCACAGGCTGATACAAGCAGAAAGAAACAGAAGCCTGTCTGAACCAAAACCACACAGAACAACCTCACAAGAAGCAAAATGGTTTCCATTGTCTCTAGGCCTGCTTATTGAGTGACACTGTAGGCACACATATCGTTAGTTCAACCCCCATGAACACAGTGCCCATGGCCCTGCTAGGCCTGCCCCTGCCCTCACAAAACAGCATCACACTGCTGTTCCATTGACCCAATCATCTCTGCAGAAATTTCAGGCAAAAACCTTTGGATGGGCCATCCTATGAGGCACGGAAGCATTTCACACAGCTAATGTGAGTTCTGGCAGAGCGTTCAGCTTGGGCTATTCTGATGGGAATCAGAGGATAGCACATTCTAAACATCAGATTTGGGTGCATGGTTTTCACAGCCAAGAGGATATTGCTCCACAAAAATAGCTTGCTCTGTATAAATACCCCAAAATAAGCGTCTGTTCAAGATACAACTGCTGCTAATATTTTAGGCAGATTGGCTATGTCCAAATTCACCCTTGCTAGACTATGTGATTATCAAATCTTAAAGCAACCAGTGTTTCTAGTCATATTTTATCCTAGAACATGGTTATCAGCTCATATCTATGCTTTATTTACCCTAGAATTTGAGATCATGTATGCAAACTCCTTGACTAAAAACCAGGCGTCAGCATACATTAAAACACCTTCATCCTGTCTGGAATATTCTGCAGCACTTTAACTGCATGATGGTGCCACAGCAGCTTCTGACCTGAGGGTGCTGAGTGCTGAAGCAGCACAGGTGAGATGTGCTCCACACAACTGCAGCAGGTTTCCCCAGAGACCACTACAGCAAGGGAGGTGTTCCAGGCTCCTTGTTCCCATAAAAGCACAATAGAGGGGACAGGCTGTGCCTGTGCCCACTTTCAGCAGGCCAGGTAAAGTGCAGATGTTCTAGTGGCAAGAGGAGGAGCTGCCAGAGTAGCAGGAAATTCCACTTTTCTAAGTGACTCCTAATTAGCACCATTTCTGGAGGCAGAGAACCTAATCCCAGGGTGCAGGAGTGAACTGATTATTGAAAGGAGACATTGTCTAATCCTGGTTAGCCACTCTTTTCCCCGCTCTGGAATATACTCATTACGCACTGGCATAATCAGGCTCTGTATTTGTCACTCAGAAACGAACCAGCTGGGGCTCAGAGAAGCACTCCTGCCCAGTTTGGTGTTGTTTGATTTGTGCATCCGTGCACAAATATCAATGGTTCCATATAAATACGAATACACGTGCCACAGGGGAGCACTGCTCTGCTCAGGAAACACACCCCTGCGAGTGCCCCAACTCCTGCTCGTGATGTGTCTGCAGCCCGCAGTTCGGCCAAGCTGAACACATCTTAATGCTTGTCAGATAGCATGATTATCACATCTCACAGATCACGTTTGCCTCCCTAGGCCAGGGATTATCGGCCCAGCGGCCCCATCATTCCCACACTTTTAGGGGACTATTTCCTTTTCTGAAAGCTCTCTCCCTGTCCCTCACGGATGCCATGAAGTCTGCTCCTGCAGGTGCGCCAGCGGGAGGTGTTTCCCGTGGCCCTACCCCCCCGCTTGGAAACACCCTTGCCTTCCCCTGGGGCCTGCCCACCCCTGGCAGCTCTGAAGTGCTCCGCAGCACGGCCCCGGTCGCTCCTGTCGGTGCTGCTCCGAGCGAGACAGCCCCAGCCCCGGCCGCGGCTTCCCGGAGCCTCAGACCCACCGACAGCATCTCCTGGCACGGCGCTTCCCGCGGCACCAGCGGATAAGGGAAAGCACGGCGTGAGCCCTTCTGTCGGGCGGAGAAAGGCTCGGGAGCTGCAAACGTAACCAAAGGAGGCTGTGTACATCTTATCTGGGATGCCAGAATGCCGTCTTTATGAGCGGAGCCCTGTATTATCAGAAAAGAGGCTATTTTCGGCTTCTTAGCTCACCCTCTGGAGCAGTGGGTGACCGGTGCTGCAGGAGCTCATTTAGGAGTCAGGAGACAGAGAGCCACAGCAAAGCAGCCGGGGATTTCTGGGAACGCGGGGTCAGCCTGCATCCGCACCCGCCTCTCTGCATGCTTCCAGCAGCAGAGCAGAACAGGCGCTCTGGAATAAGGCAGGTGCCATTAAATTACGATAATTTAAAGCATTTTTTGCCTAACCTGCTAGGCTGCTATTTTTCTTTTCCTCCCTGCACCAAAGAGAGTGAATGCAATGGGGATAAATAGACATAGAAGATATTATCTTAATACCAGGATTATTTTAACAAATTAAATTCTGCTCTAAAAGTTATATAATTCACCTTGTTTCTGTGCCTAGTGTGCTAATAAATACACGGTTATAGAATAATTTATTTTTTTGACAACAGGAAACAGCTGATAAAAGAAAATCTCTTTTGTTTTGGGTTTACAGACCATTTCCCATGTGTTATGTTTGCTTTGGCTGTCTCTCTGGCATCCGCTGGTAGAGATGAGAATGAGAGGAAAGCAAGGGTGTTGCTCAAAACACAGGACCCCCAAATGTTTTTGCTTCTGTTGTCCCCTTCATAAGTGCAGCAAAAATCTTTCTAAACCCTTTTCCTCCTCCACAAAGTTTTTTTAAGGTAACTGTGTGAGACAGCTGTCCCAGCAGAGCTCCAGAAACTCTCTGGAAATGCATCATAAACTTCCCAGGAACACACAGGCTAAGAAGTCCATAGTCTGGAGATAGAGGGGCAAAAAATAGAAAAAAGCCTAAATAAACCAATATGCAATTGCTCCCATGCAATACTATGCAATTCTTTTGTGCTTGGCTGGTGACTTTATTTCCTAAAGGAAGCATTCCTCCATGACTGTCACACTCGTGTCACTGCCTGTCTAACCTCCCTTTCCCTACCTGAAGAGTGAGCTTCCATGTATTTTGGGTTGTGCACGTCCCTGCTCTGCTGCATGGCTGGAGGGGCCTTGCAGATGCCCCTTCACAGCACCTCAGGTAAGAAACCTCTTACTGTGTGCTGAGGTTGTACCTCTGCCCTCTGCTCCAGCATTGGGCAAACAAGGCAGCCCAGTGCCTGAGGAGCCTCGAGTCCATCGCCTCAGACAGGGCCCATGAAGGCAAGGAAGAAGGATTTCTTGTGTTTTCTTAATTATGCGCAAAGAGGCCTTGAGAGTACTTCCTGTTTGCTTCTTACCTGAGGAACAGCAGGACTACGAAGTCTTGTGATGTTGGTTGTGTTCTTTCTTTTCCTCTAGGGAACCTTCCAGAGGTCTCAGAGATGGGAAAAAGCAGGATATTGAATCTTCTCTGCCCAGTAATTCTTAGAGGCTGAAAGAAGGGCTCGTGTACCCTAAGCTTTTCTGTGCTTCCTGGCTCTCAAGCAGGTCCTGCAAAAGCTCTGGCCTTCCCATGAAGGCAGGAACCACCAAAAGGTGCTGTCAAAACACTTCTGTTTTCCAGGCTTTGTGGATTTTAAATATTGTGATGCAGTGATAAAGTAACCCAACCATGTATTCAAAATTATCTGAGATTTCCACTGTAGACCTTAAACACGGTGCTAAATAGGGCAAGCAAAAATAGCTGTTACTTTGACAAGTGCTTATTTAAAGCTTGTTTTGTCAGCATTGCTGCCCTGGTTATGACAGGGAAGTTGTCTAGAAATTGCATAATTACCAATATTAAAGGAAAAGCAAAACAGCTCCACACAATTCAATAATAGAGCAGGTCACGTTTGCCATGGCTGTTGCAGTGTCTGTTAAGGGTGCAGAAGCTCCATCTCAATCCATGGCCTCAGGAAAACGCTGTGCTGATGCTGCTCCTTGTGTGCTCTCAGCCCAGGACATTGCTCTGCTCTGGGCACTCAGATGGCCGCAATGGAGAGTCAATAAGGACCCTGTGTTATTGCAGATCCTCATGCTGCTGAGAGAAAGCAGCACTACTGCCTTTGCTGCTCATTCTCCAAGTGTCCAGCACCTGTCACCAGAATCTCAGTGGATTCCAATATTATAGGACTGGGGACTGGAGATCGAGGGGAGAAACAGACAGAAAACATTAGGTGCTCCTTTTTGCACGTAAGAAAATTTGCAATAAGTTCAGCACCTGAACTTCTGTGGAACAAAGGAAATATTCAGTGCTCTTTCCCCTCCATTCCCCTCCTCTTGCTTTGTCTTTCCTCACAGTGGAAAAGAGGTGAGAGAAGATGATTAGCTCAGAGATGCTTTTTTAGAGGCTTGATTTCTGATTTTGTGTTGCTTATATAGCACTCATACTCCTTCTGACCTCCAGAGGCATTTTCAGAGGGCTTTTCCTTCTATTTTCCATGAGCTCAGCAGGTCGATCAAAAGGCCTTTCCGTGTCATCGGTGCATCCGTGCAACAGTAGAAGGAAACTTTGCAGCAAGCTCCACACCACCTTTTCCCCACCTCCTTTCCTCCCAAGGTTTATTGCATGCACCAGAGCAGGTTTCTCCCCTCCAAAGCATGCTATACCTGTCCCACTTATCTGAATGCGAGCCTGGTATCAACATGTCCTGCACTTTGGTCCAGCTCATTTGCTTTCTGGAAAAAACACAGGGAAACTGAGCACTGAGCTCTGGCCTGCTGGCAAGGATCCTCTCTCTCAGTGCTGCTTGCCCAGTGTCTTGCCTGGGAAGAGTAAAAGTAGGCACTCTGGAAGTGACAGCTTTGCATTTAACATCCACCAGTGAAAAATCTGCTTTAAGTGACTTAGCACCACATCCAGACACAGCGGCAAGAGCAAATGTGCCATCCCATAGTCAGACTCCTAAGACACCATGCAATCCTCTCCCTTCTTGTAGCCTGCTGCCTCATGGGCTGCATGTTTTTGTTTTCCAGCTGCAGGAGCACTTGGGGTGAAGACCCTACAGCCAAGGACTTTCTTTACAATACAGTCTTCATTAATGTTAACAGCACAGACACCCTCTGCACTACATGAGCATGGGGACTTAGGGAAAAAAATTAGCATCATCATTTAATTAAAGATGGATCATAATAATAAAATCTTCTCAAAGGGACTGGCACAGGATTATGAAGAAAACCTTAATTGTGAAATTCTTCTTATTTGACTTTGAGTTTCTGATTTTTCAATCACAACACAATCATTTTTACAATTTTGGCATGTAGTTTCCTGTTTAAAAAATTTTAGGAAAGATTGAAGTGTTATCTTCAGCTTCACTGACACCTATACATGCCATCAGTAGTTGGAATCTCTTCTATTCAAGGCTGTTCTCACTTGACCTAAAGGATTAACTGGCTGCAATGACAGGTCACATTCTAGCCTGCTCATTGCAGGTCAAATATCAGGAGAGTTTGGCTAAAATACTCTCCTCTGTGGTGAGCATGTGCAAACTAGCAAGTGCTAGAAATCAAATTTTAGTAAATTTAAAGTAAATTTTCTTTCACTGATAATGTAATGGTACCAGACTTTCAGTTTCTCCTTCAAATGAGGGGCACTGCCAATGCTTTCTAAAGATAAAGTTGCCAGCTTTTCCTTTTCCCATGGGTGAAAATCCTTTTCTTTCATTATGTTTGGGAGAGCTGAAATGTTTCAGCTGAGACTACCAGTATAAGAAAAACCAAAAAAATACCCAAACAAACAAAACAAACCCCAACAGCAAAACAAAACAAACCAGAATCAAACCAACCAAACAAACAAAACAACCAACAAACCATGCTTCAGAAGACATGCTGAACAGTCAAAGCTTAACAAAAGTTACACAAAGCTGAGAACAGGACCTTCTAATCCAAAACACTGTATGCAGTGTTTTGGATTAGAAGGTCCTGTGCCATAAACAGTAATCCATAGTGATCCCTGGTTGCTGATGGTGTACCTCGGCAGGCAGAGGATCATCATCCTCGCTTCTTTCAGCAAAGCCTTTTAGACCTACTGGTGAAAATGAACAAACTGTCATCATCACCAGTCCCACTGACAGTGATTATTAATACCATCTGGAAGAAAAGCAGGCCTTTGTTCGCACACAGGATTTCCTAACAATGAACCTGTGTACGACATCCCATACGTAAGAGCAGAGCTTCCCCTTTCTCCTGGGCCAACAACCACGTTGCAGCCCAGGCTCTGCCCCATGGGCAGCACTTGCTGGGCAGCTGAAGGTGCTGTAAAAGGTGCTTCAGCTCTGTCATGCCAGGCAGGGCTCAGCCTTCCTACTGCCAGGTGCTCTGAGCACCCCTTCGGTGCTGGGTGCAGGCGGGAGGGAACCAGGTCCCTCTGCCTCTGCTGGAATCCTGCAAATGGGTACCAGTAAAGATGTAAAACGCTGCCAAAGCAGGTGCAAATAATACTCTACTTTTTTGGCACAAAGCACCTGGAGAGCAAACAGTCATTTGCCTGTAAATTATTAACTAACATGTTTCCAACCAAGGTGATTCAAGTATTTTTATTTTTGTGGCTACACAGATCCCTAGTTTTCTTTACAGTGCTTTTAAATTCAACAAAACAGAGGAAAACTGCTCAAGTTCAAAGTTCTTGACGTTATTGTCAGTTTATTTCCATGAAGCTGAACACTGAATATTATGAAACAGCTCAGGAATGCTGGACATAAAGGGATATTTCCTTTTTTCCCCCTTCAGCTGAAATATCTTTTGGCAATAAATCCCTGCCGGAAATGTGCTTTCCCTGATTCCCTGGCTTAATTAGCTCAAACAATGTAAGATATGTAACACTGACCACCATGGGAAACCTGATAACAAAGAGCAGTGATACAATACAAGCCTTTCAAACAGATGCAGCAAGTACCCTGCTAAGACAAAAGTGGATTCAGTGTGGTGTCAAGCTTTTTCTTCCTTCTCTGCTGCAGGAGACACCAGCACTATGGTGGGACAAGTTAATCTTTGCCATGTTTTTTCCCCAGTAATGATCTAAAATTGCCAATTCCTCCATAGTATGCAGGTCACACATTAGTATTTTCATCAAGAAAGAGACAGCAACTAATGCTGCAGCTCCTTGGCACTCAGGATGCGTTTTCTGCTATTGCCATAGGGAAAACTACAAGAAAACTGACCCCAAAACTGGCTGTTCATGTGGAAACAAGCAACTCTCCTGGTTGGCGTGACTGTGTGCCCTTATATGCTCCTCTCTGAGGGAGCTGAGGCTGCAGCTTCCTCTGGACTTCTTTGCTGGGCTGTATCCTCAGCAGCTCTACCCCCCTGTCCTTGCTGAGCACTCAGTCCTACCCCTGCATCATCCTTCAGCAATGGTTTGTGCAATGGACAGTAAGCAAGAAGCATGTGCTGACTCAGGCTGTGAATATCCTTCTTCCTTGTGCTTTTCCTCACTGCTTTACTGCTAATGGAGTGAGTTCTCCAGCACCAACCCTGCCCAGGGCTTGGGTACTGCAGTAGTTGCAAAGCTGAAGGAAAAGTGGAAGATCAGAAGCATGAGCAGTGGGTGAGCAAGGATGATGGCACTGCAAATAGAAATACAGCCTCTCCTGCAGACAGGCAGAACTGGCACCCCACCTAGGCCAGAACAAAACTGATGTACAGTTGGGGTCTGGATTGATGCCCACAGCATGGACGGTCCCAGCATGTGGTAAAGCTGTTCTCCCCTGGCATTGTTAAAGATGCCAGAGGAGAAAAATTGCAATAGGCTTTTGCCTATTTGTCCATTTATAGTTTATAATTTTTGAGTTCAGACATATTTATAGATTTCTTTTCTCTTATACTTGCATTAGAAGCTTACCACAGTCTTAGCACTTCTGCTCCCCAAAATTCTCAGTGGACACCAGAGAACTGGCAGTATTATGATGTCACAGAGACACATGTAGGCAAGTGCAGCAAATGTAGGAACAGGGATTTCTTAATCAGAGCGTTTATAATTTGCTGCTTTTTTTGGTTTTGTCATTAGCTGTGTAACTCAAATGCCTTCCAGGAAAACAGTGAAATTACTTTGGCCAGGTCCACCCAGCAGAGCTCTATCGACTCAGCAATGTCCATCGGGGACATGAAACCAGTCGGAGAGCCAGCCTCCATCCATGCCTGATGCTCCAGGGCCAGACACACCAGCAGGGCTGTGCTTTACTAGCCCAACTTGTTTCACTCGTGCACAGGTCCAGAACTGCACCACGGCTGAATGCGTGTGCTCTACCAAGGCAGCCCTTCCCATATGCCCTTAGCTCTTCTGAACAGTTGAAAAACTCTAAATCCAGAATGATTCCTTCAGGAGGGCTTTAGACAAAACAGATAAACAGCAAATCCAACCAGTGCAGGGCCTAATGGCTTGCATATTCCTAGTAAAATATCAAATGGTGTTAAGAAAGCCCAACAGCCATCTCTTGATCTTCTTTGTTTGTTGTGAAGACCCAAAGGTCATGGGCTCAGTTTTCTTCTGTGGGTTGCCTTTGAAGTGCGGGTGTCACCAGTGCTCTGCAGGGCCCCACATAGAAGGTCTCATTTGATCCGAGTCTGTAGGTGGCTGGTTCTTTTTGGCCTCTCTGGCTATCACCTTTGTTTCACAAGGCCAGTTGCAATCTGACTGATCTGTTAAACAAATTAGATTCATCCCTCTGGCTCTGCTAAAACTCAAGTGTAGCCCTCAGCTGGGTAAAGCACAGACACTCCAGCTTTATTTATATTAATGTAATTATAGATAGACCTATATTGTAATGGCCAACTTGCACTGTAGGCAGAATAAACAAATGCCTCTATGGTGATGAGTGCATCATGGAGTTTTTTTAATTATAGCCTGCATGCTCACTCTAGACCATACCTAGAAAATGTGGCACTCTTAATTGTCAGAGACGGCAAATGTTGCTCATTTTCCAATGTATCAAAGCAAGAGAGTCTACAGAGTATGAAATTATTTTATACGCCAGGCATGAAAATATTTCATGCAGCTATTATTAAATCTCAGTCCCACAAAAGTCATTGGCAAAATTGCCAGTAACCAGGAGAGACAGCACTTTGGTCTAGGAGGCTATGTTTGCCTATGTAGTGAACAAATGGGAGAAGCCTAAGGCAAGGAAAAGAAATATCAGGAATGTACAGGAGAGAACAAAGTCTACCATGTCAACAGTGAGTGCTGGGCAGCCACACATGGCTGGCATCTTGTTCTCCAAATGACTGCAGCATCATTTATAAAAAGATCCCACTTCATGGAGTCTTATTAAATACTTACTAGGCACAGCTGGGCTTAATTTCTGCCTATGTGGCTCTGGGTTTCAGCAGAGATTTTGAAGATTTACCCATTATCATCACAACTCTGGAAACAAAACTTACATGAGAAAGCAAAGATGCGGAGTTCCTTCTTCATCAGCTTTTCCAGGCAGGCAACCGACTACACTGGCAGTGGAATAACACCAAAACCCTGTTTTTATGCAGAAGAGCTGGTGTGAACATTTTCTTTGGTTTGCCTCCAGAGGGGATAACAGTCTTCCTGGGATTTGGGCCTGATTGTTCACAGTTTTCTCAAAAGGAGCTCCCCCAGGGCTCTGGCAAAGTTTGGTTTGTAACTTCTGAGACTCTGCCTCTGGAGATCTGCCAAGCCTCTGCGTTTGAGTGATACACACTCCCATTTAATGGGAATCTACTGCCCCTGTCCCAAACACACACTCAGTTTCAGGCAGGGGGTACTACTCTTTCTTGGAAAATTTCTGCTTCACAGGCACACAGCTGTTGCCTCTGAGCAGACACAAGGCTGTGGGATGCGTCGGCTCCGCCAGGCATGTGGCAGATGCCTGGATGCCTCTTGCACAGCAGAACCTCTGCATCCTATTGCTCGCATATGGGGTGGCTCTGTACCTCAGGGTCAGTGAGTTCATCTGGGCCCAGCCTGTCTGGAGCTGGTGAAGCAGCCAACCCTCCAAAACCCTGCACAGCACTCTGTCAGTGTCACCAGGCTTCCCGTGCGCTTGGCATGATGACTCAATTAAACCAAGGTTTTCAGTCTGTTGCCTGGTGTTTCGTTGGCTCAGGTTCACTTAAACAGACATCTCCATAAGGTCAGCTCAGGAAGGGAATGAAACAAGAGCCAGAAAAAAAAAATGGTTGCTTAGGGCACTTTTGCCAACCCAACAGAAATGTGCACAGGGCAACTTCACCCCGTCTGATTCAGCTTGTTGCACAAAGTGGAGAAATGTCAAGGAAGATTTTGAATACCTGTAGATATTATGGTAAAAGAACCCAGCAAGAAATAGGTTCCTAATCTAATAAACACATATCAGTATTTAGCCACTAAATTACGTGATGTGATTTTGCATCCAGAGGAACATAAATTGTTTTCTTCTTGAAGCTTGCAGCTGGTTAAAGGAAGACAAACACATTGAATCATTTTAACTGACTTGTGTTACTGGGGAAAATAGAATAATTCAGTACTTCAGTACTTACGCACTTAAATTTACAGAGACTAGCCAAGATGAAGATCTGTTGCAGGCTTACAAGTAATCTTTCTGGAGATATACACATCTTTGCCTGGTATACTTCCTATCTTTATTTACCATGCAGCCAGAAAAAACACTTTGCTTGCTGGAAAAGTGCAGGCAGCACTGAACTTGCACAAAAACTTTTTCTCTGGTGGCATTACCATACCACCGGTGCTGGAGGAGGCAGTAGCTGGTTAGGAAAGAAGTTCGGAAAGAAGGCCTCTCTAAAACCAAGCTGCCTATCTGAATTTTTTTGTTCTCTCTCGTTCCTCCCAAAGGGATTCCTAAGATTTCATGAGACCTAGGCCTGTGGATATAAAATAGCTTGGCTTCTTCTCCATGAGCAGAAAGCCTCATCCTGTTCCTGTAAATTTATGGTCTATTCCTAAGTATTCGCTGGGCCCAAACTCAAGAGATGGCCAAACAGGACTGACACAACATCAAGGAATATGCTCCACTGACATGCCAAGGAGTCAGTCCAAAGTCTCTGGGCTGAACATCCCAATCTTTCCAAACATCAGGCTACAAATTATGTGGCTCATGGCTGTGCTATATATACATATATGCATGTATAGCTATTTTCTCTTACTGCCAGCTTCCATGTCTTTTAATAACAAAGTCTTCCACTCTGAAGCGCAATCGATCGTCACAGAAATTATTTTCAATGCATTCAATTTGTTTGTACCTGTCTCTGGGTAACCCCAGGACTCCATACATAGTGCTACCACTGTATTTTCAAAATTAAGTCTTTTCTCATGAATGCAGCAGAAGGACAAAATCAATCTGCCTCCCATCACACTGTGTGAATAAAGCTGAGGCTGTAGAATGATGCCAGACTGTGTATTTACAGCAACATTTAAGCATTTTCTTAGCTCCCTTGGACTGTCTTGAAATTTGAGCATGTGCTTAAAACCCTTTCCACTATTGCATTTTTCAAGGTCAAAGTATTGACAGGGAAAGTGGCCAGAGAGCTGTATTCATGTAACATGTAAGGTCTTATACACAGCTCTAAAAATTTTAGTAGATCAAAAAGCCTTTCACTAATTTGTTTTAACTGATGAACTAAATCTTGGTATTCCTTTTTGTCAGCTGACATTTTGAGTAACTCATGACCCCAAGATAGATGGGATGATCAGAATAATGAAGAATGCATTTGATGAGATTCAGGGCCCTCAACATATAAGTTGCCCCATGCAAGCAAAATGTTAAACCCCAATGATATTTCAGTACGGACTGTGCAAGCTCCTGTTCCCCAGATCAGGTCTGAAACCGACGCAGGATTCACTGCCTTATGGTATTGCATTGACACCAGCAGAGAGTAACCTTAAATAAAATAGGGTTCTCATTCTCATTTACTGAGTAAATGTTGTTATTACCTTCCAGCTGTTTGTTACCACCCATCTCCTGACAACAAAGTCGACAGGAGGGAACTGGTGTCTGAGCCCCAGCCATTATAATTTAGCCACTGCACAGTCTGGCACCTTAACGTGAACCCTCCCTGCTTGGTGGCTTGAACTGAATAGACAATGAGGCACAGCCTGGTGTGGCTGGGCGGGGGGGTACAGGCTACCCACTATTACTTTTGTCCCAGGGGGGTAATTGATGCCAAAGCCCCCTTCTTATGTAGGGGAACAAATACGTGTAAATGGCAAATGGGAGAGTTCAGTGCTTTACTCCCAGCCGCTGCTACTCAGATAAATAAATGCAAGTGTGATTGTGGGCCCTACCACAGCACCCAGCAAGTAACCTTCCACCTCTCCCAGCTGGGTACCCAGCCCAGCCCACCAGTGGAGCAAGCAGCTGTGGGCTCCCAGTAGAGCTCTGCTACCAGTCACAGCACCAGCTGCTGAAGGCACAGCCAAACTTGCACCAGCAGTGGAGACGGCAGCCAGAGGCTGCTATCCCTGTTCTGCAAGGTTCCACCCACTGCTGTTGTTTTACCCCAAATCCCTCCATTCCAGATGCGTCAGTTCCCATCAGGCCTTTCTTCCATGCTCACCCATCCACGATGCCCATGGCAGGACCCATCCATGTTTCCAAGCCCTAGGTTTGCCCTTCAAGGAGACTTCTGCCAATTGCTTTAAAAAATACAAACTCAGACAAAGTTCTACAGAGTTTTGGATGCTGCCATACTTTCTAGAGCCATTACTAAAGAGTGGCATAAAAGATTCTTATTACGGAACCCACATTTGGATTTTAAATGTTCTTTCCATTTTCCCAGATCAAGTTTGGAGTTTTATTTTATTATTAAAGTTTTATTATGGTAATATATTTTAAAATTATTCTTGTTCATTATTACTTAGCTGTATTGGTTACTAGGTTCATCACTGCTTGGAAACTTCTGCTAGATCTGGTCTGGATAAATATCAAAAGGTTTGGATACTTTTCCAAAAGTTTTGAATATGCAAAATTGTCTATATTCCTGGAAAGGAATGGAAGCTAGCATATGAAAGAGGAAGAATCAGACAAAGCAGGGCAAATTAAAGGACAGACGCTAGTACCTCCTGTCTCTGGGAGAATTTCCTTAAAACTGAGACACAGCATCCTAGTGATTCTGTTCCTACATAGCTTGTGTTACTTTACAGTGTTTGTGTTGCAACGTTACCCTTTGTTATCAGGCTTTCTGTAATAGTGTTACATATCTCAAGCCATGTCAGCTAATTAAGTCAGAAACTGCAATTTTTGAAGCAGTATCATCATCTCAGACTCTGGCTGTGCTTACAAAAAAAGAAAACTAAATTCATTTTTGAAACTGGGTCTGATTTAAGTCTTCACCCAGACATCTGTGCGAGGTGTCCTCAACAGAAAGATCTGCGGAAGGAGGAAGACCTTTTTGGGAATCTTAGAATAAAATACCTGTTGATGGTCAACACTTTACAGCACATCTCAAGTAACTCCCCTGGAAGAAAGCTAAATGACAATGTTAAAAGTGCTGTAGACAACAGCCACTTGTGTGTCCCTCCGTGGCCAGTGAGGTGCCTCCATCCCCACTGCGGTGGTCCCCAATGCAGTCGCACAGGACACCTGCCCAGGGTAGTTGGGTCAAAGGAACAACTCTCCCCTTACCGCCCCACTTGGGCACGGAATGGATTTGAGTTTGGATTTGAATGGATTTGGTTGTGCCAGGGGCACACCAGGTCCTCTCAAACACAGCATTGTCATGGTAGAGTGGACCCCAGCAGAGCACTTGGCTGAGAATACAGGGATAGCCCATGAAATGCTGAAGATTCTTAAGACAAAGAAAACCAAGTCTGAGAAAATCTTACATGCTTTGTCTTGATCTTTTGTATAGATGGGGATGTGAGATGGGCTGGATCAATCAAGAAAGTGGATTTATCTGGAACAATGAAAATTCTTACAACCAAATCTCTCTGTCTGTCTGGGGAATACCAACTCTAGCGACAGCTGAAGGAGAAAGGGATGGGTCTTCATGTCATGGAGACAGACACGCTCTCTGGAGATCCCATTTTACAGCTGAAGAAGTTGCACAGAACCATTCTGAGAAAATTTATGCCCAATTCTGTCCATTCACTATGGCTATAGAAGAACATTTGGACTTGAACTGACTTTTTGAAGAGCCACTTTTGGAAGCATTCAGATATTGTATCAGTTTTGTTTTCAGTAGAAGGAAAAGACCCATGAAGACTGGCAGTTTAAAATAATTTCACACAAACCCACATATTTTGGCAAAAAAGTTTGCACCAAAAATTTACCAAGGTCTAGCATGATCTAAGTATAACTGTGTAATTGCCTTGTGAATTCTGGATTTATTTTAGTTATTTCTGTATAGGAATGCCAAGCAATTAACAGCACCATCCACTAAAGTATAAATGCTTATTTTGCAAAATACTCAAGCAGAACTGACATCAATTAACCATTTCAAATATCCCATAGCTTTTCTAGCCTTTTTTTTTTTTACTGCCACATACACATATTTGATTCTTAATGCTGGGAAATGCTCCATACCGAGCGATGTGCAATGCAGAGATTATGAACAGTCACGGTTTGATTTGCCTGCTGATACACAGTTAATTCTGTAGCCTCTTTCAAGTGAATTTACACCCTTCCATCTTCATGTAATGCCTTTGCATAAGAACTTAGGACACGTATCAGTTTGATTGCATTAGAAAATGAAATCCAATCTGATGAATTAATCTGAAGTAGAGGAAATATTGATGCCAGGAACTCCTCTGCCTTCTAAAACCCAGCTGAAATGTGGCTTATTTGTGTTTCAATATATCCAGGCAAAGCAACAAACTGTGTTCAACTTCACAAGGACAATTTTAATGAATTTTCCCTCTAGGTACAACTGAGTGGAGAATTTTTCCATGTGTAACAGACACTTTCTTTTTCTGCAGCACTTTTGTAACTGACAGCATCTTTGTATGTGATTTTAACTTTTTCAAGAACAGGACAGAATTGCTGCACCCATTAGAGAATGTATAGTTCAATTGGATTAATTTTTCAGTTTACATCAGTTGCAAATTTAGTTTAAAATAATTTACATATAACATAGCCAAATAGAACATTCTGAGTTGAGAATGAATTGTAATTACTAAATTACAGTTTTCTCCCAGTCAATCTTACACCCATTTTAAAGAGTACTCACATACTTGTTTTCCTTGAGACTTAATTATTGTACACCCTAAATATGCCATCTTCTAATTCTCATTTGGCTATAAATAAAAGCTTGAAGTATTTACTTTCTGGATTACTAAGGAGAAGATTTTCATTTTCTCATCTGTATATTTGTGAAAATATTTGATCTTAAAGAACGTGTTATACATTAAGCTGTAATGAATAAAATTGCCATTATTTCTGCTGCTGATGAGAGAGGTGGAATTTAAATTCAGACATGTTGGTAATTTTAAATTCCTTCCTCCCCCTTGAAAATCAATGAAAATGAAATCCATAACTTATAATCCACATTTAGGATTGTACTTAATAGCTGATGACATATGATATGACCTATGGGAAGAAAATAACAGAAGGACTCTCAACTTGAAGAAATTTGAGCATAGACATCTAGGGAAAATAATCCAAAACTCAGTTATTCCTCAGAAGGGAAAATGAGGAAAGTAATGCTGAAAGAAGCCTGAGGGTGATAGTAGAGAGTGTATTAAATGTGACTGAGCAAAAAAAGAGAAAGGGAAATTTTTGGCTGCAAATTCAAAGACATCACCTCCTAGAAAAGGGAAGAAAAGATTCCATTCCATATGGCTTTGGTGTGACCACACTAGGAATATTAAATTCACTCCTGGGTACCTTATTAGCATCTAAAAGGGCAGGTTCAGTGGAGAGCAACAATAGTGTCTAAGAGATTGTCTGGGCTGACTTTATGGAAAGACTAAAATAGTTTAGGGGTGGATTGGGGCACCTTTTATTCCCATGGAGTAGCACTTTAATTTTTATTCCATCCTTTTCCCCTACATTTTAACAGGCCTACTTACAAAGCAAAATATTATGGTCAAGTGTGTAAAAGTCTGGCCCTAAAGGTGTAAGTATTGGCTAAGCAATGAACGGGGAAAGTTCCAATAGACATCTGTGTATGTCAGAAGGGTTAGTAACACCAGTGGGCATAACTTGCAAAAGGATGATATTTGTAATGACAAAAATGAAAAAAAAGAATGAAAATGTATTGACAGGTCTTTTAGGGTATTGATTACTCGCATAAATTAAATGATGCATCTCTTGATACGTTTAAAACTATGCTTGCAGAGCACAAGTGATTGCACTCAAGAGAGCAACCCTGCTTTGGACAGGAGATGGACTGGACAGCTTAGTGGGTCTGTCTCTTTCTACTTGCACTGACTTAGAAACCTCAACAAGAGATAGGGTGTTACAAGACACTTAGTAATAAATATGCCCCACCGTCTAATGTAGTATTTGGCCAAAGCACAGATAATTCCTGAAGTACACCTCAGGGCCTCATAATGGCATTAGTGCTAAATATCTTACAGTCTCACCTCCGCCTGGCTGGAGCAGTGAAACATTACACAGTGTAAACAAGAAATCAGTCAGTATTCCTAAGCTGCAGTCTCTAATTTTAGTGTTGGGGAGACTGTTTGGATCTGCTAGAAATCTGTTTAGATCAGTTTTGTGCAGGGTTTAAGTCTTCCCCTGGAACTGTTTCATTCAGAGAGTTTCTCTGCCTCACCCTCTTCATGTAGCATCTTCCCCTTCCTCCTTATCCAGGCCCAGGACTTCCATCAGGAGGTGGGTCGTTATCACTTCAGTCAGGAAAAAAAGTTCAGATCCTTTGGCAGACAGACCTGCCACCCTCTGACATTGCAGACACTCAGCAGTGGCTGTAGGTGTTGGCCAAAGAGGGCTCCTGCACTGAGCCCCAGCAGTCCCAGTGCACTCACTGCAGGATGCTCATCACCTCCCCCAGTAAGCCCTCTCTCCTCCAGCACTCAGAAGGCTTTGCTAGCACCTTCTGCTTTTTGGCAGAATGGTTTGTTTTACCTTCACAGATCATTAAATCTCTATTGATTTCAAGCAATTGGTTCTCCACGCTGTGCAGACTTTGTTATAAATTACTGATCGGGAATGTGAGTTGCTTTGGCTCCCCAACTGGTGTATTTAGCAGTGATTTTCAGTGTACACTTCTCCCATTACTCTTGTCCAGCCCCCACACAACAGCAGAGCTAACTTAAGCACAAGGCAGAGGTGAGCTTCCACTCTGGTCCATTGGCTGGGGAAGGAGGTGCAGTTGCCACATTGCAGGTGGCAACAGATCTCTTGTTATCTTGGATATTAGACTCTCTTAGAGGCACTTGCCCAGTGCAATGGTCTGACCTTGAAAAAGAAAGAGCTTTTCCCTGGAGCTCCTTAGGCAGCTGATCACCCTTTCAGAGAGGCCCACTGAGATTTTCCATCGCTATTTAGAAACCAAAATTATGCAGACTGGACCTAAGTTTAATATTGTATTAGGTAAGCGCATTGTCATCCTCCTGTGACAAACATTACATCATCTTTTTAACTAGTAATATTTTTAATGTATATATTTTGCTAGGCAACAGACTGATAAAGTTTTTGGCCTTTTAAAGTCATGCAAAATATTTACTGGCTTTGTTATCTGAGCACTCCAAAGGCAGTGAGCCCCATGAACACGAAATGCTTCACATTCACTTCAAGCAGTGTTCTATGTGCCCATTACAACACACATACACACACATATATGGGCATGTACAGAAAATTACATACAAAAGCCTGCTATAGAGAAGGACTGTATATGTATAAAATCATTATAAGTACTTGTCTCTCACATAGTCCTCAGTGTGTGTGAGTGCCAGAAACTAGACATGACATTCCAGACTGGAATGATGCAAGGAAGAAATATATTGCATTTATGGAAATCATTCATTTTCCTTGTCTGGGAACCTCTTTAATATAAATAATATTTTCATTTATAAATTTCAAAGTGCTGTCCTAAGAATGGGTAAGAATCATTATCTTCATTTGACAGCTGGAGAAACAAAGAGCAGACTGTTTTAAGCAGCAGTCTAAGGTCACATGGAGCAAATGAAGTCAAACCTCATCTCCGGAGCCTGACTTTCCCTTGAGAGAGCACACCAGAGAGCACACCACTCACAACTTTATCAGCTGAAACTCTTCAGCGGGTATGCTAATAGTATTGGCACCCCTGAGCCTTCACAGATCATGACTGGGTTTTCAAACGATCAGGAAATTTGCTTTAAATGCATAAGATTAAAACCTCCAAATAAACAAACTCATGTTTCTTATATTTGTCTTCTGTTATCTGAGCCTTTGGAGTATGCTAAGGAAATAGTTTCCACATATTTCTACCACCAGAAGATCCAGATTTCTTTCCTTAAGAAAAGAGGTGAGGGTGGGGAGGGCAGGAGGGGGAAGGGCAGTAGAAAGCAAACAGCTCTTAATACTGTAGATAAAATCTGGAGAGTTCTCAAAACAGTGCAGAGATCATACCTATTTCTGGCACATGCTGAAGGCTGTGCTCTTTATTAAGTGATCTTCGAACCCTACTCTAACCTAAAAGCAAATCTTGCTTTCAGATCCCAGTGATGATTCCAGAGAAGAATAAATGTCCATCACCACCTCAGTCTGGATCCTCCTGACCTTTTTGAAAGTGCGACAGCTTGGCGTAGAGCTCAGACTATGCCACAGGAGCTGTGGGTCTTTCTGAGTTGTTTTAACCCAAGAGCTGATGTGGCCAGAGCACAGCAACTCAGAGCAGGGCACACCCCAGCTTTCTTTTGCAATCAGAACCATTCTTCTCCCAATATAAGACAATTAATGATGTTCAGATTGGTAATGTGGGACCAAAGCTGCCACACAGAATATTAGTCCAGCCTGAGCTCATTCCTCCTGCCGAAATTTGCTGGTGGGCTAACTCCATACTGTGAAGCTTTACATCAGATACTGTTTATCTGCACCCTTCTTAATTCATGCCAGATGAAATTCACAACTCTGAAGCAGTGATGTTCAGTTTAAGGGTTTTTTCCCTCTTAAGACCTGTCTTTTTCAAATGTCTCCAAATTAGACAATCGCTAGGGGCATTGATAGTTGTTTTCCTTTTAAGTCAGAGGCACTATTTGCTTTTTCAGTTCCTCAGTTGTTTTATCTCTTATTATGTTGAATCATTTTGAAAGCTATATCTTCCATTTAAAAGTCATATCCCATTATCTAGGAGGCAATTTGAAAAGGTCGGTGTTAAAAGAAAACACAAGCTAAAACAACCCCAGCACTCAAGCCTTCAACACTAACTAACCCATACGATATTGAAGGTTAATTAGACTTTAAGAAAATGCGCAGGCAATACATGTGGCATGCTACTGATAAAATGACATTGCTTATAATGAATTAAATTATTGTAGAACCTCAGTGATGTACTAATCATGGGCAAACCACTGAAAAAAATTTAATTTTTCTTCAGGCTGGGATCTCTTTTAGCTAATAAACAAAACAATACAATGAATTCTTGTGTGTGGTCTTCAACAATTTCAGTTCAGTTTTAGTCAGTCTTAATGCACTTGCATATATGTTGCACAAAACAACAGCTGTAGTATATGACAACCCTGGAGATACTGGGTGGTCTCTGAAGAGTGTGAATTAGCAGTGGGGTTGAACTAGTTGTGGGTTTTTTTATGGGGAGCACACGATATCCCAATTGTTTCTCCATGTCTGCCAGCATTAAGGTATTGAAACAGACACAGTAAGTACTGGGTAGAAGCATATATGGACATTTGAAAAACTGAAATCAAGTTAAACATGTTATTCAGCTTTCATTCCTCTCTCCAAGTCTTAAAATTGCATGCTGGTGCACACTTGCTGGAGCATGAAAAATAAAGTATATGTTGTAACTGGATCTCATTTTTAGCAGAAAATATCTAAGTGTGTGCCCTGTACATAATATGGGCATATAATGTGCTCTGCTAATAAATAAATCAATCTGATCTGAGAACCCAGTTCTTGTTTTTCAGATAACTTGTTGACAGGCTCTGGTAAATGCAATTGCTCAGATTTCTTCATGCTGTAACCCTTGAAAATGTTCCAAACGCTTTTACAACAGTAAGCCTGAAGACACAGCAGCACACAGAATCCATATTGCTAACACATGAACGGCCTTTACCATCTGCAGAGCCTTCAATCAACTCCATTATATTCCTCTCAAAGACAGACACGAAATGCATCTGAGATTATCACTGTGTCATTAGCTAAAATTTCACTATGTGATCTCTCAGGCAATCCTCACCTTTAGAGGAAAAATGCAGATCTCATATATTTTGACTTTGCCGTTTCTGAGAATTCAGAAATCCAGACAAATGAAAATCTTATATTTGAAAGAAGTGGGAGGAGAAGGACTCAGGGAAAAAAAGAACAATTAGTTCTACAAACTTTGGGTTGATTTCACTTGGATACACTAAGACACATGCTTCTTGAGAACCTGCTGGGGAGCAAAAGTCACAGATACTCACAGATACGTAATCACAAAATGAACACTGTTCTGCAAAATGCTTAATCGAAAAGAGCAGGCAACATGGAGTCATCACAACCTTAATTCAATCTCTTGAAGATAAGGCATTAAAATGTCTTAAACCAGATAATGTGGCCTCCCATTTCAGTTGATCATTAAACTTACTCCAGCTGTTTGGGGTTGCAGCCCTGACTGACTCCCTCTGAATAGAAATTGATGCATGGAAGCATCACAGAGGCAATTCTGTCTGTACCATGATTAAAACACACAGAGAGATATCTGTTCAGACTGTTACACAAAATAAAAACACATTTTCTTTCTTTTGCATACCTTCAAAATACATCCCTCTTTTAACCCAAACCCTTTAAAGGGTGTCCTTGTCACTGCAAAACTGAAGAAAACACTGGAAGTTGGAGCACATCTTTAAACAGTTTCCAGGCAGTCTGTTTCAGCCCGGAGCAAAGAAGGGTCTGGTAAGCTGCCTTCCATCTTCTCAACTATTCTTATCTCTAGTTCTGTTTCTAAGGTCAGTAAAAAACATACAGAAGTCATTATGCAGGAACTAGCTCTGAGGGATTACACTATTTGTCAAAGTAGTAACAGTGAATTCAATATGCGTAAATCTCTACTCCCTGTGCAGTAGAGCTGTGCTCTGGAATACCAGTGGGATACTGATAGGAGTCATTTCCTAGGCAGTTTACCTTTGGGGGAAGTTTGTGGTTGATATAATAAGAAACCCATTTTTTTTAAGAACCCACAAGTTGCAAGGGACAGTCCCATGGGCCCTTTCTGTCAAAACCAGCTGATTTATTTTGCATTTTTATCAGTGACCTGGAAAAAAAAAATAAATCCTTGCTAAGAAATTTGGCAAATGGCACAAAGACTGAGGGTTAAGAAAGGAGAGAGGTCACTGATGCAGGCCGAGCTATTAGTAAGCAAACAACACATTATCTAATCCACTCCAATACAAAGATGCAAAGCAGCTGTGACTGTAGTAGGTCATTATAGAACATGACTCTGTCCTGGAAAGCAAAGACAGACTGGCCATGGAGAATACCCAGTCCCTGAGGAGTTGTAGTGGCCAAAAGACCAAGTCTTTAATGGGTGAGAGAACTTTGGGGTACAGAGGTTGTCTCCTGGGATGCCCAAGGGCACTTAAGGACTGCCAGAATGTGGGCTTCCAGTGAGGAACACCAGCCTTCCATGCTGTGGTGACCCAGAGGCTGCCATGTGGGTGTCTGAGTCTGGTCAACAAACCAAACAGCTTTAGCCCACCTTGTAAGTATTTCAGGCATGGTCCAAATGCAGCCAGTTCATCCCATCCTGGTGTCTGTGGGCTAGAAGGGTATTAATAAGCTGTGAAGCAGAGTAGGTGCAGAAAATTTTCCTCATGTAGTAAAAGGCCAACACTTTATCACAGGGAAAATGAAGGATTGGATTTGATCAGCCTGTAAGAACAGAACTTCATACTGGGCTGTGTGGTGCAGAAGATGGAGGTTGACACCACCCAGAAGCTGCAAGTTGAAACTGGGCAAGTTCAGACTAGACTTTAGAAGTGCTGATGTTTGACTACTAAAAGAACCTCCCAAATGTTTTGCTGGGTTCCCTGGCCCCAGCAATTTTTAAATTTGAGATTAGATTCCTTTTAGAAGAGCATCAGATATGCTAAGCACAGCAATATCTTTGGATTCCTAGTCTACAATTTTATGAAGCGTTCTCTGATTTTTCCTTTCTCTTCCTCCATTCCAGAAAATTTGATTTAGAGGGGGCACCCTCATAGGAGCGTCAGATATGTTTTTGTTGACTTTCTTTCCAAGTGGATGTTTCAGAAGACAGTCAAAGGCTATGCTAGGTGAAGTGACAAAGGAATTCAACTCCCATGTGATACTATATTACTGGGCATATAAGGATTTCAGGCAGGCCTGAATGGAGAAATCAAGCCAGCTTTCTTCCTTCATACAGACCAGGCTTAAATCTGGCACTTCCCACTTGAACAAAGATATGTGTTTTGCAAATATTTTTTGGATGGGAGCAAGAGTGCAAACATGCAAATATCTGAGGGCCCCTCTGCGGGCCCCTCTAGAATGGGAAGTGTCATTTGGGGCTGGGGATCCAACAGAGGCTCACCTAATACAATCAGCTAGGGATGTCAGCGTATATATTAATTTAGTTGTCTGTATATGAGTATATGAGGCTATAAATAGGCTTCTGGAAAGCTTGGAAGCTTACACAGTTATTGCTTGTTATTTTAAAATGTTAGTATGGGTTTCAAGCTCGTGAAAGAAATGCAATTGCTGGTGAAGACCTGTCTAGCCGCACAAAGGAGGAGCAAGAAATTCAGGTTCTTCCATCCCACTCAGCCTTGCCGTGGAGGAAAGACCAGCTCCTGGTAAGTTTTGGTTTTTATGAACAATTTAGCCCTCAGGGCCCTCCAATGGTCTGAGCCAACTTGGATGCCTCCTTTGTGATACAGATATATGTTACCACCCACTCATTTATTTTTCCTTATTTTCCTTCTTATTCTTAAAAANTAGCACAGAGTTTGTCTGAGATTGTCTAATGCTCCCAGGGACATTTATAGGACCTTCCACCAGACCTGTAGTTACAGTATCTCACTGGAAGGACACAAGGGAGATACTATGGCAAAATATGTCTCTTCAAACATGCCTCTATGCATTGGATGGTGAGATCATCACTTTAGGGCTGGTGGTTTCTAAAGAATCTGACTTGTGACTCCTAGCAGGTTCACTCACCATTTGAGTGCCCCCTCCCAGCAGCACACAGCTAGAGCCCAAATGGTTTCAGCCCAGCTCTTTGCAGATTCTGTGTCTTACTCTGAAATGTTTTCACATTAAGTCCAGCTAGGAGGAAAAAATCAAGCTGTTCAGGAAAATATGCTTCATTTCATCTTTTACTTTAGCTTTCATTATTAGAAAAGAGCATACCTTGGTTTCTGGGCTGGATGAGTCAGATGGAGCTGATGACCATTAGCACTGCATTAAAACACTGAAGTAAAAAAAAAACCAACTTCTTGTAAACATCTGATTTTAAAAAAGCCACACACCAGTGGTTAGAAGCTGACAGACATTATTAGCAATAAGCTCTTTTGCACAGAAATAGGTTTATTGCCTTCTTTTCCAACCTAAACAATTCTATGATTCTATGCACTTACGGCAGCCGGCTTGAGCCTGGCATGGTGTCAGCAAAGACCACCTCTCCACCTGATCCTAGGAAAAATACCAGCAAGCCAGGGTGTATTATCTTCTCAATCGCTGTATAACATACTCCAATTGACCCCTGCAGGAGTTTTGTGCATGTGCATGTGTGAAAAGCATGGTCCAAAAAATGAAAACCAGTCAATTTTGGCTTTTCAGCTGGCAGACCCCAGCAAGGATGGGGCTGCTTTAAAAGACTGGGGTAGAAGGGTTGTATTTTGCTACACCACTGAAAGCTAACAGAGGCTATCCAACATGGAAAGAATAAATTAATCACAAGTCACAGCCATATAAAATTCTTGTGTAAAATCAGATTTGTTAGAGGGTGTAGTGGTTTCTTTTGGGTTTTGTTTGTTTGTTTTTTAAAATCAACAGAAACTTGCTCTCTGCATGATGCACTGCCTGCTCCTGGGTCTGCCTACATTCGGATTTCAAAGCACATTTGTGGCTTGTTGAGCCCTAGTCTTGTTTGGTTGCTTTTTTTGGTCGAGGACTTTTCCATATGATTACACTAAAAGTGTGCCATAGGTTACATGGTCCATAACCAGGTTACAAGGAGAGAACACAGGTCTGCATTTGGGAAAACATCTTTAATCCCAATAGGAGCAGCTTCAAACATTCAGCCTGCAAACTTTTGCATTATTGACTTGGTTAAATGTAGGGACAATTCCTGCAAATGTCAGGGATGTTTACAGGGGAACAAAATTACTCATAACTAAATTTAAAACTGAAGCAAAAGAACCTAAAACAGAACCTGAAAGTATGCAAGATTGGGCTCCAGGTATGAAAACCACAATAATCTGGTGCAACAAAAAATCCAGTAATTTTTGCATTTATCCTAAAAGACCAAATCACGTCAGATTTTGTCAACTCTTTAGTTAAAAGGGGGTGAAAATACTGACTATAAAGGAGGTAAATAAAATTGCCTGTGAGGCTTTATAGGTAATACAAAAATCACTATTGAAACAATGATCCCCTCACAGTTGAAAATATTGACCTCTGCTGAAGAAATTCACAAGTCCTGAACACAGTGTTTGCTGCTTAGTCCAATTTCAAGTCAATTGAAGGAAGCAAAATACAAAGAGAAAGGTCACATTGACTTAGTATAACAATCTTAATGAATCTTGGCCCTCTGTTTTGCACTTCCAGTGGAAATATGAACTCAGTGGCTCATTCCCTTCCTCTCTGTGCTGATTCCAAAAATACAGGTAGAAGGAATAAGTTTTGCTCAGCTTGATCTCCCAACAGCAAAATGTCTCTGTTTAAAAAGAGCCTAAAAAACAGCCTCCTTATTTTTAGAAAAAGCATTTACTAAAAGGAGCTGTTGTTGACAAGAAAAGTCACTCATATTTGAATATTAAACATTTCCAGCACTAAGTAAGTATGAGGGGAAAGGCAAGTAATTTCAGAGTCACAATCAATAAGGAAGAGACCATGAAGGATTTCTGTACAGGGAATATTTCTCTGCCTCCCAATAGCATTTGTTCTGTGACAAACCAGAGTATTTTTCGGGACTTCTGTTGCTTATAGCTGTACCAGTCATGGATCAGCACTCAGCTGAGTAAGGTACTGTATAAATGCAGAACAGAAAGATAAATCTAAGCCAAGAGCTCAGAGATGGATGCAGACAGACAGCTGGGGGAATAGAAGGAAAGAGTGACATTATAATATTTGAGTCTTCATTACAGATAAACAGTGACAGGCACAATGACAAAATTTTTTTGCAATTTTTAAAGCTGCTGCTTCCTCCGTCAGCCCCAACCCTGCCATCCCCCAAGCCTAAATGAAATAAATTGGTCTCTTAATAACGACTGAGCTGCACTGGCAGCCAAGGTCGGAAGTCTAGTGAAAGACAAATGGTTAAAGTTTACTAAGCAGTTACAAACCACCAAAAACAGGTCTTAAAATGGGAAGTGTCAGGCAAGCCCTTAATAACAGGTAATACTACCAGCCCCACCCATAATTATGGTACTTGTCTCCCCACCCTCTGAATGTCACTCGTTTCCATCAATTGCAGGCTTCTCAGAGCACAGACAGTACCTTGGCAATGTCTGCACACTGCCTTACAAAAACCAGGTGATGTTTTTTATCTGAGCTTCTCAAAAGCTGCTGCAGTACATGTATTAAATAATAACAGCACAAATAATAGCAATAATAACAAAACAGGAGTATCAGCTCTGTGCACATCCAGCTATGCCGATGCTATCATATCCCCTGTACTGTTTCAGGCAACCTTGAAAGACTGTGTGTAGATGTATTGAAAGGAATACATTTATGGAACATCACGTAGTCCCCATTAGGAGATTTTTATGATCACATTACTATGTGCTTTGTCTTCAAACAGAGACTTCACTGGCTTTTACACCCATAAGCAAGAAAAAATACTTGCCACACTCATTATCAGTCTCTTGGTTCAGATTTTCTCTCTGATGTATAGCTGCTTCATTTTGTTTCTCAGTTCCAACAAGACGTATTATTGTCACCTTTTCCGTAACAATTTCCTTATACTTCTGAAACTGGGTGACAGTCAAGGATAGTACTATGAGCCTGAAACTGGTATATACTAAGAAATGTTTTAGATGTGAAGAGATTTTTAGATATTTTTGTTTAGTTGTTATTTTACACATTTACTACCATTTGGGTTAGAGGGTTTTCTAAGATTATGTCATATAATTATATTATCTTACTCACGAGCCTTGTAATTTGTTTGCTCTGTTTAGGGGGACTTTGAGTGAATGCAAATCACATTGAAACTTCCCTACTTGCTGATTTTATACAGGGTGCTTTTTAAACATCTGACTCAATGTTCAAGAAAGAATGAAAAAAAAATATGGGATGAATTTTCAAATAAATAGGGGTTTGTGAAGCAAATTAGGGAAGATTTTGAGAGACTTAGTGCCTCAGTGAACAAGCTTCTGTGTATTTGTAATAATACAACTCACAAGTCACAGTAAATCAAATGTGGTGCTTTGACTTGTGAAAATATGCAAGAATATCCTTTTAACTATCTGATCAGCTCCATACTGAGTCCTCACACTACCAAAAGGTCAGAATCCAAAAGGGTTAAGTATTGACTGACAAGAGGATGAAAGGGAAAGCAACAGAATGTAGGTGTATAAAGGTCTGGAGGGACATTCCTAAAAGTCAGTATCAGTTTTTACACTTCTTGCACAGGACCAGATATGAATTTCAAATAATGAATAGATTCAGATCATCTCTACTTTTCAAAAACGTGAAACTCATATTTATCTGTGCCCATGCCAAAAACTTCTCTTATTTTTTCTTGCTCAAACCTCCATTATTTTGAAAATTCATGCCAAAAAATCACTATTTGCACTCTTTTTCACCTGCTTTCACCTGTTTAGAACATCATACCTTCTCCTGTCTTTGACCATATAATTTGTACAGTCACTTACTGAATAATGCAACCCAAGAGTTTACAAAGCAACACATGGGTGAAATTTGCTAGTCACCTGGTGTGACAATTTGTTAGAAAGAAATGGGTTTGAAAGCAAAAAAATCCTCGGGTGCTGGCTATTTCCAGCACCACCAACAAATGCTTTGGATCTTAAATGCAACAAGCAGGTTAGTGAGTTACACAAATGGGGAATGTGCCCCTGCCCCTCAGTTCAGCTACAGCAGAGCTTTAAAAGGGACTATTGCCCTGTTAAAGGACCTTCCATGGTGGCAGTGGCAGGATGAGAGACTCAGGGTGAGGGGTTGACTACAAAAGGCCCTTGGTGATTTGTGCTCCACTTTCCTTTTCCTAGGGGCAGGATGTTTCGGTAAGAGAGAGTTTGCTGGCAACCTGATCCTCCCTGGAGTTATGGAGATCTTCAAAGGAGATGTGCCGGCAGCAAATGTCCCCCCTCCCCCTGTTGGGCTTTTCTCGTTCACGCTGTGGATCTCTCCCACAACAGACCTCCTGATCAGCTCCTTCTTCTTTCCACAGCACAAGCTCAGCCATATTCGAGTCTCTTAGCAGCACGCACCATATCAGGAAGCCTCACCATGTTGTTTATGTGACAGAAGGGCTCCACTGTGCAGTGGTATTAACCAGCCTCAAAAAAATAATAATTTGAGAAGTTATGTGGCTTCTAAATGGGAGCAAGAATCTGATGGTTGAGAAAGGCAATGGCAAACAGAGCAAGACTGGGAAGACAAAGGAAGAACCTTATGAGGCAGAAATAGTTACTAACCCAATCGTTTGACTTAGGGCTTCCCAGAAACCATAGAACTTTTGTCTCTGTTCCACAGGATTTCACATGCACCAGGGATAAATAAATCTGTTGGCAAAGCTGGCAGAGCCCTTTCTCCACTCCTGCTCTAGAGGTTTTTGTGCCCAAAGCTAAAAGCTTCATCCAAAGACACTTTCCAAGCAATCCCTCTGCAGTACAGGAAATCTGATGCACAGAAAGAGAGCCTGACTTGCCCAGTCCTGCAGAAGAGCGAAAGAAGAGCTCAGAAATTGTAAAGCCATGTCCCAGCTCAAAACTCTCCAGCCATTCAGCACCTGTGGCCTGAGATGTGGCACAGCCCTCTCTGGACTGGCGAGTGAGCTGGCTCAGGATGGGTTGCAGGGACCCCTGGGCACACACAGCAGGACCTCCACATGCTGTCTTCCCTCCAGCCTCAGTGTATGTTGCCTGACACATTATAGCCAATGATGCTGCTGTAAATGGCAATATCTCTGGGAATGGCTTCATTCAAATCAAACTTCTCTGGCACTGCACAGGGACAAAGGTGGGTGGAAGAAAAAAGGCAGAGCCAGCTCAGTAGCAAATATTGACACAAAACAATAACAAAACATTATTGTACAAACCCAAAGAGTGAACAGGTGAATCTGTGGATGAGTATAGCCCAGGAAAGGGCTTCAGACTCATGCATTCGTGTTCACATTTCTAGCGCTAAAGAATAGGCTTGCAGAAATGAAACCTGTGTAAGCACAGGTTGCAGAAACTTGGAGGGGGTAAATAAAAATAAGTAATTTATAATTATGCAGGAGGGCAGATATTACCAGATATAATAAAGCACTAATGCAATTGCTCAGTTTGGGGCTTGTTTGTTTGTTAGTTTTAATGAGGATACTCCTGCTGGCATCCCTTAACTCTCAACAAATACTCTCTTGATTGGGTGCACAGCATCAGCAAGGATTAAGCTCACACTCAACATTCACAGTAAATCTTAATCTTGAGTCACATTAGCCCATGAACAAAAAATAATCTTTACTTTGTTACAGTCACATATACAGCAATACAAAGTTGACAGTCACACTACCTGCATTGCCCAGGTCGTCTTACAATTAACTACCTGCATTTCTCCATTTTTGCTCTTTGGTGAGAGAGGAGTGGTTTATGATGGAAAATAAACAGCTTGTTGCACCTTCTCTCCCCCTCCATTTAATTAATCAGGTTGCATGTGCCTTCTTAATAAAGCCAGCCACGATTTCCACTGTGTAGTGTTTTGTTGTGCAAAGTCACTGCTCTCCAACACTTGCATTTCTGCTGGGTAAGCCTAGGTCAACCATAGTGTCTGAGTTTTCCTGCTGAACGCCAAGCAAGGTATTTTCCTTGGCAGACAGCAAATTTGCAAAAGCACCTGCTAGCTGGAGCGAGGGAGGGTATGGAGTACTACACTAGCTGCCTAAATAACCCGAAAACCTGTCCCTCAGTCCTGCTTCAGATCTCCAGTTTCGGTATGTATTTTCCTACCCTGTGTGATGTGGTCCTGATAACCTCAGCCAGGCAGTGCTTGGGTACTTCCAGCAGCATGAAGCAGTCAGATGGACACATAATTTATGAAGTATTGATCCAGTTCACCCACTGAAATCACCTACCAACAAAATATGGACACCCTTTGAGAACATGAATAGCACCCTGACTTTTAAAAGCAAAATACCAGGAATCAGAGGGAAAGAGCCTAAAGAACCACTCATTTGTGGCACCAGCTGTACTTAGGAGAAAGGAGACACTGACTGAGCTGTGGAAATACCTGCAAGGAAGTTTGCGAAAGCACATTTTCACCCTGTGCTTCATATGCAGAAATGCTATACTATTTACTTACTTGGATGATGACTGGGAGACACATTAGCATGAACTATTATGGAGATGAATACCTTAATTTTAGGAATTCATATCCCAGTTGTTACTCTGAGAAAATTGCTACGGACATAGATGGAAGCTGAGTCCAACTAATAACTTAAAAATCAGATCTCTGGAGCAGACATGAAGAAGCTGCAGAAAATGAAACAGGAGTTTGATACAAAAGCAGTCTTAAAACCAGAACCATTTTCACTGGCGTGGTATATACATCTTTGCTTAAGTGATTATACGTTTTCTTCATTGGGCAAAAGGGATTTGAGACATGCAAATTCCAGCTTAGGGATGAGTTGTGTAACGTCACATTTGCTCATGAGTAATCCCATCGACCTCCCCAGGCCGCCTCATGTGAGCAGGCGCTCCTCACCACCGCTGCGGGGTTTCAGTGCATTTCTGCATCTGCACCACCCTGCCGGGCAGCACCGCGCCTGCCCTGCTCCGGCACCGGGGCTCCGTCAGGCTCCTCTGAGCACCACAGCGCCGAAGCGCTGGGGAGAAGCGTCCTGCGTGAGGCATTAGTTTGATTAGTTCTCTCAGGATACGCACGATACTTTTTTTTTTCACGATCGTAGAAAGAACGTTTCAAGGTTACTCTGTGAGAATAATCAATCTTTTAAAACACACGAGTCCTCTAATTACATTTGCAAAGAAAACATAAAAAAAAAGCTGTGCGTGTGCTGTGGCAATGAAAAAAGCTAGTAAAGTCAGCACAGCTGAGCCCCTAATTTTGTCTTTTCACCCAGTTTCAGACAATTAGGTCTGTGAACAGTAAAAAAAAAAAAAAGGGGAGGGGGGAAGATAAGGAAAGAAGCACGTGGTTAATTTTTAAACACAGTGCCCAAATGAAAAGAGAACACTTGGCTTCATCTAACATCCCATCTTCGTAGTCTGAAGAATGCTGCAACACGCTACTGGTACATGCCTGTGAGGTAACTAGTAACTGGCTTCCATAAACACTACATTTACCAGAAGAAAAAAAACAGTAAAAACCCCTGCTTAGTTCACTGCTCATTATACAAGCCAAATTGCAAAGAGATTTTTTTTTTTCTCTCTGCAATGAAGTAAATGGAAGAGCCAACACACACAAATATGCATCTGTTACTAATGAGATGTTTACAGCCCCTGCCTTGCCAATTGCACGTATGTAATACCTCGCTGCGTCCTTACCTATAGAACTCTGGTTAAGAGACAATAGGTGCAAATTAATGCCTAAACAGACATTATCTCTTCAAGCCTGGACATGACTTGAAGCCTCGTTAAATATTTTTAAATGCCACAGCTTTCTACTAAGGTTTTAAAATCCTTACTTCCACTCTTTGCTGATGGTAAAAATGTTCGGGGGACAGGACAAGATATTTATAATAACAGGACATTTTGCTCTGCACTTTGTTTTAGCATGTGGGGGGAATAATAATTGTATTCAGACTTGAAATGGCTTGGGTTACGCAGTTCAGAGCACAAGCACCTGCAGCAAATTAATTTGTTGTAGCACATTTATTATCTCATAGCTTCTATTTAGACTGCAGCTGTTGCTATTATGTTAATAATGTTTTTTGTCACCACTGTATACAACAGGTTATGGTAATATAGAAATTTTGGGGTGTGGGGTGTTGGCTTTTTTTTTTTTAATTTTATTTCTCAGAAAGAAAAAATATAGAGAGAATATAACGCACAAGCATTGATCAGGCATTTAGCCTTCTGTTTATTAGCTGATTTGAAAGAGAATGGGCAAGAGAAATTAGAAAAGAGTAACAATAGACAAAGATGGCGCGTGCAGAATTTGTGAAAGCAAAAAAGAAGAAGAGATGGAAAAAAAGAAAGAAAGAAAGACCGAACACCGCAGTGCTGGGGTGGTGAGTGTTCGGGTGGGGGCGGGGAAAATGCTGCAGTTTTCGTGAAATAATAAGGTGGAAAAAAAGGCATACAAAGAGTAGGTTTTTCATTGTCTGTAAAATATAAACACAGATGAATTCTGTCTTTGGTTTGTTCATGCTTTTCACTCTGCACAGCAGGGATGTTCTTAAGAAGTTGCCCTCTGCGAAATTTCACTAAATGGAAACCGTGGACCCTGCATGATGCGATTATAATCACACCAGCCATTCTTTTTACATAATTTTTTGTTTAAAATCCAGTAATGCTTCTTGTTTTTAAAACATATATCTATATCTATACACGCATCTAAAACAGTGCTGGTTTACGTCCCCCCAGCAAAGTGCAAGCTGAAGCTATAACTGGCTGTATCCCATCCGCAAATCTCCATGGACTCAAAAACAATATGAAAATTTTTAGCTGACAAGAACATGTCTGCTGCCTGCAGTCACTGCAATAGCTCACCATGTTGCCTACTAACCAAAAGATCAAAAATTATCGATTTCATGGCGCTGCGTGCTTGGGATAGAAAAGCTACTTTAAAATTTGCATTATTTAAGAAATGAATTAAGAGAAAAGACTCATGTTTTAGAGCACTTTGGAATGTAAAAATGGCTTTATGTTTTAATCTTATCAATGATTTACTATAATTCTATTATTTTTAGCAGCTGGGGTCTGGAAATGATTTTTTTTTTGCCGATGAATTTAGGATTTTGCCGCAGTATACATCTGCAGTCCCAGAATCCTCTGGTAAGATAATCCCTCCTGCGATGGGGAAACGCCTTTAACCTTTTCGTGAATGAAAAATATGCAACCATTTTGAAATAAAAAGGGGGAAAGAATGATGATTTCTAAGAGCTGGAATGAAATTTACTGTGAATTGAAAGAGTGAGGAAAGGAAAACATACTGTAATCGCGTTGTGGCGTTGGAGTTCCTAGCTGTTGTCTCCATCGCTCCTACCCTTTCTCCAACGGTGTCCGTAAATATGCCTGGAGTATGGTGTCACCCATATCGCACGCGGGTGAGAAATCGAGAACCAAGGTGCTCAGAAATGCAGCGCTTCCTTGCCGTAACTGCACAAATGCTACAACCACCACAACCTCCATGCTGCAGGCTTTAAGGAAAATTTTGATTACCAGTCATTGAAATTCATTTGGCCAGTGGATTTGTAATATGACCAGGCTGCGTTAGGGGAGCCAAGCCTCTAGAAAGCATGAGGTGTTTACAGCTGCTCGGGGCTTTCAGCTAGAAAGGGAGAGGGAATTTTTCTGTGGCATTAGGAAATTCTGAAGCCCTAATCCATGCACAGCCTTGTTCAAATGAAACTACTACTCTGATCGTCTCGTATTTTCAGACTGCACAGTAATTAAGAAAAATCGTGTCTTAAATGATTTACTATCTTATGTTTTAAGATTATATATTAGAGCCAATTACTCGAAATAAGGAAATCTGGCCTAAAGCTATTGAAAGAAAAAGTCAAAATTATAGATCAGAAACCTTCTTAAAGACAGCTTCCTATATGAGTACAGCTATATATTTAGAGTATTGACAATTAAAGGGTTACAACTCTCGGAAACCAGGGGTTTCATGTGGACAGATTTTGCTTAGGGAAGAAGGAGGTCGGAGTCATACCTCTGCAACTGGTATTGTTTTTTCCTGTGTTTTTGGACGTCTTTTCTGCCAGGGTACCTCAACACAACCATTGCAATTGTTTTAAATGAGGACTGTGAGACCCATAACCATTAAGAGACAGGCAAACAGAAATTTTAAAGAAAAACTTAGGTGCTGCCATAGACACGATGATGACAACGTTTTGATCAGTATTGTGGATTTTTGCTCACAGGGTAATGCATTAAATTTTGAATATAAAGCCATCTTGATATTTGTTTGGCTAGTAGTAATTAAAATATACATATTGGGAGATGCAATGCTTCATGTTTAGTCTGTTCCATTGCTTAATATGCTAGTAATCAGATATTCTGATGAGTAATGCCTCAGCTACTAAATCAGCTGGAGACTTTAATCTTAGTTTCTGAAACATAGCTGATAAATAAACTGTTGTAGGAATTCATGTGTACTGAATTAAAGAAGGAAGTATTAAGGCATATTGCATTTATCCAAAATGAACACAAAGGGAAGGAACAACTTTTTTTTAAAAATCAAATTGGTAGCCAATGACAATTCTATTTCTGATGCTTGCAGCACATTTATAGACTACTCCAATTTATGTCATTTGAACCAGTTAACAAGATTGTTTTATCATTATCTTCTGTACTAATTTATTACTAATTTGTAGGGTCTTTCTTTCCTTCAAAATCACCCAGATACACATACACATTTTTTTTGCATAATTTTTGAGTAAAGTAAAATCTCACTTTTTTTCCTTAATAATTCTATTTTTCTTTGTCCATAAAGAACAATTTTTTCCCCATAAACTGAACCTGAATGGCATAGCTATTTACTTTAGCAGAGTAAAGACCTTGATGTGTATCAATAAAACGCAGGTCTCAGGTCTGAGGCAGAAGTTCCATTGATTAGTCTTGTGTCTCAAAGAGTGCTTAAATATCGCAAGCATCCCCCTCTCTTTTCCCCTTCACTCCTGTATGAAAGTGAGACTATGTGACTTTTTCAGTACACTACAACCTCACTTTGCTAGAAGAAGACTCCTTTTATTTTTTTTCTTTCTGGTTAAGAGGATCAGAATGATGTATCTTTTTGCTGACAAGTGAATATATATTTAGTCAGTGTCTGAA
Organism: Leptocoma aspasia; assembly: GCA_013399835.1. Lineage (NCBI taxonomy): Eukaryota > Metazoa > Chordata > Aves > Passeriformes > Nectariniidae > Leptocoma > Leptocoma aspasia. The sequence continues at coordinate 215,043 of VXAX01003114.1, forward strand.
AAAAAATATCTGTAGTTGATTCTTGAATATGTTCCTAAAGCATGCACAGTTAGAAGCCAATTATGCATACATTTTTAAGATCCATATGGGAAATCAAAGATTCAGGCCCAGAGCCCTAGATATTTCTGTAACTGGTAATTTTGCTTTGTCCTCATATTAGTACCATGGCTGCTCATTTGTTACTATGTTCCTTACAAACATAGTTAAACACCAGGATTTCAGAAGGAAAGGTGACCATCTAAGTTTACATTTAACCATTTCTTATTTTTAATTAAGGGGCTTCCTACTTTTTACCACACTAGAAGTTGACTCTCCAAAAGCAGTGCTAAGGATGAGAAAAAAGAAAGAGTTAACAAAAAGATTTAAATCATTATCTTTTAAAATTCAACCATGAAGCTCTCCTTTGCACTGAGGATTTCTTACTGCAAGGATACACAATGGACATGTTAGGAGACTGCTTGACCTTTGGAAAAAAATATGTCTGCAGCATATTCTTCTAGTAAACTGCCACCAAAACAAACCTATTAAAGTATAAAAGTGCTCAGAGAAAACTTCCGAAGCTGCATAGACACACTCAGCGCTTCTTGGGGAGGAAAGGAAAAAAAAGTAGAAGAGGAAGAATAACCGGACTGTTCGTGAATTTACTGATGCAGCCCCACACATTATACGTAATATTCCATATAACATTTACTCTTCTTGTTTTGATAGTGGAACTTGACACACTGTATTTTGGAAAAATTAGGAATATAAAATGTATTTTAGAAACATTTTTATAATTGAGAGAACACTGACAAGTTAATCCTAATTTCAATTCGGCTATTAAGATACTTGTTTTCCTGGAGTAGGGGTTTGGGAATTTTTTTAAGGTGCTATTTTAGAAAATTTTTAGCTACCTAATAGCTAAAAATTGCAAAGCTGATACGAAACAAATTTCTATAAGCTAACTATAAGTGTCTATATGTAAAAAGTATCCTAACCGCTTTGCAGTGAAACAAATAGAGATTAAAATTACAACAACCCATGCAGAAGTAAAGCATCCAAAAATCAACAAGAGTTAATCATTAAGTACTAAAGGCCTTACAAAATTTATATATATATATATGTATATATAAGTTGTATGTTTTAAACCTGTTTTTAAAAGGTCTAGTTCCAGTTGTCCTCGTCAGGTCAAAAAGAAAAGCGGTCCACAGTTCAGGGGCCAGAAGCAAAGACATAGACTGTACCCCTCCTGCTCCTGCAAAATCCAGGCTCCAAAAGCCCCATCCCTGCAGACCTCAGGGGGTGGGATGGCACACAAAGAGGCTCTGAAAGGTATCTGGGACCATGCAATGCATCAAGGGCGTTTGACTGATTCTACTGTTGTTATCAAGTACCCAATGGAATTGCTTATAGTGAATTTGGCAATAATGCCCTATAGAAACAGCACTTTGAACTTATATAGTACCTTTGATCCAGGGATCTAAAAGGAGGGGTTTGTCAGTATTACTATTCCCATTTTACAGACGGTGAAACCGAGGCAGAGCACTTTTTCTCAAGGCTGTAGAAGAAGAGAGCTCAGAAAGGAAGGTGGACAAAGAAATTAACTCTTCCCCCACACCCTTTCCACTTTTTTTTATTGCTCAAGCCAATCTTCAGGAATACTTTCTTTGGCTCTTATCTTAAATTGGAATCAAATTTCTGGTGTCAAGAACAAGGTCCTTCTGCTCATAGCTGTACCAAATAACTCCCCAGGAAAGTGATGAACACTCACAGTCCACTGGCCTGATCTGGCAGAATTTTCTTTGCCAGCTCTTGCCAACAGCCGTCCTCATTCTTGCCCTTCTTTTGACCAGTATTGTCAAAATGGGCAACTGTGCTAAGAGAAAACAGCATGACAAGGAAAGCCGCATTTCTCGATTCTCCAGCTTCAGGGCTGTCCACGTGGAATTTCTTTTCCTTACTAGTGGGCACCAGAGGTTGCCCACAGCAGAGGGAGGCTGGTGGGTGAATGACTGCTATGCCCTTCAGTGGCAGGGCTAGTGGGGAGGAAAATAGGATTTTTGAAATCACCACTGCCTTTCCAATGTCATATAAGTAGTGACAGCTAACCCACCCTTGGAAACCCCTCTGCTGCACTTGCCCCACTGGATTGTGGCCCCCTTGTCACCCATGCCAGTTCCACCTTGTCTCTTGTATGCAGCAAGCCTTACATTATCCTCCCAACAAACCCCCAGGCCAGGAGAAATCCCCGGGTTTAAAAAGCTCCAAATTCAAAAGAAAGCAGCTTACGTGAAAATCAACCAGCACTGTAAAGAAGTTCCTTTAGTCTAACACTACATGTGACTGAATAAATCAACGGGGTAAAAAACCAAATATTTAAGTGCGGCTTTCTAAGTAGAAACTTAGAGCCTGTTTAAAACAGAATTATCAGTGCAAAAAACCAGGCATAAAGGTAGCCCCTCTGTGAACTGCGCATCTCCCCGCTGCAAGAACTGCCGATACTGGAGGCTCGTGGGGGACAAGAGGCTGCAAGAACCAAAACAAGAATTCAATCTCCCACATCAGCTCGTGCCAAAGCAAATTTATACTGCGGAGGGAGCAAAATAATATCCATCTTTCGCTCTGGCAACGGATGCTTTCCATATCCACGTTGTATATACTGTCCTCGTTTCACGTGGAGGGAGGTGTGAATGTATTTTTCCCTCCTGGTATGTTAAACACAGACTTTGCCACTGCAAGACGGTGCACGCAAAAACTCCGTAAAACATTCTGCTCTGCAAGCCCGAGCACGCCGAGAAGAGGCCGCCACGGACGTGCCTTCGCACGCCGCGAAAAAACCTTGTGCAATTCCTATTTTCCTGATTTTTACGACTCGCTAAAGAAGCGAGGGGCGGGGGGAGGGGAGGGGGGGTTGGG
>VXAX01003114.1:218022-271172 GCA_013399835.1 Leptocoma aspasia
TGGCAACTGCTTCCTGACAAATATTTACAAGGGCAGAGCGGGAGCGCGTTTCCGCCGACGTGCGCGGGGCCCGCCGCCACCTTCCCGGGCTCCCTCGGACTCCGGGATGAGCCCCGGGCCGGGCTCGGCGGCTGCCCCACCTCAGCGGCAGGGCCGATTTTCCGCAGCAGCCCGAGCGTCTCCCGGACTTGGCGACGCGGGCGTTTGGGAACACGGAGTTTCGCTACAGTTGGAGCCGTGCATTTAAAAAAAAAAAAATTAAAAAGAATTTTAAAAAGATTAAAAACCCCAAAACCCCAGGCAACGAAACTCCAAATTAAACGGGGAGGTGGAAGGGAGTAGGAGAGAGAGTCACACTCGCCTTTTGCTCCCCACCCCTCCGCTTCCCTTCCCAAAGCGGGACTCCGGTCTGATCCCTTAAGTCGCATCCCCTCCCCCGCTGCCTCTACACCCCTCAGGGCAGCAGCAACTTCGTTCCCAAGCCGGGAACTCGGATCCTTTTTTCCCACCTCCGGAATAAGGTGTCTCCGCCGCGCTCCCCCTGCCCCGGCCAGCCCAACCCAGCCCTGCCTTGCCCTGCCCAGCCTGGCCCGGCCTTCCCCCCTCAGCCGCTTCCCCGCTCCCTGTCTCCCTCCGCCCTGGGAGCCGGGCACTATTTCTCCTCCTCCCTCTGCCTGCCCTGAGCGCCGGGCGCCTATGGAATGCCGCGCGCGGGGCCCGGCCGCGGCGGCAGGATACACAGCCGGGCCCGGCACTCGCTATAAGAACCTCCTTGTGAGCGACGCCATTTTAAGCCTCTCGCTCGGTTCGGCGCTGGGAGCAGCGGCGGCGGCGGCGCTCGGGGGACACAAACACCGCCGCCCCGTACGGTCGCCACCCGGGAGCCAGCGGCGGGGACACCGCCGTGAGTGAGGAGGAGGAGGCGGCGGCGGAGGCGGGGAGACGAGGAAGGAAAGACGGAGCGGACCGGGATCGCCCGGGCAGCAGCAGCACCAGCCGCCGCCGGAGCCCGGGGGGACCCTGCGCTCTCCCTTCCTCCAACGTTAGTGCCGCTTTCTCCGGCGGGAACTTGGGGCACNGGCGAGTCCCTGCGCCCGGCTCTCGTTTGCAGCAGAGCCCGGAGTACTTTAATGACCCTTTTTTATTATTATTTTAAAGGTTCCTTCCCCCCCCCTTTTTAGGGGAGTACTAACTTGCCGGTGTGCTGCAGATCCCCTTTGGCGATAGGAGAGGGAAGAGAGCAGGGTTTATTTGTACCGAATATAATTAATCACGGTCACTGCAGTCAGCGGGAGATAACTAATCTGTTGCCTTGTGGGGTTTCGGTCTTAGTGGCATTGCATATTTGCTTGAGAGGCTATGCTGCTGCTGCTTCTGGGTGTCACAGAAATGAAGCTTCCCCCGGAGCTGGGAGCAATCAAATTAAGTTTTTTAACAGCCGCCTTACCAGGGAGTTGTAGGGAATGACTTGGGCTGTTGGCGGTGTGGGGGCTCCCACGCTGCGAGGGGAAGCGCCCGCTGCTTCCCGTGGCCGGCTGGGGGGACCAGGGCGGCTCCAGCCTCCCGAAGTAACGCGTTCCTGAGGTGTGGGGATCAACTTGCGGTTTCTCCCAGAACTATCTAGGGCACTTATTTCTCTACAGGGTCTCCAGGTGCGTTGTTTTGTGGCTTGTTGCTTTGTTGTTTGTTTTTGGTGTAATTTGTTTTTGGTTTTGTTTTTTTTTTAACAAAGCTTAGTTCATCTCTAGTGTGCATGTTTAGCTGCTCCTAGAGCAGCAAGTTTTCTTAAATTTAGCAAAACCTTGACTTTTCCCCTAGTTAAAACTCGATGTAGGACGTTGGGCCGTTTCTTTTTGTATCTCTTCCCAAAAACCTTCTCTGAAGATTATCCTAACTGGAAAGAGAGGACAAACTGTGTGAAGGTACTACGGGCAACTTACTTGTGACTTTAGGAATAGCAGTGTTGATCTTTGTAATCAGCTACTTCTTGATCTCTTTCTCATGGAGCAGCCATTGTTCTGACACTCTGTATATTCCAGACATCTGTGGTCCTCCCATCCCCCAAAGTATGCAAGTGGTGAATGGAAAGAGGCTGGGCTGGTATGCTGAGGTCGACGGACGGAAATCAAGGAGGGGTTTTAGTAAAACAGGATCTTTATGTGCTGAGACTACAGTAAAGGCGAAGACGAGAAAACTAGCTGAAAGAGTGTCGGGGTTTTCTTGATCCTAAGTTCAGACACACCAGACAGCAACTTCCTAGCTATCATTTTGCTTCTGAATCATGAAAAGATACGACTGCAAGGCTCAAGAAAAAAAAAAAGCCTAAGCGGCAAAACTTACTGGTGTGTACTGGCCCAAGTTATAATGTGAATTTCAGTACCTAACAGTTCAGGAACCTAATGTTGATCTTGCACTTTTGATAAAAAGGTGCTGACAGCTGCAGGTATGTGACTGCTGTGTCATTTGTCTAATGGCTGGTGCTGTTGCAAATGAGGTTGCTTAGGTATTCAGGCAAGAGTTGAGGCTCTCTAAATTCAGCTGTTCAGTTCAAAATTATACTGAGTGTCTCAGTGTTCTGGGGTTGTTCTAAAGAAATTTCATATTTGCTCATCTGTTAGTTCAGGTATTTTCTGTTTAGGTATAAACTGATATCCAGGGGAATGTTCACTTTGGTCTGTATGGCTGATCATTTCACAAGATCTAGGGGAGAAATAAGTAGAAAACACCTTGTTGGAAAGGACAATGCCATGCACGATAGCTTCTAGGAGCAAGGATTTAATTTACTTTAATACAAAGTAAAGCTTGATTGCAAAAATCAGGTCTTCAAATGCTCTGTTACAGCCTTATCAACCTAAGCTTCCTTTTTCTTGCCTAAGCTATAAGAGATAGCTTATATCTCTTATAGCTATATATAGAGTGGGCTCTTTGCATGATGTATGTCTACCCTGGGCACCAGCATTTTGCTCTGCCTGTGGTGTGTCAGTGACTGGCTTACCAAACCTTGGCTGTTTGCCCTTCAGACATAATGATTTTTTTCTGAAATGTATGTCCGACTATAGTGACTTTACATCTGAACTAGCATCCTGAAATACTGCATTCTGAAGAATTAAACTCGAGGTTTTGGGGATGTTAAGGCAAGAGGGTAGTACTAGTGGTGTTCTGATTTTGCAGTGTTTTGAGGGGTGGAAAGGGAAGTGGAAAGAATGGAGCAGGAAATATGGCTGCTGGAGGCTTGTCTCAGAAACAGAAGTGTGAATGTGTGGTCTGAAACTCCTGGATAAGGATGTTTCTGCAAAGTGTTGTCTAGTAGGCAGACTAGTGTGCAAATACAGCAGTAATCAAAATCACTTACCTTAATTCATAGTTAAACTGGTAATGCAGGGGTTGTGGTGATCATGCAGTTGCCTGCAGCAGAACTTGTTCTGTGGCAGCCTGCATACCATGGCAGGAAAATCAGGACTGACCTTACTTATCTTGAACATCATATTTCACAAAGCCTGATAAAACTTGTGAGAAACTGTGCAGGCAGCTGTGACTTGCTCCTGTGTCCTCAGAACCTGCACTTGCAAGCTCTGAGCCCAGTGCTTTGCTGGCTGACTGGGTGGGAACCTAGAAATGGCAAACTCCTTGGCAGTAAGTATTGTGTGTGACTTCTCTTGCCTCTTCAGATAAAATTATTTTCCTGGCAGGGCAATATTTCTGATTTTCCATTTAAGCACCAATTGAATTGGCTAGACTTGCCAATTCATAAGGCAGCCTGACAGTGGTTTACTTTTAATATCCATTTCTGGCACTTGATTCCAAGGTAGAACTTGCTGTAGTCTGTGATCAGGCTTTAGCCCAGGGAGCTAAATGTGTTAAACTGTGCTGGCACTGTGTAGCCTGTGCTGCCCCTCATGAGAAGGAAGGAGCCAGAAAAGTTGTTTCAGTTTTTGGGGTTTCGTGCTTTTCTTTTGTCACTGACAGGTAACTTCAAGTGCAAAGGAGAGAACTAATGGAAGTGTAATTCTGGCATTTCTGTCTGTGTGGAACACCAAGTAGATGAGGTGAGCAGGTGAAACATACCTGTAGCTCAGCCTGACATCATGAATCTGTTTACTCTGATGTGAAAGCAAATTCATCCTGTGCTTGAGTTGCCTTGGGAAGTATGGGTGCACATGCTGCTTTACAGCAGACCTTTCTTTTCATGTTCCAAGTTGACTTTAGGAAACAATGTACCTTGGCTGGATAGGTATTGCAGAAGTGACGTGCTTGCTCTGTTACTTAATACTAAATTAACTCTGGGGCCTTGTTTGAGGACTGAGGTAGAAGGGTGAAAGAGTTAATCTCATATTCTATGTTGCTGCATTTGAAAAACAGTATGAGCTAGCTGGATTTTGCTGGAGTTGGCAAATGCACCGTGAGCCCTGTAAGTGTATTTGCTGGAACCAGCATTTCTGGGACTGCGCTAAATAGACTTGTATAAATTGGAGAAGTTTGCCAACTCTGCAGCAACTGTAGCAAGTAGTTCTGTATTGTCCTGGCAACAATTCAGGTGCCCTCCAGTGGCCAGAAATCTTAACATCCTAAAGGTGCTGCTAAATGCAGCTGCCTTGTCAGTTTGCCTTAATTAAGAGTGAGTTGAAGAAACATCTTTTAGTGTCAGACTTCATTAGCATGTTTGTTGTTTAAACAGTGCTTTTTGGAGTGTTGGTGTGCTTTATTGTAAATACAGAGTTGTTCTGACAGGCAAGCAAAGACAGCCACTTTCAGATTCATAAGTACTTTGTCAGTGTAATTATGACTAACCACTCTGGTGTCTTAAACCGTGGAGATTAATGTTTAACATCCAAGTTGAGGGCTGATTATGTGGTTGCAGTCTAAGAAGAAACTGGATTATGGGGAGATACTTCCTCATTTGGAAGAGAGATGGTTGCTAAGCTATTCCTGTATTGGTGTGGAAATGAGTGCTTTAAGTTATGCACAAACAGGCTGGAAAGGTATTTCTGTAACAGTGCCTGTTGTTAGGGATGCACGTGATTGTGTTAAATGACTGCAGAACCATTGTCTTTTTGATACACAAAACTATGTGGGCAGGGAAACTTGAGGGCTGGCAGTGGTTTTGTTCCTGAACTTTGGGTGTTAAATGAAATGTGGTGTAATATTTGTCTGAATTATCATACATTGCCTCTAAACGATCACAATGGCAACTTTGTTTGTGAGTAGGTAAGACTAAAGAATGAATTTTGATCCTGTCTACTGCCAGCTCTCTACTGCAGTCATCTTACTCAGAGATAAGTATGGGTACATGGACCAAAAGCTGTAAACCACTGCATATTTATTATGTGAGTCCTGCTGGCAGACTAAACCTTGGCTAGAAACACTGGCTCATCCGTAACCAAGGAAGATGGGAGTATGCATAATGTACGTATCTGTGTCCTGCACATAAAAGGCAGGAGCTCTCTAAGCTGTGACAATAAAACTGCTCTCAATGTTTTGACCAGCCGTAAGGATACTCAAACTTAGTGAATGCTGCACAAAGCTCTAGTGGGAAATGTGTGCCAATGACCCAAAGATCCCAAATCTGTTGCTGAACAGAACTGACTTAGTAACTGTTTTGAGGTTACTTGTTTGTGCTGCTGGTACTTAGTTGGTCAAAATAATTAAGACGTGAGAGTAATTGGGTTGATAATCTTATTATGACTTAATGCAACTTCATAAACTTGAAATTGTCACACCAGACCTTTAATACTGAGCTACAAACTGCTGTCAGGGGATTGATATGTACATTATGTGAGGAAGTTCATTACTTTCGTTCTCAAGTTGGATGTGTAACACCAGAGTTGTATTTGAAGCCGTTTTCACATCATAACATTTAAGATTATCATCAGCTCCCATCTTGGACAGTCAGGAGGATACTTAGGTGCTTGAGGTCTATTTTGCCAACTAATGAAGTGGAAGTTTTAGCTAGTGCTGTGGCATACTTGCTGAAAAGAGATGAAAAGCTCTCTTAAATCATTACTTTCAAACATGACCTGATGATTTGTCAACTTGAATGCAGCTGCTGCTTATGGCTCTTAGAAACAACCAGAAGTTTCTAGAAAGGACAAATAAATACCTAGGACAGAGTGTGTTTTGTTTGCAGATCCTGTTAGAAGCTGCTAGTTGCCCATGATTTTGAATGTAAAGGATTGGATTGACAGACCTCTTGTAACTCCTGAATAACTCTAGGTAAAGGGCAAAATAACTGTGCTGTGGATCCAGACAATTAATTTCTGAAGTGACAAGAGCCAGTGCTGTGAAATTTCATCTCCTGCAGTATGATTTTAAGAGAGTATGTGGCTGTGTAAAGAGTTGCTTTCTTTACGTTGCATGCCATGTGCCCAGCCATGTGCCTCTGGCCAGCATCAAGCAAAATTATGTGGGGGACTGCTGATAAGAAATTGTGGTGGTAGGTGACTGCTACCAAGTCCATTTAAACATGTCTGTGTGTCCCATCAGTCTGTAATTCTACCAAAGTTTCTCTAGAATCTAGTCTGTCCTAAAGAGTGAAGGACTGTGCATCTCCTTTCTTTCAAAAAGAGAACCTTTACATGATATTGCCAGCTTCGTGTTTGGAGAGGCTTCCTAGCAGGTTCTACGGTTTCAAAGTTCATCTTCTAGAGTGATAGTGCAGGTCAGTGCCAGGATGAACTTTTATTTCTTTTTTAGTAACTTTCCTGATGTGCTTGTTCTGAATTCTCTTCCAGGTTTTCATCATTTTGTACTTTAGTTATCTGAGGTATTTGTTGGCTGACAGTGGCTCTCAGACCACTGTTAGCTCTTGCTTTATTGAGAATTCTAATGGGTTGTTTTTAAAAGGGTACTTAAACCTTAGTGCCTGTGAAGACCCTGATGGATTGCACAAGCTGTTAGTGCCCTCATGCTGTGTTAGTTGCTCAGAGCACAGCATGGACAGGGCTGCAGCTGGAAGAGACCCATCTGCCAGTGAAATCTGACCTCCACTTCTGAGACCTTTTGTTACCTGAACCGTCAGTCTGTGCAAAGTTGCTCTTCAGCAATTGATTAAAACTACCCACATTTTGGGTGGCTTTCTGTACTTCAGGTGAGCAAAACGAAATGTGGCTCTTGCTACACTTACATTATAGTCTCAAGTGCACTTGAAACTTAGGAGTTGTTGAAGACTGCAAGCTAGGTAGGAGGTGTGGTTCTTTACTAGCCTGCTTTCTCTTTTAGGAGGAAGGGAAAGGTAAAACAGGTGAGTGTCCTGTCATATCAGAACACTCTGTAGTGCTCCAGAGGTGAAGTCTGGCAGACTGGAACTTTACAGCTGTTGTAAAGTTCTGGTGGCCCCTTTCCCTCCTCTGTCACATTTGCTTAAGACTGTATTGACTCCAAAACAAGCCTTGAGTTTTTTGGAGCTTGTAATGTAACCTAAGTCTTTCTTTCGCTAGACATTTTTTGAGGAATATGTTCTCTTTTTAAATACAGCTAACCCAGTGTTTAAGTCTAGTCAGGGCTACCAGACTGCCTGTATTTCAGTTCCATCAAGCAGTTGTAATCAACTTGGAGAAGTCCAGCAAGAAAGAAATATTTACATGTTGTTTGCTCTAGCCAGCGGGCATGTGAATAGAAACTCTGTTCTGTACTCTTGGTCTTAGATAGCTGACGTAACTGAAAATAGAGTAGCAACATGTTATTTTGTGTGTGGCATGAAGTGAACTCTTATTTAAAAAAAAAACCTTACAAAAGCTAGTGTAGGGAGGTTCTTCTGCCTTTGTTACAGAAAGGAATTTTTAGATAATTTCTAAGGCAGAAGACAAAGGCTGAGAAGCCAGGACAGTTGATGTAATAGCAATCTGGGATGCCTGAAGGAAAAAGGCAGTAATAAATTGGAAATGAAGCAGTGAAGAAGAGTGGCTGAAATAGAGGTGACTTGCAGCGAGCGTTGACAGATCTGCACCCCTCTCCCACTTTAAATCTGTGGATTATCTGAGCTAGTTTGTAGCCTCTTCCAGAATAATGTCTTAAGGATGTTGAAGGCTTAGAAATTGGAACCTTTTAACTGTTGAGGTCAGTAAAGCAGATACTCAGATTTCCTAATTTCCTGAAGTTTGTTAGGAAAACAAACCTTAGACTTTCAGTCTTAATAATAAGAGAATTTAAATACCATTTTAACACTATTGCATATTCTGGGTTCAGAGTCAAATCTGATTAGCTAAATCTAAGACAGAATGTATTGCTGTTTGCAAAGCATCATCTAACTTTCTGCAGGCATCAGTAGAATGTGTTGTCTGAAGTATTCCTGCTTGGATAAATTTGAGCTGGATGGATTACACAGGATACTGAATTTATCACTGGAGAGAAGAGAAATACTTCCCTAAGCAAGAATAGCTTAGTGGTATGGTGACTATGCTTAAGAATGATGCTAACTGACAAATGTTGCTTGGAGAAACAACCAGAGCAATTTTGCCACAAGGTATGGTTAATAAATGAGTTTGTTCAGTTGCAGTCCAGGATCAGTAAGATGGATTTCAGTGTGGGCACATGCTGTGGCATTCAGGTCAAGATTACTGGTAGCTCTTAGTTTTCAGTGGAACTTCTGAAATAGTTCAGGTTGCTACATCTTGGCACATGTAGTAATACTGCTTCATCTCTTGCCATGGCACTTCTTCTGAAGTAGTAGTGAAGGCTATAGATGAATGTTCCTACCATGTAGCCCAAAAAAAAAAAAAAAGGTAGGAGAGTTTTAAAGCTGTGAAAGCCTATAGGTTTTTTTCTCTTTTAAAGGAAAAAGACTGCATGGTTTGACTTGTTTCCTTTTGATATTACATACTGTCTAAGTTTCTTCCACTAGGTTAAGGTGTCTTGTCATAGCCATCTGAAGACATTTTTACATAGTATTAAAAATCACCCTGTTAAAAGCAGAAGGAAGCCTGACATTAATATAACATACATGAGGTTTTATACTCCAGTTCCTAGTACTGATAATAAGGTAAACCTTAATTTTTCAGTCTCTAAAAATATCCAAGTGGTGCATTGCTTTGTTTAATGTGATAATTTACAGCCCATAACCATTATTCAAGAGCCACTTTGCAGTGAGTTTCATAGTAGCTTTTGTCCATTCAAGTCCTTAAAGCACTGGTGTGCAGAAGTCAGTATTGCTGGGTGACTAATTGCCCAATAGTCAAGTCAAACTTTTATACTTGCATATAACTAAGTTCAAAATAATCTACACTCAATGTATATGGCTATTTCTTTTAGAGGAGCAAGGTGGCTGAGGACTGCAAATGCTACTATTTGAGACAGAATATGGGAATGCTCTTTAGTACTTGTTTACTGGATATGGAAATGTATTTCAGGAAAACTGTTGTTTGTAATCCTCTGTGGTATCTTTGTACAAGAAAAATAAATCTTTCAAAAATGGAATCTTCAGAGTGAAATTCAAGCACATTGTGTACCTATTTTCAAATAAAGTATCTTCTGTTCATTTTTTACAAAAAATTGTAAACCCCAGCTGTCATTCCTACCACAAGCTTCTAACATTCCTTAAAACACACAACACCAAAACTGTCCTTCCAGGACTTCTTACCAATCTTACAGAAACATCTGGTACATGAAGGACCTCCAAAATTACCTACAAAAGGTACTTTTACCAGAGCTCAATAAAGCCAGATAAAATTCTCAGTTTTCTTTAGAACCTGTGGGTGGATATGGGAGGAAAGAACTTTATCCACATTAGGATAAGGAATAATTAGAAGTTTACAACAGTTTGGATCATGTCTTCATAAGACTATGATCAGTAGATGCAGGTCTGTCTGTTACCAAGAGTGTTTGTATCTGGGGCTTAGGTTAGACCAAAAATTGCTTAGAGACAGTTCAGCCACTCCTGTCTAAAGTGCCTTTATACCATGAAAGCTCTTTTCCTGATGTTTCCACTGTCAGTATTGTCTTTCTTGGATGATTCCTCCTCCCCCACATTTTCTTTTCTAGAAAACAGGCTAACAAGTTCCAGGAGAAGATTAAAAACGGTTGTTTGTTGTGATTTGTTTTTTAATTCCTTAATTGAATATATTTTTCAAATTCCCAACTTGAAAACTGAGGTTAATTAGGAAGCTTCTGCTACATTAAGAACTGAAATATGAGGAGTTGGGTCATAGGAATGAGTGCTCTCTGGTGTTCCTAGCTGTGGAACTGCTGTTGCCTGTATATTTTGGCATGGATTTTTGTAAAGCAGATACACAGGTAACATCATTGGCAAGCAGCTAAGACCATTTACAAAATCAGACCCAAAGGCTGCTTTCAGTAACATCTTGGGAATGGTTGCAATGACTTCAGAACCCTTGGAGAAAAACTATTTTTCAGTACAGGTACTTTTCTTCCCTTGTGTTGATGTGTAGATGATACACATTTTTAACTGCTGCGACTGTCAGAAGACGATCAGCTTGTTCTGTGTAAGCAAATGTAGCATTCAGAACTGGTGGGTAGTTTAAAGATGCAGTTGCTTGGCCTGTCCCAGGTGAGACAAAGAACAGGATAACATGGTCAGGAGGGGTGTTTGTGTGCAGCAATTCATGGTGTTTGGATGGATCAGTCTGCATTCCTCATGAAAGTTTTAGTGACGTACTGCTCTCAAACAAAGGATTTGTGGCAGACTTGCAGACTTTGACTTGCTTTATAGAAGTGGCAGGGGTGGGGAGGGAACTGCTTAATAGATCAGTCAGGTGTCATTTGACTCAATCTTAAAGAGGAAAAGTGTTCAGATTTCAGAGCTTCTGTAGGCTTGTTGACTTTCTTGGCATATGCCTAACTATTCTCCAGAATCAGAAATTAATATCTAATAAAAACACATGATCTGAAATAATACCTAATACTTCTTAGGATGCTTGCTAAACAAGTGGATAGTCTCATGGGGCAGGAGGAGCTTTTTGAGAAGAGTTGAGTCCCATAAGTCCTAGCAGTACATTCATGTGAACTGTATAACTTAATATTTATCAGAATTCCCACTTCTGAGTGCCTGCTAGCCTTCAAAAGTTGCGAAGCTTCCAGCTATGCTGAAGTTTGTAAAGTATACTGAGGCCTTCTGTCTCTTCCTGATGGTTGAGATGTGTTTGCCTGACCTTGTACTGATCCAGTTTGTCAAGAAAATGAGCAGCACAAATGTTTGTACCTAGCCTGGTGGTGTCACTCCCTTTGCCAAATGTGTTGGTTAACCTTGAGAGTGACAAACAGGAAGACAAAGCAGCTTGCCTGGACTCAGTTTACCTCTTTGTAAAATTAGAAAAAAATGTGAAGGAAAAGATGAGACAATGTTTAAGTGCAGAAAACTCAAAACCAAACCCTGGCTACTTTTGTTTGGCGGTTAGTTTGAACTTTCAGGATTAAGCCCAGTTCCCCATCTAAATAATAATAATTTAAAAAGGCTGCCAGGAATTGCTGGAGCACTACAGGTGTATGAAATGCAGATCAGGATGTTGGAACTTGCAGATGCAGCTAGCAGGCTGATCAAGGGTCAGCGTTCCAAAGACTGAATGTCTTACTGGTAATGCATTCTGAACACTTTGTATTCTTCATTGCTATTTTGTAGATGTTTATCGGTGTTGTTTCGGAACAGCACTGCTGTTCAGTGGCTACTCTGGTCTGTTGGATTTTACCTAATGATAGAGCTGCTCTTCTGATCTCTTCAGGCTGCTGAAATTGAAACAGCAATTTCAGAGTGCAGGTGTTAGAAGCCAGTTGCCTTCATTGATGCAGAATTCAACAGTAGAGAAAATTATAAATGTTCTTCCCAAGCTGCTTATTGCATATGAAAATCTCAGGTGGTAGTAAATGTCTCAAAGCATAGTCACTGCTCTTAACATAGTGGTAGATGAACCAGTCAACTTCAAAACCGGTTTGGTGATCCTTTTTTTTAGCATAGTCCTGGTGGGAGGAGATGGGAAAGTTCATGGTAAAAATAAATCCTTTTTGTGCTAAGCATATTGAAAATTTCATATAGCAACTAGAACATGCCAAATTTTTTATTGGAAGTGTCACATTTGACTTAGAGCGAGGACTACAGGGAGCAAAGATACAAATTTTACTGTTACTGCTGTTCCCTTCTTTCTGTTTGGAAGGTGTTAACGGAAGTCACAAAGTAATGCAGAAGACCTGCAGAGAGATGTCAAGCTTTTGTATAGGCACTTTCTCAACTTTGCTACTCATTAGAATTTTTTAATCAAGGGTGAACTGACAGCATGACTTAAGTTTTTCTTTCCCCTTGCCACTACTACTCTCTAACTCCTAACAGCATGTTGTAAGAATCCATGGGTAAGGAACTGGGAAAAGTGTCTGTATTTTCAGCACATCCTCCATGCCCATTGTCAAGAGCAGACTCTGATTTGGCCAGTCTCGTCCAGGCTGTGGAGAAGGACCAGTTTAGAGTTTCCAGCTGCACAGCAGGATGCTTATTGTATGTTGTGTAATGTGTTATATCAGCTTAATGCTGTTTATCTGCTGCAGATGCAGATCTATGGTCCATTTTAAAAGAGCCAGGGAAGGGTTGCTGCCAAAAGTTGTCGGAGTGCAGACTCAGGACAAACAGCACTGGCATTTCTACAGCCAAGCAACAAGATTGCTCAGGAGCTGCTGGAGTATCTTGCAGCTGGCTCAGAGTCAGTGAAATACGAGTTTGTCCCACCTGTCCAGTGAGACTTAAAACTGCAGGCCTGCCCTCTGTTTAATTATGATTTTCAAAAAGGTGCTCCTGAAGGAAACTCTTAGACCGGGAAATCTGTCTTTGCACAAATCCAGCGTCAGGTGGGCTTTGTTCCCCTGGCGCAGCACTGCAGACCTGTCCTTTCAGGGATTAGCGTCCTGCCTTTGCTTCATTGTGCAGGAATGTTTTGATCGGCACAGCTCTAACAGCACAGTGAAAGCCAATTGCTTCAAGAGATGGTTTTGCTCCCTGCACAAGCTACCACTACAAATGTTTCTGCCTGGCTGGCTCCTGGAATAGGCTGTCACCAGCTCTGTGTCTGTGCTGGGAACAGTGTGGGACTGTGGGGGGAAGGGGAGCAAATGAAATAAAAGTGACCTGTTGTGGAGCTGTAGCCTCAAATTTATCTTTCTGGGTTAGTGAAGAGGCAGGTACAGATTTATGGTACAAATACTTCCAAGCTGCTCGGTGATATCAAATGGAGGTGCATAGTGAAAATTTATATAGGGCATTTGATCATATTTCAGCCTCCTTGCCCCCAGTTATCTTGGCTTTCTGTGCAAAAAATAAAAGTGGGTTTGGGGACTCAATGTGTGTTCAACTGAAGGACAGCTTTTTTTCTTTTTTTTTTTTTTTTTTAATAAGGCTGGCTCAATTTTTAGTTTTAACTTCAAGGAAGAGCTTTTTGTAGGAAGAAACCTTTATTCTTATGGCACAGGAAGGGAATAAAGGAGGAGGTACAGTTTTACCTCTTTAGGTAGTCTTTGTGCAGCTTGCCTTATATGGTCATTTCAGCTTTCCCCATGAAAATTCATGTTGTAGACCTGTATCAGACAGTTTTTCTGGTATCTTCTAAGTAGTTTATCTTTGAGGGATATGAGGAAGTCTGTCATTTAGCCATTGTCTTTGTGGCATTTCCAAACTCTGGAATTCAATGTCTGGACTTCATCTTATGCAAAGATAGAGAAGTAAAAAATAGTTCTGTTATGGTCAGTCTTCAATTCTTGTTCTCTTACAGCTCTAAGAGAGTATCTTAACACATAACCTGACAGAAGAAGTCTGGATGATACATTGTGTTCTTTTGCATGTCTGTCCATGGGGGTTTGCTAATTAGCATTTGAGTATGAGGATTGCTACTCACTGTACTAATGAAGTGGCAAGATGTTCCAAGTCTTAGTTTTCACTTTCAGTGTTCTAATGTGAAATCCTGTCTTACTAGCTCTGATTGGTGTTTAGTAAGTTCTAACCTTGCTCTTTTTTAGGATCTCTGAAAGGGTGCAAGAAAGAGTTCTGGGAGCATAGCAAGGAACATGGCAACTCAAGGTACATAATGCATTACAATTTCTGTTACTAGAATCTAGAAGACTCCTTTTCCATCTCTTTTTAACTTTTCGAAGTCACTTTGGTTGAATAACATCTGCTCTATTACAGTAATTAGTACCTTACACTGGAAATCAAACCTTCAGACAAGTTTGTTATTTGTTGTAAGGTCAGGACAGCCACAATAGCAATGATTGTTCTGCCTGTTCCTCAGGCTGACATGTCTGCACTGGTTCAGCATAAAGGCTCAGTTTAAAGTTGCTGCTCACTTGCAGTGCCGGGTTGAGGAAGCTGTTTATAACAGCTTATTTTAATTCAAAATCTCTGTCATCTCTTGTAGGAGTAATACATGCTGGAATAATAGAACTAAGCTTAATTGTTCACCCATGATTTCTTACAGCTGATTTGATGGAGCTGGATATGGCAATGGAGCCAGACAGAAAAGCAGCAGTCAGTCATTGGCAGCAGCAATCATATCTGGACTCTGGTATCCATTCTGGTGCCACGACAACTGCTCCCTCCTTGAGTGGCAAGGGAAATCCTGAGGAAGAAGATGTGGACACAACACAAGTGCTGTACGAGTGGGAACAGGGATTCTCTCAGTCCTTCACCCAGGAGCAAGTTGCAGGTCGGGCCTTTTCTATTACACTGGTTTGTTTGGGCAGGCAGTTTAACAATACAGAAACCTAACTACTCAGTTACTGCCAGTCTGGATGATTGCCAGTCTCTTTATTCCTAATTTGAAGTTATTATGACTTGCCCTGTTTTCAGATATTGATGGCCAGTATGCAATGACTAGAGCTCAGAGAGTGCGTGCAGCTATGTTCCCTGAAACTCTGGATGAAGGAATGCAAATCCCATCTACGCAGTTTGATGCAGCTCACCCAACCAACGTGCAGCGCCTGGCTGAGCCATCCCAGATGTTAAAACATGCTGTTGTTAATTTGATAAACTACCAAGATGATGCTGAACTTGCAACTCGTGCAATCCCAGAACTGACCAAATTGTTGAACGATGAGGACCAGGTAAGTATTTTCTTTGCCTGGGTAAAGCTTGCTTTTGGGGCACCTTCAATGGCCTTAAAACTAAAAGCTTTATTCAAATGCTTGTGTTAGGTGGTGGTGAACAAGGCTGCAGTTATGGTTCATCAGCTGTCCAAGAAGGAAGCGTCTCGCCATGCCATTATGAGATCTCCTCAGATGGTGTCTGCCATCGTACGTACCATGCAAAACACAAACGACGTGGAGACAGCTCGGTGTACTGCAGGGACACTACACAACCTCTCACATCACCGTGAAGGCTTGTTGGCCATCTTCAAATCAGGAGGCATCCCTGCTTTGGTTAAAATGCTGGGGTATGTGCACTACTGAGGCACTACTTGTGTTTTGCAGTTGGGTCTGCTAGGAGCAGGATACTCATGAGGATTTTCCTTTCTTTAGGTCCCCAGTGGACTCTGTGCTGTTCTATGCCATTACAACTCTTCACAATCTCCTGTTACATCAGGAAGGAGCCAAGATGGCTGTCCGTCTTGCTGGTGGGCTGCAGAAAATGGTGGCCTTGCTCAACAAGACAAATGTCAAATTCTTGGCCATCACAACAGACTGCCTTCAGATTTTAGCGTACGGCAATCAAGAAAGTAAGGTAGGTGCCTCTGGTGCTGAAGTAGTTAAAATGAGCGAGCTTGTGATGAATGGCCTGACAGTTCTTGTGTCCTGACCTTCTGACTCTGAATCTTCAGCCACATACCACTGGCTTTTGCCAGTCAGTCCTGACTTTGCAAGAGGAGAGGGATACAGGAATTACCTTGCGGAAGTGCTGCTGTGCTTATTGCTGTGAGAGTGTAAAACTTACAGTCCACATAAGCAGATGGGAATGTTTTTTTAGGGGACTGTAACCATGAGGGGTGTAAGCCAGCAATGTTTACTACCTGCTGACATGTGTAGGAAGTGACAGACAAATATTATTTTTGCTGTCTTTCAGCTGATTATTCTGGCAAGTGGTGGACCCCAGGCTTTAGTAAACATAATGAGGACCTATACTTATGAGAAACTATTGTGGACCACAAGTAGGGTGCTGAAGGTGTTGTCAGTCTGCTCCAGCAACAAACCTGCTATTGTTGAGGCCGGTAAGTACATTGTACTCATTCTAACTTAAAAATCTACATAGTGCTTTGGGATCATTTCATTCCACCTAGAACAGAAACTGCCAGCATCAAAAACTGAATTTGGGTTGGTCCTTAAGTCCATTGCCAGGTGTGGAGGCCTTTAGTGTATGGAAGTATAAAAAGGTGGCTGTTTTTAGTAACTCCACTGTGTTGTTAACTGGGTGGTGTTAGTGGCTGAGTGTTGTCAGGATGCATCCCTGAGAATATGCACATATTTAAAAGGCCCAGTGTCACACAGGGAATTTCAGGGGGTTGTTATTTTCCTATGTGAAGAAGGGCTAGGGCCCAGCCATATTGTGATACTAATGATAAGCAGGATCCAAAAGTTCCTGAGAGTTTGCACTCAGATGTCAAGGAAGAGAAGGACCTGACTGCTCACAAGGTGACCATCAGAGTATGGTGTCAAATCTGAGTAACAGTGTCAAATCTGTATCCTCTTCCAGGTGGGATGCAAGCTTTGGGGCTCCACCTCACAGATCCAAGCCAGCGTCTTGTCCAGAACTGTCTCTGGACTCTGAGAAATCTGTCAGATGCTGCAACAAAGCAGGTAAAGGGCTTGTCTGAGGGATCAAGAGCAAAAGTCAACATAGTGAAAAAGAAGACTTAACTTCTTCCCTCTTTTTCTGCAGGAGGGCATGGAAGGCCTTCTAGGAACTCTAGTTCAGCTTTTAGGATCAGATGACATTAATGTTGTGACTTGTGCCGCTGGCATCCTTTCTAACCTTACCTGCAACAACTACAAGAACAAGATGATGGTGTGCCAGGTTGGTGGCATCGAGGCTCTCGTGCGCACAGTTCTCCGGGCTGGAGACAGGGAAGACATCACGGAACCTGCGATTTGTGCGCTCCGTCACCTCACCAGCAGACACCAAGAAGCAGAGATGGCTCAAAATGCAGTTCGTCTCCATTATGGACTCCCAGTGGTGGTAAAGCTGTTGCACCCACCTTCACACTGGCCTTTGATCAAGGTAAATAATGGTTAAAAGCCGCCAGAGCTGAAACTGTAAACTGTTGCTTTTTAAAATGTAACTTTAAATGTGAAAAATACTTTGTTTCCAAGGTGTTGGGGATACAATTTGTCTGCTGGAGAAGTTGCTCAGTTGAGCAACTTAGTGTTTTCTGGTAGAGATTTAAACATTTGAAATGAAGTCACTAACATCAAGCACACCTCTCCTGCTCTTTTATTCCCCACCTGTTCCTTACCTGCAGGCTACTGTTGGCTTGATCCGCAACCTGGCTCTGTGTCCTGCAAACCACGCCCCACTGCGTGAACAAGGTGCTATTCCAAGGCTAGTGCAGTTGCTGGTTAGAGCACACCAGGATACCCAGCGACGCACTTCCATGGGCGGGACACAACAGCAGTTCGTGGTGAGTGCCCTCCCCTGACATTGCATCTCTCAAAGTTCTCTCCAACTCCTTGTTTGTCAGTGCACCTCAGCCCTGTAGTGCTTGGGCTAAAGAACTGTTGTCTTATTTGCTCTGGTTCTGTGTACTGATAGCTCTGTCTTGCATTTTTAATGAGACTTCTTAAATCAGAATGCCAAAACAAACCTTGGTTCTTATTTTAATAACCTCTTGAGCATCTAATTCTGAATGCTAGAGCTCACAGAAATTCTGGTACTGCCTACTCCAGTAAGGCAAGTGATTGTCTACTAAGAAACCAGAAGTCCATTCTCCTTCTCAGAAGAATGGGTTTAAGAATGCTGTTACAGCTTATTGCATATTTGCAAGAGTGCTTAGACCTGTAAAAGTACTGGGAAGTTGTGCTGGCTCCATACTTGTTACGTCTTTGGGTTCCAGGTCCGTGTGACAAGATCAGTCTCAATTGGATTATTTTTATCCTGTTAAACACATTAACAAAGGGGGGGTTTGCTTAGCACAGCAAATGGAAGCAGCATCTGCTAGTACAGGAGTATAGTTAATTAGTACAGAGGCAGGAAGGGACCTCTTTGCTACTGGTAACTGCTGTTCCCAGCTTAGTAACTGCCAGGCTAATCCAGGCTGTAGAAAAAGAGATGGTGTTATCAGAGGGGAAGGTCATAATAAAAGCCACTGAGGTGTTCCGCTGGGATGCTTCATGTACTGAATTTGGGTGGGTACACTGGGTTGACTCATAGCAGGGCTGTTAAGTTTGAGGGCCAGCACTTAGGGGAAGGGGGTAAATGCAGGGGACGAGATTAAATGATTAGTTGGAACTGCTGATTGCCTTTTTGACAGTCACTTAAGAAGGCAGTAATACAATATCTCAAATTCAAAAATGCCTTTTCTCTCCCTAACTAGGAGGGTGTGCGTATGGAAGAAATTGTTGAGGGCTGCACTGGAGCCCTGCACATTCTTGCACGAGATGTTCATAATCGAATCGTAATCAGGGGTCTAAATACCATTCCACTATTTGTGCAGGTAAGTGAGAGCTCAAGACAGCACTACAGCACATATTAGGAAAAGAAGTAAAACAGCTCTTGCACTTCCTAGATAGAGCTGCTAAGTCAGAGTGTGCTGAAGAGCTCGTTTCAAGTGGGAGAGCTAAAAGAACCCTCGTATTTTGGTTGCAGTTGCTGTACTCTCCCATCGAGAATATCCAGAGAGTAGCTGCTGGTGTACTTTGTGAACTGGCTCAAGACAAGGAGGCAGCTGAAGCAATCGAAGCTGAAGGTGCAACTGCTCCTTTAACAGAACTGCTTCATTCTAGGAATGAGGGTGTTGGTAAGTGAACTTGAAGCTGCTTTCATACTTGTGTTAGAAGAGTTGATACAAGTCTTGACCTCTGCTAAAATCACTCTTCCTTTTGGCAGCAACCTACGCAGCTGCAGTGCTGTTCAGAATGTCTGAGGACAAACCACAGGACTATAAGAAGCGACTTTCGGTTGAGTTGACAAGCTCCCTGTTCCGGACCGAGCCAATGGCTTGGAACGAGGTGAGTGCTGTGATCTGTGTTAACAGTTCCCTGGGGAGAGCTCACTTCTACGATCTCCCTCCTTCCACCAGTGAAGTGTAGATGCCATCAGTGATACAGGCCCAGCTTTACAGAGCTGTGTGGTGGCTGTACCTTCTTTACTCTCTGCGTTCAGGTGCAGTGAACCTGTGGTAAGCAGCCTTCAAGCTGCTTTTTCCCTGGCAGACAGGAAGAGTCTGTTCTCTGCTGCTGCTGCTGAAGTGTGTAATGCTCACACAGCTAGTGTGCAAAGCTGTATACAAGAACTTTGTGCTTTTTTGTGTTGCTTGTCAAAACATAATGAACTCTGGGTGCAAAAATAGAAACATGAGTGATATGAGGGAAGCATAAATATAAAACATATGCTGTGAGGCTTCTATCAAGCCAACAGTGCAGGATTAGTAATCTTGGACTGGGAATGCAATTTATCCTGAGAACTGAGACTTCAGACTTGAATATTTTTGCAGGCTTATTGTCACACATAGCTTTTTTTTTTTTTCATTTTTAATGGACTACACAGTAAATTGAGACTGAAGTAAATTTGTATGCATGGGATACAGGGAAGGCTTCCCATTCTTTGTCTTCCCACAAATTCTTAAGATTCAGGAGCCTAGCTTATCTTGTCTTGTATGTATCTACTACACAAGGGGCAGTAGCCTCTAATTTGCACTATTTTAGTGCTTACTTTTCTGTTTTCCTAAAATCTGTATCTACCACAAGAATGCGTGGGGGGAAAAGCTAAAATGGAATATCTCTTTGAGATTGGAGTTAGGGAATTGCTCTGTGGGCAGGCAATTACTTCTGTAATTGAAGAAATGGGAGAGATTCCTTCAGAACTCTTAAAAGCTCTGTTGCTGGCTTGGGAATATCTGACTTGCAGGATCTGGACAGGTGTACCTGAGGAGTGTTCCTAGACCTGCCCCATCTTTTTCACGCCCAGACAGAACCCTCCTTCCAATGATCTGTGGATTCCTAAATCTGGCTCTTACATGTTGGATGCAGATACTTAGCTAAAAAGGCATTTCATGTTGACAGCAGTGCAGAGGAGTTGTTCAAAGGGATTTGGGGCAAGCTTCACAACTTTTCAAACTCAGAATTACTGGTGCTGGCTGAAAGATCTGATGTTAAAACTGTTTTGTAATTCTTTGTGTACACATAGACAGCAGATCTCGGACTGGATATTGGTGCCCAGGGAGAGCCTCTTGGATACCGCCCAGATGGTACGTGTCTTCCGTTCCCCTTGACTAAACTTTCAATTGGATGAAGTCAAGTCATAGATTTTAAAGGAGAACTGCAAATGAGTGAAGAGTGAATTTACTCTTCAGCAAGGTATTGCAAACTGACAGGCAGATGGGGAACTGCCAGCTCAAATAACCCGTTTCTGCAACACCACTGGCAGCACTGAAATGGGAGCTGTGTGAACATGCAAAACCAGTGTCTCTTGTCTGAGTCCTGTGGGAACACCTCCTGCTGAGCTGTTGTTTCCAGAAATCTTTTCCATTCCTTACAAATGGACTTGACAATTCCAATAGTGCAGTTTTTCTTTAAAACAACAAAGCTGGTATTGGATGCATTAGTCTGTAAGTGTCTATAGATTTGAACGCA
Organism: Leptocoma aspasia; assembly: GCA_013399835.1. NCBI lineage: Eukaryota > Metazoa > Chordata > Aves > Passeriformes > Nectariniidae > Leptocoma > Leptocoma aspasia. The sequence continues at coordinate 238,720 of VXAX01003114.1, forward strand.
AGCCTATCCCTAAGGATTCTGAGCTATTTTTGACTAGTCTTTCAGAAGCAAGTCTACAGTCTTGGAGCCTGGTTTTGCTGCAGTATTGTTGAATTTTAGTACTGTTGATTGTGCAGACTAATGGCTTGGCTGGAATCTGCTCGTGCTTCTGACTGCAGTGTGCTTTGTCTGCAGAATCCTACTGGAAGGCTTTTCTGAACAATGGAATAGCCATTAAGGGCAGGCACCAGATTGTGTTGAACTTGGCTGAACTAGAAAACAATTAGATGGCTACACAATCTCCTCACACACTGATACTTGCAGCTTCTGATGCATCTAACATCTGTTAACATTATGCTTTTTTTCCCTCTGCCACCTTTAACTTTCTTAGATCCTAGCTACCGTTCTTTCCACTCTGGCGGATACGGTCAGGATGCCTTGGGTATGGACCCTATGATGGAACATGAAATGGGTGGCCACCACCCTGGTGCTGACTACCCAGTTGATGGTCTGCCAGATCTTGGCCATGCCCAGGACCTTATGGATGGGCTGCCTCCAGGTGACAGTAATCAGTTGGCCTGGTTCGATACTGACCTGTAAATCATCCTTTAGGTAAGAAGCTCCAACCTTGAATTTAAAAACAAAACAAAAAGAGAAAAACAACTGACTGGACTGCGGACTTGGTTGGCAGGGAGGGATTGGCTTGACTGAGTCCCAGTGTGCCAGAATAATGAATAAATGCTCTGGAAACACACAATGAGCACACTCCAAACTGACTTCTGCCGTGAAGTGTGGAAGTAATTAACTGTAACGTCTTGTGCACTGGCTTCATGCACTCTTCATGTGTTACAACAGCCCTTTACACCTCGGGAGTACTGACACCTGTGTTTTTTCTCTTTGCAGCTGTATCATCTGAGTGAACTTGCATTGATTGGCCTGTAGAGTTGCTGAGAGGGCTCGAGGGGTGGGCTGGTATCTCAGAAAGTGCCTGACACACTAACCAAGCTGAGTTTCCTATGGGAACAATTGAAGTAAACTTTTTGTTCTGGTCCTTTTTGGTCGAGGAGTAATAATACAAATGGATTTTGGGAGTGATTCAAGAAACGAAGAATGCACAAGAATGAATTGCAAGATGGAATTTATCAAACCCTAGCCTTGCTTGTTAAAAATTTATTATTTTTTTTAAATCTCTGTAATGGTACTGACCTTGCTTGCTTTGGAAGTAGCCTTTCTTTTTGCAGTAATTGTTGTTAGTTTTTTTTAAAGTCTCTCGTAGTATTAAGTTATAGTGAATATGCTACAGCAGTTTCTAATTTTTAAGGATTGAGTAAAGGTGTAGAACACTAATTCATAATCGCTCTAACTGTATTCTGAATAAAGTGTAACATTGTGTAGCCTTTTTGTATAAAAAACTAGACAAATAGAAATGGTCCAATTAGTTTCCTTTTTAATATGCTTAAAATAAGCAGGTGGATCTATTTCATGTTTTTGATCAAAAACTTTATCTGGGATATGTCTGGGTAGGGGCCAGTAAGAACTGTTTATTTGGAACCTTGTATTGGACAGTTTACCAGTTGCCTTTTATCCCAAAGTTATTGTAGCCTGCTGTGATACAGATGCTTCATGAGAAAAATGCAGTTATAAAATGGTTCAAAATTAAAGTAAACTTTTATTTCATTCTGTGTCAAATTATTTCAGATCACAAAGTATATTTGTGTGTTAAGAAATAGTCCTGGACCTGCACAACCACTTTAGTGGAGTGAGCCAAGAATAATTTACCTCTTTGATCTGGCATAGTTACCCTTCATAGCCTGGAGGTTTCCTGCTGCAGTCCTCCGAGGCACCGTTCTGCCCCTGCTTTGCTTTGGCAGGTTCCTTAGCGTGGGGCAGGTCTAGCCAGATGTGAGGCAACTCCACTTTGTGCCAGGCCTGCCAGCCCCACATCTCTGGGCTTCACAAAGGGCGAACAGCCTCAGTTCCCCTCAGAGGTGCCCTCAGCACTAAGGGTCAGCGAAAGATCCTTTACCCGCCAGCTCTCAGCTGGTTCAAAGCCCTTTTCGGGTGTCCTCAGTGTTCAGCTGCTGTGCAAGATGAGACCTGTGTGTAACTGGCTTCCCTTGAGGCAGCACCTGTGTGACTGCAAGGGGACAAAGTGGTTCTGAGACTGCCGGCTCAGCCACAGACTGCACGTGTGCACCATGCAGCTGTCACCAGCTCTGTGGGAGCAGCACTCCAGGCACATCCACTGCAGGCAGCAGTTTGCCAGCAGGAGATCAGAGCAGGCTTTGCTGCAGAGGCTCCTGGCTCAAGATGCTGAGAGCTGAAGGGAGCCACACCAGCCTGTTTCCCCTTCTGCTGCAAAGGGAGAGGGCTCACCCAAGGAATTCAGCTTTATTCCTCTCAGCCATACTTGGCTACTCGACTTTTACTGGAAAACACTACACCAACTAATAGCCAGCACTTACCTCTTCCCTCTTTATAACTCCAGCTGTTAAGCTGTGAAAGACAGTGGTACTTGAAGTAACATAAGAAAACGATTCCTGTAAGACACACAAGGTGAAATCTGTTTACCTGGGGCTGTTTGCTTGCATCCACATACTCTGGGTAATGGGTCTGTCTGAGAGCAGGGGTGTAGCAGTAGCTCTCACAGGCACCTGTGCTTGGTGGGTGCACTGACAGACTGACAGACATCAACCACAGCACATGCAGAGAAGAATTTAACTCTTCACACACTGGGATCTGCAAGCTCTAGAGGACCTTTACTAGGGTACCAGCTTTTACTGAGGATTTGACAAACTGCCAGGGTCATCATCACACCTGTTCTCTAAGAACTGCAGCCAGGAGCGTTGGCAGCTGAGAACAGCACCCGTGTAGCTTAAGCTGTGCAGTGCTAGGCAAAGGAGGGGCACACAAAGGGCTGCTGAGTAGAAACCTGGGTAACATGTATCATCCTCACATGCTGCACACACAGCCTCTTGTGTGATCACAGTGGTTGGTACTAGTTGCTTGAGGTGAACAATATTGTCTGTCTTGATAAAAAGGTAATTTCTAGTGCCAGTCACAAGCATGAGGTGACCCCTTAAGATGAACAGCCAAGGCAGTCACCTGGTCCAAAAGATAAATGAGCATTTCTAACAGCAGCTTGAAATAAGTGAAACACTTTATATTGTGAAGTAACTCTGCTGTTTGTTTAATTTACACTTTCAAACTATCAAATACTTGAGCTACATCATGTAATGCCAGCAAGGCAAAGTAGTAACCAATAATTCATCCTTACAGGGGTTTAAAAAACAAACCACCCCCTTCCTGAGCCCACCCAAATTCTGCATATGCTGCAGCTCCAATTGCTAAATCCTCAGCTCATCTGAAGGTGTTCCTGCAGGATGAAAGTGCTGAGCAGGGGACACAATCTGTACATCTCAGAAGGCTGGTCAAAAACGGTTCACTTGGGAGTCTTGATATTTTCATGTCCCACCGTTCTTAGAATTTCAAATGCCAAGGAAGCAACAGCAATGTCAACGTGAGAGCTAGGAATTAAAAACAGTAACATTTATTAGACATCCTCAGGAGAAAAAAATGTTTTCTTCAAATTCCACATTTGCCTTTGTCTATGCTAGAAAATTCTGAGTAGCCATTAACTGCACTCTCTACCTGCTTTTATGTTAAGCAATAACATGTAACCAGTGATTCTGCCCTGTAGCAAATCTCGAGTAGAAATGAATTTCAACTCAAACTCCCCATAACTGCTCGCACCTGACTCAACCTCCTCTGTAAAAAAAAAAAGCCAGATAGAATTTATCATACACCCCGAGACTCCTCACACACACACTTCCAGCTTGGCAGAAAGATGTATTTTCACACACACACACAGAGCCCTCCGCCTGCAGCGCCGCTCTGCACAGGCAGACACTTCCACCCCAGGTGTTGCACACCTCCTGCAAGGAGCAGCAACTGCCCCTCCAACCACAGTGCTGCACTGGGCCCTTTGCTTCCTCACCTAAGGTTTTATTATATGTATTTTGCCTAATTTTTTCTTCTGGAAACATTTTTTTTCTAGTATTGGAACAGAGGCTCTAACACTTTACTCCTAGTCCACAGAATCAAGTCTTTTTAGTTTTTTTATGGACTCCCATCCCTCATCTATAGCTTAGAAAGGACATCAGCAGAGCAAACTGCAACTTCCTTCATTGCTGCTAATGACAATATCTAGCAGTACTCCACACTTGGGGAATACTAACCAGAAAATCCAAATGATCAGTTCATACTACATAAGCCAGTATCTTAATAATCAACAGTTTAAATCAGTTATTTGAAACAAATTCATCTTAGCCATTGCCTTTACTGAAAAATAAATGTCCATGATCCCACATTGTAAAGCATGGATTTGATTCCAGGTCGTTACTAAGCAAAATGGGTTGGTCATGTCATTCTTAAAACTGCCTGTTCCAACTAGCTCAGGAAGCATCACTGAGAGAGAGTTTGACAATCCATGGCTGCTACATGGCAGCAGGGGAGCACTGAAAGCAGCTTTCAATCCAACCAGTGCTCTTCTCTTGGCACACGACTGCTTGGCTGGAATCCCCCTTCTGACACACAGGAAGAGGGAGAGATTAGAAACCTGTCTGTAAGAAATGAGCAAAGCAAAAATACTCCTCAAGCAATTCAAACCAATGGTGATATGTGGGTGGAAGGGCCTGGGAGTTTAGACTACTCCGAGGATAGCCTAGATCCAGGATCTCGGCTGTAGCTGCCTCTAAAATATTTCCAGTTCTGCAGGAGATACAGAGAGGCTCCGTAACCAGGTTCGAAGCACAGGTGAGGAGACCAAGTTTATCATGTCACAAGGAATATTTTGGGAAAAATGCCACATAAGGAAATCTGAGGAGAAGGCAGAATATCTACACCTTCCATAAATAAATGTCATTTCAGCTAAGTCTGATAAAACTTCCTAACTCCAGGCTTCCTCTGCCTGCCTGTTGCCAATTTATGCATGTCTGCGTCCATTGCAGCCCCAAGAACCAGGCTGAATCCCTCTCAGTCTCCTCTGGAGGCAAATGGATAGGGACATGTGTTCCATAAAGAAGGGGAGGAGGGGAAGTGAAATCCATGAGTTCTCAGGGGCTCCCTTGTTGCTGTTACAGTGCAGGAGCTTGGCACAGCAGAGGAACCTGGATCACCTTACTGTATCAGAATAGTCCTCAATGGCATCAGCTAGAATTTGATCTACTGAGCATCGTGTGTTAAATTAGAGTGAGTGCTGTTTACCTGGGCTCTGCAGTATGTGTTTTTCTGCATACAGAAACGTACAGAGTGTAACAGACTACTGAGGAAGCCAGAAAAGCAGAACTCAAAGACAATTGAGCTGGGCTGTCTGGTGTATCTAATGCTAAAATGTAACAGAGTTAAAGTTGTTTCTAACAGAGGAAAACCCCGTCTTCCCCCACTCTCATTTTCAGTGGTGGTGCCTGTGTCTTCCTTGGGGAGACCTGACACTTTATTTTAGTGAGATAATTTAACATGTCATACAAAACCCTGTGAGTCAGCAGCTGAGTGTGCTAGAGGGATGCTGACTGCTCTCAATAGGTTTGGCTAGTCTTTGGTGGGCATCTCCTTGCACTTGCCACATCCCAGCATTTCCTCTCCATGTCTGCCCACATCCCCCCTTCCTTCCAACACACGGAACACTCTGCCATAATGTTGAGGAGCCAGTTTTCCCAAAAGCCTGCATTTGGGACGACAAAGAGCACTGCAAAGATTATCTCAGTGTTTCAAAAACTGACCTCAGGACTACAATTTCTCTATGAATTTTAGTTCAACAAGGAGTGAAATGAAGCCCAACAGCCCACAGCAGAAGCATAAAATTTGTTTTGAGAGGCAGAGAACAGCCATTCATTCATATGTCCAAGGGGGATTAGATGAGGGAAAGTCTATGGGAGATGAGCTAAGCTTTGGCCAATTTACTGGGACTAGCACCTCTGCTCTTGCAGAGAAGGCCATGGCATTCCCCTAAGTCTCATGCCTTCTGCAGAAGGCACAGGTATTCTTAAACAAAAGCAGATCTGTTCTTCAGCCGAACATTTGAAAGGAATCAGCTTGCAAGTGCATCAACCACAGCGGCCTTAACACAGGGCACAAATGTCTCATTGTGCATGCAGCCCACTCTGCCAAGAACTCCTGACAGAGGGACCAAGGTTTGGAATAAAATAATAAATTAAAAAAAAAAAATCCACAGAATCTACACATGGAGCTGGACTGTGCAGCAGCTGGGGATCAAAGCGTGCCACAGGCTCTGACAGAGAGGACTTTAGAGGAGAGCAGTGCAGGGAGGGGGGCCAGGGCCAGAAACCTGAGAAACTCTTACTGCACAGAATTACCCAAGACCATTGCAGACAAAAGAGGAGGCGAGTGCTCTCAGCCCTGGAAATTCCTGAAAGCCTGAGGGAACTCACCTGGCAATTTGGGCCAGGCTCTCTAGAGCCTGGATAAGAGCATCACCATCATTCTTCAGGCTCTCCGAGTGCTTCTTGTTTGAAGTTATCTGGAACAAAAAGAAGGGACCTTTACCAAAGGCTTAGCAGAAGATTCTTCTCTGTCATTTTTGTGGGATAAGAGAGAAAGAAACAAGTTACAGCATTTATTACAATTGTAAATGGAATGTGACATTGAAGAGACTGATGAGAAAGTCCCTTTTACTGAATTTTAGGCAGAGACCATCTAAAATATCTTGTCTTAGTTAACAATATCCACCCACGTTCTGAGTCCCTGTATGTGTGCCAATTCACATATCACAGTCTGTCAATCCTGATTTTATCCTTAGTATCAATGCAAATACAAGCCCCATTTAGTCTGAATCCCAGGGGTATCTTGGGGACACAGTTATTTTCATTTCTTACTTTGGGGAAAAAGTTACCAAGCTTCTACCAGCCTTCAGATCAGGACGTGTGGGGTTTCTCTGAGAGGAACCAGGTTAAAATCACTGCAAAGCTGGCAACTGCATATGGAAATTTTCTTGCCCCTCATCAGTCATTAGGAGTGTTACCTGCACAGGACTGTCACCTACAGAGCAAGGGGCTGAGTGACCAAAGCTATTTGCCCTTTCGTGTCAAATGAATCCTGATTATAGCTAATTTTGCTGCTGGTGTGGTTTATTACGTGAATCCACAATGACTGGTTTATTGTTTCTCCAGCCTTAAGTAGTACAACTACACAGCTCCAGACAGCCCCACATTTCCTGATGGTTAAGCAGGTGAACAGGAAGCTCACGGGAACATGACATGAAGCCTTATGCACTGTAGCTTGAACAGACACTGAATACTTGGCAGCTTACTGAAAAGCTCTTGTATCTCAAAAAAATTACTAAAAAAACCTGGTTTGCATGTCAGTTCCTGCTTGCAAAGGTAAATCAATCTTGGCTGAAGAGAAAGGAAAAGGGGAGGACCAGACCAGCTGATTATTTTGATACCAGAGGAGTTAATGCTTGAAACAATGATTTCTAATCCCAAAATCTGGCAAGGACTTGTAAGCTTTAACGTGCTGTGGCTGGCTCTATTTACCATTGATCCAGCATCTGGGAAACACGCCTTCACATCTCCCTCTTAAATCACAACAGAAGCTGTATTTACAGCTGCCATCCCACCATAATTCATCAGCAGTGATTCTGCAACAACAGTGTCACTACATCTATAACCGTAACATCCTGTAGTTTAGCACTTACAGGGAACAGGGACCAGCCTGAAATAAACCAAAACATATCCTGTGTGTTGGAAAAAACCCAGTGATGCCATTACCTAAACAGAAGTCATTGGTCAATCCTGATTACAGGTGGTTAAACCTTTTTACTCTCTTGAGGTTTGTATCTGATTCTCTCAGTTTATATTTCAGAAATTCAGTCTTCTCTATATGTTACCAGCTAGACACAGAAAATATTTTGTAATCTGGGTTCTGAATGTGAGAACACCACCACATACAATAGGAGCAACACAGGGAGAAAAGTACTTTCACCACAAGACATTGCTTTCTGTTCCTAAGGAGTGGTCATGCCTCAACCAAATATTTCCCTGCAACTCCTGCAGCTCACCAGCTACTGCCACATTCCTTGCACTTTCCACATTCATGCCCGTTGTTTATCCTGCACACTTTAAAAAGCCGAGAGGTCACAGGGAAGGAGGGTCACTAGGACTGAATCTTGCTCCATAAAACTACCGGGTCAAATAAAGGTTACAGATATCTCTGATTCTGCTACATCCTAACTTTAGGGTGCTGGCATTTGTACAACCCTCACGGTCTCTTTACAAAATTGCCAATGGCATAATACAGAGAACATTCAAAATATGTTCAACTATAAAATCTGGTATGAAGAAAAAGGTTTAATTCTAAAATGATCTATTTCAAACAATAACTTAGTCCAACTGAGTCACGGGGTCTGACTATAATCCTGCCCATGCTGCAGCATGCCTTGTGTCACTATTAAGAACACATTTCTGTGCATACAATGCACTTGAACAGAAAGGATTAAAATGGCTTTATATGCACAGAAATGTAAAAGACTGAAACAGAAACACCCATGAGATCATCTCATCACCTCCCTGCTAGACTTCACTGTGCAGAGCAGGTTTCAGCCACAAGCAATGGGCTCCCATAGTATCCATCCACAGGGGCTACTCCCTGGGCTAACAAAATGCTTCAATAAGATCGTTTCAGCAGTAAAAGTGGTAGCACAATGAGGAAAAGGATCAGCATGAGCTGCCTCCAGTCCATTTAAATTAAGTATAACCCAAATTTAGAACATATTTTCTTGAGAGTGCCAACTACTAGTTTCATCCAAGCCAAGGGGTGTTTGTGAAGAACCAACCTGTCCAGTCAGCAGTGCCACTTATGCCCACAGAGAACTTGCCCAGACCAAACAGCGTTGCACAGATTTACATGGGTAGCTGGGGCTTCCCCACCAGCTCTTCATCACCAGTGTCCAGAAAAATGCTTCCTATCCACCACCAGGCACCCACTCCATGGGCCTGGGAGGAGACCAACTCTGTGCTAGCAGGAAAACTGCAGGTTGAATACAGGATGAGCAGCCAGCACCCAGGAGCCAGCTCAGCCACAGCTGCCTATGGGTTTTGTCAGCACTCCCATGTTCTGATCACTGGCTCTTATTTGCTCTTATCTCAGTCTGAGTAGATCTGATTGCTCCCTGAGCAATTTGAAGGTCTCTTGCACACGACAGATTACATCCTGCTTCACAGGAGCTTGTGAGAAATATTACCTGAATCACTGTTCACTTTCAAGATGAAACTTTACTCATGTTTCTTATTTAAAAACTGTTCCAGTTTCATCTTCCTTTTGTTCCATAGATTATAATAAATTATGACAGGACATAAAACCAGCATTCACCAAAATTTGAGATATTAATGTATTTTTCACTTTGTTACCTTTTTCTTCTACCCACCATTGCTGCACCTTTTATCCACAACAGTTCTAGTTCTCATTCATTTGGAATTTTAACAACTAGTTTAATGATCTCTTGTAATATTGCTGTTTGTTAGGGCTGGCTGCAACACAGATTCAATGACATAATCAATAGTTATTACTTTAATTAAAAATGTAATTAAATCTCAGTTTAGTTGTACACTCACTGCAATTTAACAAGAATTTCAAAATTACTTTTCTTTATTATGCCCACAACCATTCAGCAGCTCTCCTCTCCTCAATCCTGTTAAACAAGGGTGAGCCATAAGGAGAACTATGGTTGATACATAATGATTGGTATTTCCAAAAAATTCCAGAAAACTATTCCGATATTATGGTGCTGCTAAAGATGAGTGCAGGAAAAGTTATAATATAGAACATTTCCATTGGAATACCTACTTCATTAATAAACCGAGGAGTTTTGCATTCTTACTGTAAGAAGGGATTTTTGCAATTCAAATTTCAAGAAAGCCTAGAAACTTAAGGGCAAATTACTTCTGTTAAGGTTGGTTTCATAATGCTGAACTGCTTTCTTTGATTAGTTGTAAGTAATTTTGTAATTTACAATGGAGAGAAATTACCTAGGCAGTAAACTACTCTGTCACTATTTTTAAGAGAAAGAAATTCTTCTTTCTTGAGGTTTCAAGTGAACCATAAACTTGATGTCTGTCAAGTAAACGGGAAAATAATGCAAAAAAAAGGAGCTTCATATTTGAAACTTTTTCTTGGTTGAAGAAAGGTCTTGGGAGCATATTCAGCTTCAAGTATCATCTTCTCAAATAAACAACTGCTGGGGATGTTCACCATTTCCTCAACAAGCTACTACCTTGCCTGTATACACACATACAAGCAAGACACCTCAAAATGTACCTCTTTCTTACAAACTGTTTCTTTCTATTTCCCAAATACACATATTTTAATCTCAAATAGTGATACTTCCTTACATTGTCACTAAAATGTAATATAATTAAGCTAATTATAGGTACTCAGCTCAACTTTACTGGCACAGGCTGAGAGCAGCCACATGGGTAAGGCAGAAGCTGGTGTGGGTTGATTTATCAAAACTACCAGTTACTCACAGGTCCAATGTCAGCATCACCTGAATATTGACGCATGCTGTGAATAAAGTATCTCTTATCTCTTGTTGGAAGCTTTTCTGTGAATGGAACTTGTACCTTCAGCTAATACTGCAGTAAAACAATCAGCAACACATTTTTTCTATGGACTAACTGGGACCCTATGGTCCATGACCATAGGACATGAAATATAATACTAAAAGTTAAGTTTCCAGACTAAAAAACATTAAAGAATTGAGAACACTCCTATTGCCCTCTAGACACTCTTTCAAATAATGTCTTCATAGTAAGTGCTGTTTCTGCAATTTTAAATACGCATCTCAGACTTCTCATTCCTACTTCCATCTTTGACTGGCTGAAGGCACTGTCAGTAGGACACAGAGCCTTTCATCCCCAACCAAAGCTACTGTTTCAAATGCCATCCAGGCTGCTGGTGACTGAAAGTTGATGGCTATTCACAGCTGCTTAGTGTGACCTTATTCCCATTTTTTAAGGAACAAATGTCAAGAAATATAGTGGCGTTAAAAACACTGCTATAGCTGATGTGACAGCCCAGCAAACAAGTCAGTGGGATGGTAACTTCAGAAATGAGGCACAATGCCTGATCTGGAGGGGCAAACCTTCTAGTGTTGTGACCCATCTTATGCCTATCCCAGGGCATTTAATGGTACTTTTCTTCCCAGGCTGTCAATGCTGAACTATTCACAAGCACTGCAGTAATCAAATAAATCATGTCACTTGGTTTGTCATTCACAACTCATGATGACATGGCCAGAAATATGCAGCCATTCCTTCTCAACAGAGGAGCACAATAACCCAGCAAATACTGCAACCAGGGACCCATGCAGGTGAACTGAAACTAACAGATCCATTGGCTGTGGACTTATTAAATACAAGCATTTATTTCATTATAAATTGCTCTCCAAACATACACACTGAGCTGGCAGTGCCCAGAGGAACTATAATAAATGAACTCATCCTTTTCCATGATGGACCAGGTGGATCTCTCACTTCTGTAGGCCTGAATACTCTTAAAGAGTAACATAGCCTTACCTTTGTGTACTGAAGTGCCAGACCCAAAAAAACATTTGGAGCCTATCAAGTAGAGGCTGTGATGATGACATTTAATTATCAGTCCCCAGAGAGGAATCCCAAGCAGGGACCCAGATACCTGCACAGTGCATGGGGAGTGCTGCTGCCAAAGGGCATGGAAACCATGTATTGAGAATGAAGTTACCCACATCAACTCTCCTCTCTGGAGCTCAGGTTGCTAACACAACCAGTGAAAGCTCCCAGTCCAGACAGCACAGACCATAATACCTTTTCTCAGTGCCCCCACAGCAGGCTACGGGGTTCTGGGCTCTCCTGTAGCCTTCTCCCCTTTTCTAGGCAAGTGAGGGTCGCATTTTGTTGCTGCAGCAGGGTTTCCACTGGATGGGGAGAGGCAGGGAGGTTTGGATGGCTTCCCCAAAGAGAGTGAATAACATGGGGACTTGGCAGGGCAGCAACTGGCAACATGGCTCTCCAGGTAGGAGAAGTTAAACATGAACTAGCACTAGCTATTAGGGCAATTTTACATCTGTGGCAGCAATTTTCTAAAATAGAAAAGCGAAACAACTAAAACTAGCAACAAAAATCCCAGATAGATACAGTGGTCTTTTGTGAGGTGTTTAATCTCAACATTAGTTACATGTGCTCCCAGCAGGTCTGTGGGATAGGATCCTCTAAAACACTAAGGTGAAGCCAATTTACAGGTTGTTTAATGAAAATTACTGGTAACTCTAGCCAGGCTGTGCTGGCGTAGCAGAGGAACATCCAAGGGCAGTGTGCTTACAGGGACACCGTAGGCTCACTAGGATGGCCACAAGTTATTTTTGCTTTCCATAGTGTAGGAGAGCTCATTCTAAAAGGGTAAAAACTTTCATAGCATTGCTTCCTTGCTACTCTTCTCTCTACACATGGTTCCAGCTGGAGAGAGACACAGAACGTGTGTGTGGGAAGAACAAATCAAGTCGGACAAGTTATATTTATGTTACTAATTGCCAAGTCATTTGAACAGGCCTGAGCAATGCTGCTGGACCATAAAAACAAGAAATGAAACTTACAAAAGCATGAGTGTTCCAGGTGTGCTTTGGCAAGCATATTGCAGTCAGGGATTGCAGACACACAATTACAAAGACTTTGTGGCCTTCAGATCCCACAAATACATGTGAAAACAAGCAGGTATCTGTGACCAAAAAAAACCCAACCCCACACTACATCAGACAGCTTAGCTCTGATTTTAGAGTTCAAGAATCTTTTTTTTTCTCTTTATGGACAAAATTCTTGTTCCACTGAAGTCAACAAACACCTTTTGATTTTGATAAGGCCAAGATTTCATTCGAGGTGTTTTGTTTTCTTCTAATTTGTAGACGTGTGTGAAGGTTTATTCTAAGTTCAAAGCCATTCCTACGGGTAACTTGGAACTGTCCCAGTTTCCCAGCAGTCTGAGCGCCACACTGGCTCGAGGACTATTCACAGGCAGACAAGGAATGTCTCCCACACGATAGATAATTGTTAATTGATTTTGGACGTTTCTTGACATCTATTCACTTTGAGGCTATTCTCTGCCCTTCAGCACATACATTTTGCTCACAGAGGCATGGTCTGTGATTGTTGTAAAATTATAAAATTACCAACTCTAAGGGGCATTGTCTGAACATAAGAGAAGATTTGTAAAACTGCAGGATAATTATTGAACAGAAGGTACTCTCTGTCTTGTTTGATTTTTAAAGTTCAATTTTATTGCAAGTGGTGTTCTCAGCTTGCTTACAGAAATGTCTCTACAATCAGAAAATATCCATTACTGCAGTTTCCACCCTCTTTAATGAGTGAGTTTAAAATATTTGACTTAACACAATTGGATAGGGCAACCTCTTTACATGCATTATACAACCAGCTGACCACAACAGCTTTATTAGCAAAAGCAAACTGCAGTTCTGTCTGGCAAAACATGGCTCAAAGGTGCTACAGGAGACTTCCACATAGGGCTGCAGTGCTAACAAGTTATGCATGCTCAGAAGCCAGCCCAACATCTATATGATTGGAATAAGCACTTGCCATCCTTTTGCTGGTGATCTCATCTGCAAACACAGGTTCACCTGTCACCTGCATGCCAACGACTCCCTGAGGTACTACTTCAGACTGGTTTTGTTCTGTCCAAACAATGACCCCAGCTGGCCTCAGCTTTAGCCAAACTGGGCTACATACTAAGCTTACACAAAACTTGCAAGCCATTGATCCCTCTTCCTGGAGCTTCCCAGCAGCTGCCTCTCCTCACCTTGCTGGAACTGGTGAGACCACCACCTCCCAGGTACACATCACCCTGGTAGTCTCTTGTAACTTTCTCCTTCCTCCACAGTTCAGATCCTATGTTTATGTTCTTTTAGGAGCTGTTATAGAGGCTCCTGGTTGTTGTGGAGAAAAGCAAACTAAAAATAGTTATGAACAAACACTAAAACAACACACAGATTCACTGCACATCTAGATTTCCCCTCAAGTTAATCATTCTCTGAATCTCTCATGTTCAAATATCCTTCATAGCCTTTCTCTAATCAGATATTCTCCTAAAATAGCTTCTGACAAATAACTCCCAAGACTTCTTAAATGTTGATTCCCATAACTCTTTTTCCAGTGACACTGTCTTTTATGGCCTAATAATTCAACCTATGAATAAGATCCTCAAATTTCAACATCTGTCAACCCTTATATCTCCCTATAGAATCACAAAATAGTCTAACTGCAAAGGTTTCTTTGGAGTTATATCAAACTTCCATTGACGTGCTCCATGGGTTAGGGATTACCTTCTTTACTTTCACACACATGTTCTTTTCATGTTCATCTAGTACAGCTAAATCGAGATCTTTCACTCACACGTTCGTGTGCATGCAAAGCTTTGCTTTTGCTTTAGTGAGCTGCCTTATCTCAAACTATGACTGGTTTTCCATCTTATTTTCTCTCTACTGTTCAGCTGGTGAGTGATAAAGCAGCATGGTGGGCACCCGGCACCCAACTAAGGTCAGCCCACCACACATGCTTTGACAATTCAAATAATTTCAAGCATGTACACACTTGTAAGGGTAAGAATCATTACCACAGATAACTCATCTTCTTTCTATTAGGAGAGCCAGTGACACCCAGAACATATTGGAAAGTGCTGACCTTTAAATGGCAATCACCATACAGGAGAAGTATGCAAGCAATTACCAATTTAATAAATGCTGTTATGTCTAAGGACACAAACCCTTGAGCAGCCATGTGGTGATGCTCAGGTGAACTGGGCAAATCCCTAGGAACAGCCAAGAAGCCTCAGTTAGGAATTTGAAGTTTAATGCATACAGCCGCCAAAAAATGATACCTGCAGCCTGACATTGCTCCTTGTCCTGCTTTAAAATGCTCCTCATAAAGATAAAAGACTACTATGCCCTGATAAAGGCAGAGTGGTGTGAACAGAGCTGTCCAAGTTGTCTGTGCAATTCAAGTCTGATCTAGTATGCAAAACCTCTAACTCTCCCTGAGCAGAACCTCTGTATAGCATTGATCAACTTCCATGGAGGATGAAACTAAATTAGATGGGTCATGCTCACATTTGTCATAATCTGGACTTGAACACAAGACTCCAACAATTACACATCTCTACAACTTGGCTTGATAAGTTAGATTTACTATTCTAAAAGAAAAGCAGGAATATGATGAGTAAAATTAAGAATTAACACAAATGATGAAAGACTTATTTGTAAAGAATAAAAAGAGTAGCAAAATCTTGTTAGAAAAATCATTCTGAACTATGAGTTTGAGCTAAATATTTGAGCATCAAACATTAGTTCCTTCGTAGCCCCTACAGACTTGATTACCAGAGACACATCTTGAGTTTTTCCTTAAGTACCAAACACAGATAGTCTTGCATATACAGGAGAAAAACAAAACCACCCCTCCTCCTGCCAAAATCCAGAAAAATGCTCTTAAGATTTTTGTTATTGGGGGGGAAAAAAGGATCGGTGTATTTATGCTTCATGTAAAATGCAGCTAGGAATGTATATGATTGAACAGGGATATAAGTCTATAAAACACCAATTTCTGAGGAAAATTATGCTTTATATAATGGTTCAATTTCCATAAAATTGTAAAAACTGTCACAAAAACAAATGGACTTCTGACATCGATGTTTGCTTATTGTCATGTGACAGATGGCTCTGGCTGCCTGGCAGAGAGCAAATAGCTACCTTGTTGGCTCTCACTGACCTCGGAGAGAATCATTTTAGTCTGTTTTTCATTTAACAAGTCCAGTTGCATTTATGTATCTTTACAGCAGCAAGTCAGTCATCCGTGTGTAATTACACAGAGGAGGTCAAAAGGAAGTAATAGTGATGAGTCCAACAGATGACACAGCTCAGCAATCTCAACAGTATTGCACTATGTAAAATTACAGCGCGCTGAAACACCAAATGAGTCCAGCAATACTTCTGTGCCCACAGAAACAATGAATTAGGACTCCATAACGAAAACAACAGTGATAGTCATTGGGAATTACACTGGCCTCGAATTTTGAATTGAAAAAACAGGTTGCAGGTTTCAGAACTGCCAGTTTCACCACACAACCCAAAGCCAAACAGCTGTCTGTCTGAAAGGATACTATTTCTCATTGCTGACCATGGCAGTATTACTTTTTAGCTCCTGTACCTATTCATAACCATACTGGGCTCCCAGTACCCAAATAAGCACAGTGATAATTGCTGCAGGGATATCTCAGGAAGCAAATGTGTTCCAAACAAATGGGTAAGTAGCTTCCCCCAGGAACTTGAGTCTGCAATATGCCAGCCACTGGAATAAAGATTTCTCGTCCTTGGTGCTCTCCAAAATTAAGAACAGATCCCATTTTTGATTTTCCCATCCCCATCAGTGTCATTAAAGAGCAGCTGTTGTAGATTGACTGAAAAATGTCAGTTGTGAAAACAACCATCAACCAAAATGCCAGTCCAAATGTGCATTTAACACAGACACACATATACTTACAGACTTACACTACTTATTCCAAATAAACATAATAATACTTAACACAGAATGAATGGTTCAGTAGGCCAAGTTGTGAGTAAGCATTCGCAGCTACTTCAGAGGTCCTCCTCCCTCACTGTGCCTCACACTGCAGATAACCACAAGTCATCACTACATTTGGGTTTTGGGTTTTCTCAACACTTGCCTGTTCCTTAAGTTGTGTTTGGATTCCATACACTTCATCGTTTATGAGCCCTGCTGTTTTAGTGACATCAAGAAACAACTCATTTGATGAGTTCACATCAATTTTCTTCTCTGCCTCAACTCACACTTGGCTGACGGTCAGTTTCATCAAGGACTGGCAGGAAAAGATTCCTGGGGGAGCTTTCTTAAGCTTTTCTCAGTTTGTTGAGATTTAGCTCCTGTGCATAAGAGAAATCCTTGAAGATATCTCCCACATAATACCATCCTATTGTCCTTTATAATTATATTTCAAAATACAGATGAATATAAACACTCTAGAGTTTCTTTGCTGTGACTGCAAGAACAAATGAGCTTTAAGACAAGGTTAAATGATTTCCAGCAGAAACTTGCAAAGAGAAGATAAATCACCCTTTTCTTTCAACACAGTGCTGTGCAGTCACCTTCATCTTTTCTTATCAACTGCCATTTCCACACATGCATGAAGTGGTCTTATTATGTTAGGATCACAATCTTTAACCTGGCAGTCTTCTATCAACAATAGAAAAAAAAGATACAAAGGCCTTGAGTCCAACATGATGTCTCTAACTAGTGGCATGAATGGCAACATAATGCTTTACTGTTAATTATAGAAGTCAGGGAAGACCAACACTCATTTTATTTAAGGATAAAACTCAAGTAGCTGGTAACTCATCCCTGGCAGTATAAGAAGGATAATGAGTGACAATTCAGCATAATACTTTACGGAAGATGGAATGAGGGGACTTAGACTGGCTGTCTGTGCAGGCCGTGGCCGTGGCAAGGACGATTTTGTCCCAGTGTAAATGCCCAGTTGTGATTGCTGAAGTTGACAAGGCAAGGAGGAATATACTAGAGTGTCAAGAAATTAGTGTAGAAGTTATAAAATATCTGTTTAAATTGTTCATGCTCTCCACATAGAAAGCTCTGTCTGGCACTGTTACCACAGATATCCCAGCTTATCTCCTCCATTGTGTAGTTAAACAAATTTTAGCTAAATTAAAATAATTCAATTAAGTAAAGAGTCAAGAAATCACAAGCACTTCAGCTAAAGCTGTTCAAGAGATTACCAACTACTTAGCTAGAATGTGAAATCTATGTATATATGCACTCACTACATGGCAGTGTTGAGTGGGCTGGCTTGAACCACCTCTGCTGGTGATTTACAGGGATCTATTTTAGTCTGTGCTGTAAAAGATGGGGGGAGCCCATACAGGTGGCTGTGTTATCTCAGCAAAGGTAGCATTAATTTCCAAATGAGCAAGCAACAGCTTCTTCAACTCCTTTGCCTTGATGGCATCATGATGGTTATTTTTTAATGCATCCTTATTTCTATAAAACATATTTTAATTGAGATTAGTTATGTCATCAGTTATGTTATCCAAAGGGGTTTTGTTGGGTTTAGTTGCTACAGTAAAAAAAAAAATTTAAAAAATCCCTGTTCCAACTGTCTGCTTCATTTTTTTGCCAGTGGTTCCTGTCCCCAAAGCAGGAAGGGGCGAATAAGATCCTTGTTTTAATCTCAGTTGCTCTGGTTCCCAGTTTAGCTGGAACAGCCAATGAAGTGTGTGACTGCACAAATGCTGGCCTGAAACAGGTTTCCAGGTCTGCGGAGTGGGGACAGCAGGGTGAACCACGCAAGGCAAACTCCACTGCTGCCATCGTCTCAGAGCCTTAAGCATGAGCTCACAGACATTGTCATTAAAAAGTGGAGATAAAGAGGTAGAAAGACAAAAAGAAAACTTTCAGCGAAGTACACAGTAAAGGCAGAGTCAGTCCTGTAAACACAAAATCTGCTGAATTTCCAAAGAAAATCCTTATCCTATAG
Source organism: Leptocoma aspasia (assembly GCA_013399835.1). Lineage (NCBI taxonomy): Eukaryota > Metazoa > Chordata > Aves > Passeriformes > Nectariniidae > Leptocoma > Leptocoma aspasia. The sequence goes on from VXAX01003114.1 coordinate 257,314, forward strand.
GAAGTAATTTAATTTGGATAGGAGAGCATTCTCTGGAAGACAAACTGACCGTTTCTCTTCGTAACTCTCTAATACAGCAGAGATTGACCTTTGCATTCTCATTTTGATGCTTATCTTGAACAAACAGCCTAGAAGTCAATGTCTACTGAGAAAAAATTAGGGAAGTGACTTTTCTCTAAAAGTGCAGAGCAAGTCCTCGGGAAAAAAATTAATAAATATGAGGCCAGCAGCTGTGGCTGAATGTTAACCAGCTTTGTGATGCTGTGTTTATTTTGCTTGCTGAGACAAGTTAAACTTCAATCTTGAATTACATTATTAAGTCTTTCAGGGAGAAAGCTTTTGTTATCTCAAAATACACTGTATTTCAGTATGAACAGAGGAACAAACATTTTCTTTTTATACAGTTTTGCTTTGATCTTGTGGGTGAACGTAGTGTTCAAGGAATGGATAGCACTGACCAAAGGCAACCCTATTGAATGCACAGGTTCTGACAAAATTTGCCCAAGCAGACTGGGCTGTGAACCTCACACCTGGCTTACAGCACCATCACTTCTGCACTTGGCTTCAGCTGAAGATACAGTCCTGTTGAGCTGTGTAAAAACCTTCTACCCACAATCCAGCTTTCAGCTATGATAACTGGGTATTTTTCCCTCTCATTTTCACTTTGACTATGGGGAAGAAAAATCATAAAGCACTATTATCACATGAAGGTATTAATAATAAATATGCACAGGTTACAAGTAAAGCATTTTTAACTTCATAAAGCAATTTGTTTTCTTTTAGAGGTTTTTAGTGAAAATTTCTCAGACATTTTTGCTGATGTGCAGCTAACTACATCAGTGTTTTGCATTTGCCCTTGCACAATTACCATTAGCAAGGTGTGCCTTAAAATTAGATGTTGCAGCCCTTACACTTAACCTGATTAGGTCAATAATTTAAGTATTAACAGTTACAGAAATGCAGGCAGAGAGATTCTTGTTAAACAAGATGTCATTACATCCTCTTACACTGTATTCTTTTAAAAACAATGGTTTCAGATGCAGAATGAGCACCTGGATGCCTGTCACAAGATCCTGCCTTTTGCTCCTATGCCCACCAATCTTACAACTTTGTCCTCCAGGACAAGGTAACTGAGTCACAGTGCAAACTTAATCACATCACAACACAAAGCTGATGTGATGATCTCATCACTGTTCCAGGAAAAGGAATAAACTCAATTCCCGTTGACACCAGCAAATCCAGCTTTCAGCAAAGACCCACAAAGGCCCTGACCACATAACAGAGAGAACAAGTAACATGAGTGGCACTCTATTAAGGAAACTATTATCATAAGCAAGATAGTGACAATGAGACTTTTAAAGAAAGTCTCAGTGCTTTGTCAGAGGATTTTTGAATTTTAAAGGAGATTTTGAAGGTTAGTTGATCCAACCAAGTCTATGATCCTTTTTTGGTAAGTTTAAGGTACCTGGAGATTACCTTTATGACAGGATAAAAATAATTTTGTACATTAAAGAATAGATTTATTACACTTTTTCAAGTACTCAAGCCAATCTAAATTTGCTAAGAGGTTCATTTTGAAGCTCTTTACCCCTTTTTTAATACTATATCTGGATGACTCCTGAGCATAGTATAAGACATGTAGAAACAAAATCTAAAGTGACTAAATCTGACTTAAAAAGAATACCTGTCTGATCAAAGCCCCTAGCTCACCTGTGTTGCTTTTTTTGGTTTGGGGTGTTCTGGGTTTTTTTGTAAAACTACCTAGCAGGAAGTCTTATCTTCTGAGACTTGTACTTAAAACTGATTGCTTATAAAGATTTGAAGAATGATTGGGATTATCATTCTAAAACAGCACCCAGGGGAACTGGGTGGATCAAGGGATTGCTAATGAGATATTGAGTCTTTCACATCTAAACTGCTGATTTAAATTCAACCCAACACAAAATTCCCCCAATTGGTGGATGTCTGATGATCTCTAAAAAACTAGGTGGTATTCTCACTCTATTCTTAGAAAATATATGTTGAACTGCCAGGAAAATCACCACTCTCTGCTGTGAAACCAAGAAGTGAATTGACAACGAAACACTTTAAAATAATTTTTATCCCTCAATACAGTAATATAAAACAAGGCTTTAGCTTTCTATATCAGGTTTACTTTCCTCAACCTTCTCAAAACAAGTTTCAGCCTCTAAGACTACTACAGTAAAATCAAATAAAACATTTTAGTAAGATGAAAATTATTATTTAAGTTCCAGAGTAGCTATATTGGGCTTTAATGACTTATAATTTACAGAAAGGGCAGTAGTAGATGTTAATGAGTGACTCAGATGACTTTCTATTATGCTTTTCTGCAGGAGCAGTCATTATCACATGTCAGTTGCTCAGAACATAGCACTCTCTAGTCCTCCCTCTCATTTAACAAAAGCCAATTAATCATTTCCAATCATTTACGCACTCAGTGGATTTAGAACCTAGTTTCACTCATAAATTACAGTAAATCTATCATTTTAATTAACTAACTAGTCATAGCTGTTCTACAGACATTGTGTTTGTGTGAACATACTTTAGCCTATGAACTATTTGCAACTCTTATTACTGTGATTCTTGGTTTACTAATTGGATTTGTGACAGATCAGCTGTATGACATATTATCATTTCTCTGTGCTGATTGCTGGGTCAAAATGAGTCTCTACCTCCTTGGCCTCAAGTTCTTTGCTCTTGGTACATGACAGGACCATCAATCTCAAATGGCTACCGTGCAAACCAAGCCCACAGCCTGCACAGGCAGATGGACTGATCTTACCTGCATATGAATCAGTGGGTTGGGCACACATTAATTGATACAACATAACCAGAACCTGTTCCACTCATACAGCTTTCTTCCCTCTTGCCTTCTTCCCCAAAAATGCTCTTTTCCCCCCCCATAATCCAAGCCCCTTCTCCCTGCAAGAACCTCACCATCCACATGCACGGGGGGAACCCATCAGTTATCAGAGCAAGACCCAGCCATGTGCTGGTGGTACTACAAAGAATGGGGAAGACTGGGTAAGTTCTTTGTTGTGTTTTTCAAATGATCCCTCTATAAAGTTCATATCTTACCAGGCAAAAAACAAGCTTCTTCCTGTGCTAGGTCCCAGAACAAGCCTAAAGAGATTGTCCCTCAGATCGGGAAAAAGGAATGTGGTCCTTTTAAATAATGGAAGTTGCTGACTATCCAAAGATGTTTCCTTCCACAGTACCATCATAGAGCTCCAGTAGGTTCTAAGATGGTGCTTACAGCAGGTATGCTTACAGTTGGCCAAAGCCACCAAACACAAGAAACGTTCCTCAGCAGGGATAAAGAGGGACATCTTGAGAGAAGATACCATTTCCTCTCCTGCTAATCCTTTCCTACTTTCTTCTCCTTTAGCACTGCCTGATCATTCCATGCCCAGTTTTCCCAGCCATCCTTCCACAGACACCCATCAGCAGGTGCTGGAAATTTGTCCTAGGGGACAAAATCAGCAAACTTAATTCATGACAGGGGCAGGTTCCTTCACATCATTAGGAGGTCACTGCTGCACTCATCGCCTATGTGTAGAGACAGTGATATAAGAAGGTAACAACCACCAACATCAGCACTCTTGAGTCCTTGAGAAAGCCCTGGATATGGTCCTCTGGAATACAGTTGATGACACAGAAGAGACCACCTTAGAAGATGCCAGAAAAAAATCTATTCTAAAGATACAAGTACTTGGCTACTACCTTTCAATAAAATCAAGGGTCTGATTTCTGTCATCTGAGGAAGGAAAGATGCCCTGCCTTCCAATTAGGTCTTCACCTAGATGCTGAAACTACGCCAGCACTTGGTGTTATCTTCCCTGCCTAAACCTCCTCTTACAGCTCCAGCTGTTCCCAGTCTCCATTTGTGGTCAATCCCACAAGGCTTGGCAAAAGCCAGAATGAACTGGATCCAGAGAGAAAAGGTGTACATAGAGACACTTGCATTGCCTGTGGAACTGTTGGGGGGTGTAATTCTCTGCCAGGAGGCTGCTAACAAGCTTCCTGGTACCCTTTCACTTTTTCAAGGAGTAGATGTACACACATGCTCCAATCTCCTCCCAAAGAAGCTGGATGTGTGATCAATGTGCCCAGTGGTCTTTCTGGACCAAGACTTTACACTCTCCTATCACTTAAGGATGGATAAGGCTCCTGAAGCCTTTAGGCTCCTGGACAACAACTTTAGGCACTGGATGACAACTTGCCAGAGCCCTCCACCAACTGGCCCTTTTCCTGCTGCTGCAGCACAAGGACTGGCACACACCTTCTCTACATCCCAGCACCCGCACTATGAAGAAAAGACATTGCCTTCCTATCAAGCCCAAACTTCCTCTACAAGCCCAAATGCCTCTACAAAGCCTATCTCATCTGACTGGCTATTGGAATAATGACTGAAGGCTGACCTTAGCCAAAATTAGGAGCTTGTGCCCATTACACCAGGTAGCAGCCCACAAAAGGACCTGACCAGCCACAGGGGAGCTCCTTACTAATTTCTGGCTTCATGGACATTTTTCTTGAATCAATCTTCAGCAAGCCTCAAGGCCTGTATAAGAGTTAGGAGGATTTTTCTCTAGATACATTATTCAGTATTTATCATTACTGAATGTTACCACAATTCTGTCACCCATTCAATCAATATTTTGATTTGTCTGCAACTCTTCACCATCAGCCTTAGTTTTGAATAATTCTGTATCATCAAAAAATCTTTGTCATGTCATTCTACATCTCTTTTTCCAGGTAGTTTATGAATGCATTGCAGAGCAAAGATCCTGTTTGGCTTATGAAAATAACCCACATTTATGGTGCAATACTGGCCATTTATTATTTTCTACCATTTAAGCTACTATTAATTTGTGAGAAGAACTCCTCAGTTCTCATGGCTTCTCACAGCTACTTTTGAAAGTTCTACCAAGAAGCCTTAAGAAATGACTTTTCAAACTCCCAGTCCACTATATCAAACAGGTTACAATTCTTTACACACTATTGACTCACTTGGAGGAACTGGATAAATATGACTTCCCTTCACAGACATTATACTGACTCTTACGTAATCCACTGTATTTATCTTTCTGTTTACCCATCCCTTCCGTATTATCATGCCTAATAGTTCAGCCTTACAGAAGTCAGAGTTAATTGCCAGAATGATCCCTGGAGCCCTTTAAAAAATGTTAGTTTGGATAATGGTTTACCTGATGGGCTGCATATCAGAACTACAGGCTCAACAACTTCTTGGACAATTACCATTGGGACAGCTGACCTGTTATTACTCAATTAGTCAGATTGTTCTAAAGTATCTTTTTGTAATACCTTATTTTTTTAGACAATTCTATATACTGAAAACGCAGATTGAGATGACCAAACTGTGTGACAGGCAAAAATCAGAAGTCTGAAAAATTATCTTTGTGGTATAAGTCCACGACTTTCCCTCTTCTTCAGAAGAATACTTCTTGTGTCAGTCTAGAAAGTGAATTCTTATGCAAAGTTACAGTAATTTCTCAAAATCTTTGTAAATAGTGATGAATTACTACCTCCATTGCAGATGATGTATGTTCATTTGGTGAACATTTGAGCTATTAATGAGAACTCCCCCTAAACATGAAGAGCGGTGTCTTCGTCTCTTATGAGACAAGTTTTTGAGAAGTAAACATCTCAGAATATAACCTGGATGACTGACTTTGCTAAATAACACATACTAATCAACTTGGTAGAACAACACAAACAATAATCTAAATTACCACCGTACATTTCCAACAAGCTTTTTTTAGCGCCTCAATATTTATGGATATAAACATTCTAAGATAGATAGAAGATTGCAGACAATAGGAAGTCCTCTGATGGACACATCATATGAAGGAAGGCTATTTCATCAGCTTGAAATTATTTCTTATAATTTCTCTTGAAATGTTTCCTGGATGAAGCTCCTGGAGATGAGACACTTTCTAATTGTGTCCATCCTTTATCACATTTCCATCCAGAAATTTCATACACCAGAGGGACTCTCCTTAAAACTGACATTCAGAGTGATATTTCTTTTATGGTGACCCTTCTGAATTTGCTCAGGTAAACAGAAATGAGAGAAGTTTCTGAAGAATGTTTTCCCATGTTTGTAGCATATATATGACAAAGACACAAATATAACAGCATATCTAGCTTTTGACTCTGAGAACAAATTATGGGTGTATTTGCTCTTGTTTAATGTGAGCACCACTGGGAAGCACTTTTTGAAAGGATACTAAGGCAGTGGAAAGGACTAAGATACACAAAACTATGAGAAGAGCATAATGGGTATATACCCATTAAGATACACAAAACTATGAGAAGAGAGTAATGGGTATATACTGTGGGAGTTCTCTGAAGAGATGCTCAGAGACAAGAAAAGCAGAACCTTTCTTCATTTTCTAAATGAAACAAAAACTTCTAATAAAGACAAGAGATTAAAGAATATTATTGCCATTGGACATGCCAGTGCAGTAAAAGTAGAATATGATAGCTTTTCAATGACAAACAGAAATCACAGGTTTAGAGTTGAGAGAATAATAAAATATAGGAAGTTAAAATTAGAAAATGCTGCAAACACATCTGAGAACATAACCAAAATAGTCTTGAGTACAGTGTGCTTACCAGATTAGTGGAGGAAAATTTGCATAATTAAAAGGCATTGACAATTAACGTAATGCAAGTGAAGGAGCAAGAACCTCATTGCGTTATAATTAGGAGAGCTATTTGTCAGTCTCACTTTAAATTTGATTCAGAAACTTTAGACACATCAATGGCATTTATACGAGTAAATGTTACTGGAATGACCATATTTAAAACACATTAGGGCCACTAATTTTTAGTTTATCAGTTAACCAAAGACTTGTTGAGTACATCACCAACGAACATTGGGGGGAAAAATGAGAACAAGTTCTCTAGACAGTCTTAAAGGCTGTAGTACAGAAAACACTAAATTAAGGGAAATGTCAAAGAGTGGTTAGGGTATGGAAATAGACAGCTGATGGGTATATAACAAAATGTGCAAATATCAGATTGCTAACAAGGAAGTCTCCTGGGTGAGACTGCCATAAGAACAAGCTGGATGCTGGCAACTGGGGAGGGCACAGAGAGATAAGCAAATGGAGGTTATGGCCTTTTTCCTCCTAGATCACAGGAGAGGATTTAATTAGTGGTTAGGGTTATCCACAGAGCAGCTTCTCCCATGGAGAGCAAGGGGATTTGAAAATAGGACAATGGCATTTTAGTAGGGCACAACAGCTGAGAAATGATTCTCCAGTGAATAGGGAGCACTGGTTCACAGCTTCTCCTCTCTCTCCTTATTTTGAATGAACTCAGATCTTGGAAACTGAGCCACTGCCTGTGTTCAAGTTTGTTTATATGGCTGACTGACAGGAGATAATATTTCTTTACATCTCTCTTTACAGAAGCCTGCAGCAACAGATGGATTTTGCAGCATAATCTAAAGGTCAACAATTTCTGACCAGCAAAGTAATGGAGAACAGACCAGGCTGCAGAAAGTTCAGCACAGGGGAAACCTAATTAAAAACTATGTTCATATTTAACCAGTGTTTCAGAATTGCAAAATCACAGAGGGACTACCTAAGGCACATAGTATGTGCTCAAACCAATAAATGTTTTTCCTAGAAAGTAAAGCTATGCATAAACGTAAATCACATGCCAAATGCACTAGTGGATTTTATAGTGGTGTGTCTGAAATGGCTGAAAACTATTTTAATGAGTTATAATTTGGAAGAAAACCCCCACACCAAATCCAAAACCTCCAAACAAACAAAACACTGTTAACATGGACATTCAGAAGGCCTTATGATTAATAAAGACTTGCATGCCATAAACTTGAAACATTCTGCTTTTCTTCAAATGAGAAAACTGGTTCAACCCTGCCATACTGCTCAGCTGCCCTCACTTTCACTGAAATTTCTTCAACTGCCCAAGGTTGTATCCCTCAGCTCCTGAATACCTGTCAGACTCGGGCACTAAACAAATATGAGCCATGCTTAACAGTAATGCATACAACCACAGTGTCCCATCTAGAATAACTGAAAGATCAGACAGATACCATTTTTTATAGCCCTTCAGTAAGGAAACAGTTTTTAAGACTGATTAAAACATTAAGCAAAGTTTTCAGCTACAGACTTCTAAACAGCACAGAAAATACACATATAAGAATAGAAATGCACATTTTAAAGAGCTGGCTAAAAAACAGAACTGGCTTTGCTCCAGCTGTTGCTTTGATTCCATGAGACCATGAAAAAGACCAACCAGTGAGAATTCAAACATTAGATCACAATAAATCAACAGACATGAAAACATTAGCTCAGGCATTAAATTTACATTTTCCAGACCATTGGCTCTTGTGACCCAGAATATACTGGGAAATTTGAGGTTCTACTGTCAGTTCTGTAGCTCTGTTTCACTCTAGCCCAAAGCAAGAACCATGAAGTGCAGGCTCTTGCTTCACTCCCTTGCTCTATACTGGAACATACTTATTTTTAGGTATGGCATACTTACAATCTTACTACACTGAGGAGTGGTGAAGATAAGGCTCAGGCTCAGGCTCAGACTGGGATGATGCATGCTGTGTTTAAATGGAAGTAGCAGCTGTTGGGGGACCATACAACCAGCTGCTTACTGCAAGAAGCTTTAACATACTCAGGGAGAACAGAATTTCCAGATACTTGTTTCTAATATGGAAGAAATCTTTAATGAGCCTGTAAGAAGCTGCCACTTTTTTTTAAGGGTTTCAAGCTTTTAAAACATTTCAAATAGGGAAAGATTTCAAGGGATGGCAAACCCACAGTGCTGAAACAGAAGTCAATTTCTTGTCACAGGCAGTAAGCTCTGCTCTCAGAAAAGCAGAGTTAAACAAAAGCCACTAGAATTTTTAAAACTACAACCAGATAATAATAACAACATAATACCTCTTTGTAATCTTCCAGAAAACTGAAAATTTCATCAAGAATAGCTTGTGAAAGTTTCAACCTGAGGACAACACCTATTATGAAAAATCACAGATGAAATATCCTAAAGTTACAGGTGACTGTTATACAACAGAAAAAGTCAGAAAATCCCAGTAATAAGCAACCACACATGCCACATTAATCCCTGTCCACGTCACAAGATGAAAGAAAAAATTACTATTTTGCTGTCTTGTGGCTAACATGCTTTAGAGCATGCTCTGTCTCACTAGCATCACCACAATGTTTCTCTTAAGCATTGTGCTGCTGTAAAGACTTCCCAGCACAGCTCTTTGCCTTCCCTGTCTCTCCACTATTTTAGAAATCAAATTAGAATAAGACTGATGACTGAATAAGATGTTTAAATATGTCTGTTGCTACCACAGTTTCAACAGCAGTACACAAGGGCTGTAAAGCACCTCCTGCCTGCTACCATTCAGCCCACTCGGCTGCACTGAGCAGACCCATGGACACACCCAGAAATGTTTCCCTTTTTCTATTCCAGTTGAACAATGGTTCTTCTGGACTTCTAACTTTACTTCCCTTGTAGGAAATTCAGATAAATAAAAATCAACGTAATTTGCAAGGTTGTGATGGGAGTATTGCCAAGGTACACTGTTTCATACTCTCAAGCAATATTGAATAAGTTATGGAATACTTGCAGTAATACAAACAGAACACAATAAAAATACAGATTCTAGGTTTTCTCATAACAAATTCCAACTATATGTGATACAACATCTCTAATGCAAAAATATTCTATGGATACAGTCTCAAACCCATTCACACCTCCTCATTTCAACTTTCCATGATGAGCCTGTGCTGATTTGATTTGCTGATATAATGCTACTAAGAGTTAAGAGTTTCTCTGTTGTAGCCTCACCTTAGCTGGGACTAAGGAGCAGAAGAGCCTGTCACTGATGCACACCATGAGTGGCTATCCCTCACCTACCTGTCCAAGCAAAACGCACACATATGAGGTTTGGTCTTCACTGAAGATTTCTCAAATGAAATTATTTTCCTTTGTATCAAGTTACTCATGTTGTTAATAGATGGCTCATCAAAGTAATTTTAAACAAAAAGTAGTTACTACAGTTACTGGGACATTAGATAACTTCTAAGGTTGTATAATAAGCTGGAATTAATACAGAAACTTTCTGCAGGAGATTTACTTATTTTTAGAGATAAAATTAAATCCACAGGGATCTCATCAAGTCAATATAAATGATTTATTTTCTGTGAAATCATATCCATTAATACTACTATCACATACAGGAGAATTGATTAAGACGTGTAATAACTTTGGTTGAGGATTCACACCTACACTGGGCAGGCAAAATATACCCATGTCAATGGCTTGTTCTATACTATGTAAATTACCCTAACGATAGCAAGCAATTTTTCTAGTCATTCATTCATTCTCCTAAACACCAACTTTCCAGTTTATCAAGATAAATGAAGGAGCTGAACTACAATTCTTAGGGGGAAATTTAATAACCTCTTTTAAGTAAATTTTGATTTTGAACCATAGTGCCATACCACACAGATAATGGCATTCTGCACCATGTTTAAATGAACTCCAATTAACATAGACTGTAATTTATTTTTCAGTTCTAAAGCTGCAGTGGTAGATGCTAACCACTTCTCTTTTATATCTGATTACAATAATTTTGCCATGACTGAAGATAAATAATTAAGATAACTTTCCACCTTCTGTCACTGAAACACCATTTTTGTGACTTTACCACAATGGATTGCTTCTAACACTGCTATCAAATTGCTTAGGAAAATTATTCATTCATTCAAAGTTAAGTTTTTATTTTTCGTCCTGTTAGGGACTCTTAACTAAGGATGACAGATCATAAAAGAGAACATTCTGAAAGATATAATTTTCTTTAACTGTGGTTTCCAGGAAGACTTCTAAAACACCAAACACCTTCACATATTACAACCTCCTGTTGTAAGTAGTAAAGGTGGTGTTTCCTAAAGCATCTAAAGTTCACAGTAAGAAAACAGCTTACCTATTATCATACTTAAGGTAACTGGGAAAGAAAAAAAGTTATTGCGCAACCAAATCAGCTAAATACTGCATTAGTAGAAGCAGAAACTGGGCAGATGGTTAGGGTCATGGTTTACTGGTGGACTTGGTGGTCTGGGGCTCATGGTTGGACTTGATTATCTCAATGGTTTTTTCCAACCTAAATGATGCTAGGATTCACAGATATAACAGTCACTTATATTATTTATTTGAACTCTGAACAGTGGTCAAAGGTCAGGCTTACAAGAACTAAGAACTAGGCCAAAGCATGCAAGGCCAAGTATATGTCTGGCAAGTTCTGTAGGACCTAGACAAGATCCAAAGTATGGAGGGAAAAAAAATACTGAACCAACCAGCTAAGGAGAGGAGAAGCAAAATGTTGGGCAACTGCATCAAAATAGCACAGTAATTAAGAACATATTCGAATTGTCAGCTGCACAGGTAAACCAGGGGCGATTAAACATTGTGCTTTGCATGGCGGTGAAACTTCTTTTGTTTTTGTGCACAGGCATATTGTTACCACACACGATACAATACCTGATTGCACCTGAGCACTTTTACTGCAAAAGTATATTCCTGACTGTTCTGGATATCAGCTTTGACATCAGCAGAATAAGTCTCCGTTTTCTCTAGTCAAAGGAGGGACAAAGTCTATATAATAATATGCTTGGGTTATTTAATTTCTAAGATAATATTAATAGTGGAATTAATATAACCAGGCATCCTTGATACATTGAGATACATGGGTGGCTAACAGATAGCAATCATTTTAGCATCAGGTCAACACTGAATATCCAACAGGTGTTCTTTGAGCCAAAAAAAAATCCCCAGAGTTGAAGGAAAGCAGGTATTTCTATAAGATCATCAACATTAGCTTTAAGAACTAAAATCCTTAAACTGCACAAGGACTGAAAACGCAGCAAAACCAGTACTTTTTAAAATAGCCAATAACAGGCTCATTCTTGCTCAGAGAAGGAAACATTGCAGAGATGGAAACTGAATGCTGGCTATAGGCATACTGAAAAATACAGCACAGAAACATCTGAGACAAAAGTGCAGACTCCCAAGAAGCTGAGAGCACTAACCCCAACAGAATTGTGTCACTTTCTGTGCATCTGTGTCACTCACAGCTTATACCTCTCCTTCAATGAACTGAAAATGGCTCATCATTAAGACCTGATCTAGCAAAATCATCTGCACATGATGCAGGTAACTACTAATTCAGTTTGAAATTAACTGATCATTCTGAAATTTCAAGGTCCAAATATGAAGGCAAAAATGTTTCTTTCCTAAGATACATGGGAAACAAACCTCAGAAAAATGGATATTAGATAGAATATACAGAAAATGTGTTTCCATGAACCTTTTCCCCCTATATATATGTTTCAGTTTTAGAGCTGGACTCAGACCAGGACGACTTCACCAAGATTAATGGCAGCATCTGACGGAGTAATGGCTCAGTAAACATGGACCGGCTGTCTCCACAGCCAAATCAACCACAACCCCTGGCTGCTACCTGTGAGGAAGACACACAAAAAGGGAAGTTTCAAAGGGAGAAGCAGCCCTGCAGTTTCGGTTACTTCTTTGAGATGTTTTTGCTCACTTCCAGTTATGCAGTGGGTTGATTCTTCATAATTCAGATTCTAATTTACTTTTAAAATTTTCCCTTCAATGTATTTAATAAGCACAGTAACACTACAAAATGTGGATTAGTCAGCTAATACACCCACACCCTGGGTGTGTTATAGCCCTCAGCAACACTGCTGCCCCAGTACATCCAAGATGCATGCACACTGGCTGACTAAAACACACCTTGTTGTGTGGTATTGCTTACATAAGACAGGACTTAGCATATGTAACTGTATATTAATGACACGCCTTGATACATTGTTAAACTGGAAACTATGGTTGTTGGAAGCTCCATCAGAGGCTTAGGTGTGTGCTGTATTACGCGGAGAAAAAATAATTAAGAAACCCTGCGTTCCTGCCGGCAGTAGCTGTAGTGATACGCTGGGAACAAGAGACCGCACTGCTCGCTGACCTACATGGAGCCAGAGCCGGGCCAGCTAAGCACCGAATGCCTCCCGGACAGAATGTCTATCCTGAAATGTGCTACAATGACATGACTCATTTAGAATAATAACAACAAAAAAATCCCCACTCCACGCCTCACACTGCGTGCTCTCCATGGCTGTAAAACAGCCCGAGCCGGAGCTGCAGCTGAAGGGCCTCTCTCTCCTCCGCCCCCCAGCCAACCTCCCCAGTGCCAGCGCTGGCATTTGTGCAATCAGATGGTGAGAAATCAGGGATGCGATCTGGCCAGCCCCTCCCTTGCTTTTTTCCCTAGGTTGGTTTTACAGTTTACCACTCACGCTCACACTGGCACCAGAGAGGCGGCAGAAACACATGGCTGGGACCTCCCTTTTTGACGCCAGCCCACACACAGGCTGGCTTAAAGCAATCGTGAAACTGTATCATTAACAATGTTGGCAAGAACTTTCCCGCAGACGCAGTTGTCCCCACAAAAAGTTGCCTTGCCCCAGTGACTGTTTCCATTTGAATATGGAGTTAAGGCGGCTCTCTGCTGTGGAGCTGAGGAGGAGGCTCCCCAATGAGCTCTGCTGGCAAACCTCCTTCCAGCCTGCAGTGCAGCAGTACTGCCTCCAACAAACACGCGCCAAGTGACAGCAGCACTGATCCAGCCGCTGGTATTTTAATACTGATTTTTATTTATTGCCCTATTCTTATACTTTCTCTTTTCACGACATTAACCAAGCTCTTTCTTTATGATCTCCCCCCCCCCCCCCCCC